>JAESUZ010003515.1:0-16668 GCA_017311185.1 Proteles cristata cristata | reverse complement strand
GGAGAAGAAGGGCGGAAATGGTGGGGGAAAGGGGGAGAGGCAAACCATGAGAGACTCTTGAATGCTGACAAAAACTGAGGACTGGTGGATGTGGGGGGAAGGAGGGGTGGGCATGGAGGAGGGCACTTGTGGGGATGAGCACTGGGTGTTATGTGGAAACTAATTTGACAATAAACTATTTGTAAAAAAATAAAAATAAAAAAATAAATTGCAGTCCTTGAAAAAAAAAAAAGAATCCAAGGTCCAAAGATTAGTAACAGCAATAAAATCAATATGGGGCCTAATAAATTAGAAATCAGGGTAGTTAGCCAAGCGGAGTTGTTAAACCATTTCTCAAACCAACTCCGGCTTAGTTCATACTCTCGTTTTCGTCTAGCCAGGCCTTCTCTTATTTTAGTTAGAGATTTTTTGACTATTCCTGAATGATTGACATAAAAACAGCATTCTTCTCTAAGGGCAGCACATAATCCACCTTGTTGGAGGAATAAAAGGTCTAAGCCCCTTCTATTCTGCAGTACTACTTCCTCTAGTGAGGTCAAGGATTCTTGTAAATGGGCAATAGAGTTTTCTAGGTTTTGGATGTCAGTATCTATGGCCATTCTTAAGTCCTGATAGTTTTTACTTTGGGTTGCTAAGGCTGAAATACCAGTTCCTGCTCCTGTCACTCCCAGGCCCAGAAGGACGGTCAAAGTGAGAGCAGTGATAGGCTCTCCCCTGGTCCGCATCAGGTAGCTTGACCCAGTCAGGGATAATTTCTTCATTGGCATGGTAGAGGACTCGGGGCACTAGTTGGACCAAAACCCAGAAGTCTTTGTTGTGGTTTAGGACCGCACTATGTACACAAGGGGTGAGCCCAGTAGAGCAGGCCCACCATCTTTGGTTTGGTGGGATTATGTATCCATTGTCCCTAATCTGTTCAGTATGATTGCAAAGGTGTGAATGTGAAGCCGGGACCTGTCCCATGCATAGGCCCTGTCCCATTATAGACTGTAGGGTTAGCCTACCGGTGTTTGCCTGCTGCCACCGGTGCTCAGAGGACATATTAGAAGTGCGATATTGGTCCAGGATGGCTATTCCTTTATAATAGGGTGGCTTGGGATTATAGCATAACCAACAAGACTCGGTTAAATCTGGCCTGGTAGAATTGAGAACTTTATTTTTTTTTAATTTTGTAATGTTTTATTTATTTCTAGGAGAGAGAGAGACAGCGTGAGCAGGGGAGGGTCAGAGAGAGAGGGAGTCACAGACTGAAACAGGCTCCAGGCTCTGAGCTGGCAGTCAGCACAGAGCCCGACGTGGGACTCGAACCCACGAACCGCGAGATCATGACCTAAGCGAAAGTCGGACGCTTAACGGACTAAGCCACCCAGGCACCCCAGAATTGAGAACTTTAAAAGTGTGGACCATCAGGTGTCATAAGGGCTCTGGCTCCTTGAAGATGGTGGTTGCCACGGACTTAGTAGTAATGGGAGTAGTGTTGAGTTGCCTGTGGGTCAGGCGGATTGGAATTAGGGCCTTATTAGGGCCTATGGTCTCTCTTGATTCTGACTGAAAGGGGGCAAGGACCCGCTTGACCGTAAACAATACTCCTGTATTACCCCCTGATTTATATAGTCTTAATCCCCAGGTTAGACCTTTGACCCAGTCCTTAATTTTTTTACCCTTGTCAGTGAATATTAGTTGTAAAGGATTACATCTAGAGCCAGGCTTACAGGGGGTGGTTGAGTGTTTGTGTCGGAGGGAAATGAGAGATTGAGAGTCCTGGATCCAACTGCAAGATCCCGTGGTCTCACAGCCCCATCCCCGACAGTAATAATCTGACCGGTTCCCAAATTGAGCCGCCTTGTCATTAGAAACTGGGACCGGGCATACATAAAAACAGGTTCTACTTAACTCTTGTAGGTCAGTATGGGTGAAGGAGTTTTGAGTTCGAGTACATCCCGGAACTTCTGGCCATCCTGTCCCTGGTTTAGGTAATGGGGCTTGTTCAAATAAACTGCAAAGGTCAAATTCAAATGTAGGCCACCATGTATCGGGTGGATGGGGCTCAACCTTAGTAACTATGGCTTGATTTGAACTAGGAGTAATGATTTGCCATGTTACTTGGAAGGGTTGGTGAGGATTTTGGTTTTGGTTGGCCTGACAAGGTAGAGTACATAGGGTTAGTAGTCCTAAGATTAAAGGCCAGTTCATGTTTTCCGCTGTAGTTTGAGCTTTAGTGGATTTACTGGGTCTTTGATGGCCCTCCAATCTGGATTTGGAGTCAGGTAGTTGTCTTTATCGGCAAACGGGTCAGCTGGTTTTGCGTGGGTGTAGTGAACCTAGGCAGCAATGCCGTCTACCTTTAGGGCCGTTGGAGTAGTCAGTAGTACAACATAAAGTCCTTTCCAGCGTGATTCCAAGTTGCCCTGGCAGTGTCTCTTCACGTAGACCCAGTCACCGGGGCAGTACCTGTGTGGCTCCGGAGGTGGACCTGTTTCATAGAGGGCACACAGTTTAGGCCAAATATGTTTATGACCCCATTGAAGGCCTCTGAGGTCTTGGAGGAGACATGCTTCTTCGAATTCCTCAATGGCCTCATGCTGTAAGCAGGATATGATAGGGGGTGCTTTACCAAACATGATCTCAAATGGAGTCAATCCCATTTGATATGGGGAATTATGCACCCTATATAGGGCAAAAGGGAGGAGGACCACCCAGTCACCGCCAGTCTCAAGGGCCAATTTGGTAGGGGTCTCTTTTAAGGTTTTATTCATCCTTTCTACCTGTCCTGAGATCTGGGGTCTATAAGCACTGTGTAATTTCCAATCAATCCCCAGGGTTGTGGCTAGGCCCTGACTTACCTTGGACACAAAAGTCGGTCCATTATCTGACCCTATCATCTGAGGAAATCCATACCTTGGTAGAATGTCTTCCAGAAGCTTCTTTGCCACCACCTGTGCAGTCTCGTATTTGGTGGGATATGCCTCAGTCCATCCTGAAAAAGTGTCTACAAAGACCAGTAAGTACCTGTAACCATACCTTCCAGGTTTTACCTCAGTGAAGTCAGTTTCCCAGTAGACCCCTGGACGTCTTTCTCTTAGACATTTTCCAAGATTATGGGGATTCCGGGTAGCGTTGGTCAGTTGACAGGCTCTGCATTTGCTGACCATTTGTTCAATTTTGGAGTTGGCATCTTTAATTTTAATGTGTGACTGTCTCACCAGGTCTTGTAGTCTTCTCTGTCCCATGTGAGATGCTCGGTGTATTTTTGACAGAACCCTTATTCCCATTTCCTCGGGCAGAATGATTTTGTTATCTGAAGACCTCCACCAGCCCTTAAATTATTGGGTCATAGGCAGTCCTTTAATCCATTGTAGGTCCTCGAGTGAATAACAAGAACTCTCTGGTAGGTTGGGGTCCCCCAGATCTATGAGTTTGACTGCCAGGACCAGGGTGCCTTTGAGGGCTGCTTCTTTAACAGCCCGGTCGGCCATATTGTTTCCTCTGGCCGCCTCAGTTATGTCCTTTTGATGGCCTGGACAATGGATGATAGCTAGTTTTTTTGGGAGCCATAAAGCTTTGAGGAGAGCTAGAATCTCCTCTTTATTTTTAATAGTCTTTCCCTCTGCCATGAGGAGCCCCCTTTCTTTATAAATTGCCCCATGGATTTGAGCAGTGGTGAAGGCATATCTACTATCTGTGTAGACATTTAGTTTTTTTCCTTGCCCCAGAGTTAAAGCTTTAGTGAGTGCAATCAGCTCAGCTTTCTGTGCTGAGGTTCCGGCTGGCAGGGACTCGGCCCAAATGACCTCTTCAGTGGACACTACTGCGGCCCCGGCATACTTCAGTCCTTGATGTATGAAGCTACGGCCTTCTGTGTACCAGGTGATATCCGCATCTGGCAACAGGACATCCTGCAAGTCCGGACGGGTGGCATGAATATGAGCCAGGATCTCGGCACAATCATGGAGGGGAGGCTCCAAGTCCGGGTCAGGCAGCAATGTAGCCGGGTTTAGGGCGGTCGGGGCCTGGAAGATAATTCTGGGAGGGTTGAGTAGCAAAGTCTGATAATGAGTCATGCGGGCATTACTGAGCCATCGATCTGGTGGTTGCTTTAGAACTCCCTCTATTGCATGAGGGGTGGTGACGGCCAGCTCTTGCCCAATAGATAATTTATCTGCATCCTTAACGAACAGAGCCACAGCCACAATCATGCAGAGGCATGATGGCCAACCAGATGCCACTGGGTCCAGTTTCTTGGAAAGGTAGGCCACAGGCCAGCGCCATGGGCCCAAAGTTTGGGTGAGGACCCCTATGGCAATACCTTTATGTTCATCAACAAATAAATGGAAGGGCTTGGTGATGTCTGGTAGCCCTAAAGCAGGGGCCGACAGTAAAGCCAATTTTAAGGCATCAAATGCCTGTTGGTGTTCTTCTGTCCATGTCCAAAGGGCACCGGGCTTTTCTTTGGTTGCTTCATAAAGTGGACGGGCCCTTTCAGCAAACCCAGGGATCCAAAGCCGACAAAACCCCACCGATCCCAGGAATTCCCTTACCTGATGAGCATTGGTGGGTGTAAGGATCCTCAAGACCGTTTCTTTTCTTGCAGGGGATAGCCAACGCTTGCTTTCTTTTAGGATATATTCTAAATATTGGACTTCTTTTTTACAAATTTGCGCCTTCTTGGTTGAAGTCCGATATCCCAGTTCTCCCAGAGTTTGGAGTAAATGTGCAGTGCCAGTCAGGCAGGCATCTTGGTCTTGAGAGGCTTTCAAGAGATCATCTACATATTGTAAAAGAGTTAGTTGGGGATGTTGGGAGCGAAACACCCAGGTCTTCATGTAAGGCCTCATCGAAGATGGTGGGGGAGTTTTTGAACCCCTGGGGCAGCCGGCCCCAAGTCAATTGTCCCTTCATGCCGTGCTCGGGATCGGTCCATTCAAAGGCAAAATATTCCTGGCTGTTTGGGGCCAAGGGGAGACTAAAAAAAGCATCTTTTAGATCCAGGATGGTGTACCAGATACGAGTCAGTGGAAGGGTACTTAATAGGGTGTATGGATTGGGCACTGTCGGATGAATGTCCATGACTCGCTTGTTGACTTCTCTTAGGTCTTGGACGGGCCGATAATCATTACAGTGGGGTTTACCAATTGGGAACAGGGGTGTGTTCCAGGCCGAGTGGCAAGGCCGTAATGCCCCTAAATCCAGTAATCGCATGTTGCTTTACAGTTTTCCCAGCACAATTTTTTGAAAAGACTGTCTTTTACCCACTAGATATTCTTTCCTATATTGTTGAAGATTAATTGACAATATAGTGGTGAGTATATTTCTGGGTTTTCCATTTTATTCATCTATGTGTCTATTTTTGTACAAGTATTATACCATTTTCATTATTACAGCTTTGTTATACAACTTGAAGTCTGAAATTGTGATACCTCCAACTTTGCATTGTTTTTCAAAGTCTGTTTGGCCATGAGGGTACTTTGTGGTTTCATAGAAATTTTAAAATATCTTGGTGCGCCTGGGTGGCTCAGTTGGTTAAGCGTCTGAATTTGGCCCAGGTCATGATCTCATGGTTGGTGAGTTCGAGCCCCGCGTCAGGCTTTGTGCTGACAGCTCAGAGCCTGGAGCTTGCTTCAGATTCTGTGTCTCCCTCTCTCTCTCTGCTCTTTCCATGCTCGCTCTCTGTCTCTGTCTCTCAAAATAAAGTGTTAAAATATTTAAAAAAAATAGAAATTTTAGAATTTCTTGTTCCAGTTCTGTGAATAATGCTGTTGGTAAGTTGAGAGAGATTGCTTTAAATCTGTATATTGATTTGGGTAGTGTAGACATTTTAAAGAACGTTTAGTTTTCCAATCTGAGTGCGGAATGTCTCTCCATTTTTGTGTACTCTTCAGTTTCTTTCATCAGTATTTTATAGTTTTCAGAGAACAGGTCTTTCACTTCTTTGGTTAAGTTTATTCCAAGGTACTTTATCTTTTTGGGTACAATTAAAAATGGGATTTTTCTTAGTTTTTCTTTATGGTGTTTCATTATTACTGTATAAAAGTGCAACAGATATCCGTACATTGATTTTATGTCCTGCGACTTTACTGAATTCTTTTATCAGTTCTAGTATATATGCCTTAAATTTGTACAATAATGTCATGTATTTATTAATAAAGTTGAAAAGATTTTAAGTCATTACATACAAGCCTCTTTCCTTTCTCTTATCAATTAAATAGGTAGAGTAGAATGGAGAACAGCAGGAAAAAGATAACCTTAAGGAAATTATTCCATGACAATGACATTTATACCTTACATATCTATTCAGACACGAAAGCACTAGTTTTTATTTTCTTAGACAATGATAAATAAAGAGAAAGTGAACAAATAGGTGATTAAAACTTTCTGTAACTGAAGAGGTATTAGCTCTTGGGAGATTCCTTCATCATTATGGAAAAAGAATTTCCAAACAATACAAATTTGGATCAACAATTATTTTTAATCACAAATTTAAATTTTGGCCAAGTCAAAAATTCCATGATTTGTAAGGTCAAATTTCAGAAGGATGACTCTGTTGTTCTTCATGATATACCCTCCACCATCTCCCAATTTTTATACATGTACATATTTATTTGAATATAATATATAAATGAAACAGACGGAAGTCATACATATACTGTTCTATGAAACTTAACCCAGTTAACATACCTAATAATCCTCACTTTGATTCAAATGGCAGTATTTTATTTTATTTACTTTTTAAATTTTTTTTATTATAGTTTATTGTCAAATTTATTTCCATAAAACACCCAGTGCTCATCCAAACAAGTGTGCTCCTCCATGCCCATCCCCGATTTTCCCCACCGCCCCACCCCCATTAACCCTCATTTGTTCTCAGTATTTAAGAGTCTCTTATGGTTTGCCTCCCTCCCTCTCCTTAACAACTTTTCGCCCTTCCCTTTCCCGATGATCCTCTGTTAAGTCTCTCCTGTTCCACATATGAGTGAAAACATATGGTATCTCTTCTTCTCTACCTAACTTATTTCATTTAGCATAACACCTTCAAGTTTCATCCACGTTGCTACAAATGGAGAAAAAAGGATTTCATTTTTTCTCATTGCCATGTAGTATTCCATTGTATACATAAACTACAACTTCTCGACCCATTCGTAAGTTGATGTACATTTAGATTGTTTCCATGTTTTGGCTTTTGTTGAAAGTGCTGCTATGAACATTGGGGTACATGTGCCCCTATGCATCAGCACTCCTGTATCCCTTGGGTAAATTCTTAGCAGTGCTATTGTTGGGTCATAGGGGAGTTCTATTGTTAATTTTTTGAGAAACCTCCACACTGTTTTCCAGAGGGGCTATACCAGTTTACATTCCCACCAACACTGTAAAGAGGGTCCCCATTTCTCTACATTCTCGCCAGCACCTATAGCTTACTGACTTGTTCATTTTAGCCACTCTTACCGGAATGAGGTGGTATCTCAGTGTGGTTTTATTTGTATTTCCCTGATGATGAGTGACGTGTAGCATCGTTTCATGTGTCTGTTGGCCATCTGGATATCCTATTTGGAGAGGTGTCTGTTCATGACTTCTGCCATTTCCTCACTGGATTATTTGATTTTTGGGTGTGGAGTTTGTGGAATTCCTTATAGATTTCGGATACTGGTCCTTTATCCGAAATGTCTTTTGCAACTATCTTTTCCCATTCCATCGGTATCCTATTAGTTTTGTTGATTGTTTCCTTTGCCATGCAGAAGCTTTTTATCTTGATGAGGTCCCAATAGTTCATTTTTGCTCTTGATTCCCTTGCCTTTGGGGATGTGTAAAGTAAGAAATTTCTGCGGTTGAGGTCAAGGAGGTTGTTTCCTGCTTTCTCTTCTAGGGTTTTAATGGTTTCCTGTCTCACATTCAGCCTTCATCCATTTTACGTTTATTTTTGTGTATGGTGTAAGAAAGTGTTCTAGTTTCATTCTTCTGCATGTTGTTGTCCAGTTCTCCCAGCACCATCTGTTGAAGAGGCTGTCTTTTTCCATTGGATACTCTTTCATGCTTTGTCAAAGATTAATTGGCCATACATTTGTGGGTCCAATTCTGTGTTCTCTATTCTATTCTATTGGTCTATGTTTCTGTTTTTGTGCCAATACCATACTGTCTTGATGATTACAGGATTATAGTAGAAGCTGAAATCTAGGATTGTGATGCCTCTCGTTTTGGTTTTCTTTCCAACATTACTTTGACTATTCAGGATCTTTTGTGGTTCCATAGAAATTTTAGGATAGTTTCTTCTAGCTTTGACAAGAATACTGGTGCAATTTTGATTGGGATTGCAATGAATGTGTAGATTGCTTTGGGTAGTATTGACATTTCAACAATATTTATTCTTTCGATCCATGAACATGGAATATTTTTCCATATCTTTGTGTCTTCTTCAATTTCCTTCCTAAGTTTTCTGTAGTTTTTAGCATAAAGATCTTTTACAAAAATTGGTTAGGATTATTCCTAAGTATTTTATGGGTTTTGGTGCAATTGTGAATGGGATCAGTTTCTTGATTTCTCTTTCTGCTCCTTCATTATTAGTGTGTAAACATGCATCCGCATCTGTACTTTGATTTTGAACCCTGTGACTTTGCTGAATTCATGGATCAGTTCTACCAAACTTTCGGTGGAGTTTGTCGGGTTTTCCATGTAGAGTATCATGTAATCTGGGAAAGGTGAAATTTTAACTTCTTCTTTGCCAGTTCTGATGCCTTTTATTTCCTTTCGTTGTCAGGTGGCTGATGCTAGGACTTCCAGCTCTCTGTTAAACAACAGTGGTGAGAGTGGACATCCCTAGCATGTTCCTTATCTCAGGTGAAAGCACTCAGCTTTTCCTGTCGAGGATGTAATTAGCTGTTGGCTTTTCCTAAATGGCGTTTATGATGTTTACGTAAGTTTCTTATATACCGACTTTCTCGAGGGTTTTTATTAAGAAAGAATGCTGTCTTTTGTCAAATGATTTTTCTGCACCTACTGACAGAATCATATGGTTTTTATCTTTTCTTTTTTAATGTGATGTATCACATTGATTGATTTGCAACGATTGGACCAGCCCTGTAATCCAGGATTGAATCCCACTTGAACTTAAGGGATAATTCTTTTTATATGTTGTTGGATTCAATTTGCTAGTATCTTGTTGAGGATTTTTGTATTTATATTCATCAAAGATATTGGCCTGTAGTTCTCTTTTTTTACTGGGTCTCTGTCTGGTTTGGAAATACAGGTGATACTGGCTTTGTAGAATTAGTCTGGAAGTTTTTCTTCCTTTTCTATTTCTTGGAACTGCTTGAGAAGAACGGGTATTAACTCTGATTTAAATTCCTGGTAGAATTCTGCAGGGAAGCCATCAGGTCCAGGGCTCTTAATTGTTGGGAAATTTTTGATAACTGATTCAATTTCTTCACTAGTTATGGGTTCGTTCAGATTTTCTATCTCTTCCCATGTTAATTTCGATAGTGTGTGTGTGTTTAGGAGTTTGTCCATTTCTTCTAGGTTGTGCAGTTTGTTGGCATATAATTTTTCATAGTATTCCCTGATAATTGCTTGTATTTCTGAGGTATTGGTTGTAATAAATTCATTTTCATTCCTGATTTTGTCTGTTTGAGTGCTCTCTCTTTGTTTTTTGAGAATCCTGGCTAGAGGATTGTCAATTTGTTTACTTTTTCAAAAAATCAACTCTTGGATTCATTGATCTCTTCAACTGCTTTTTTTTTTTAATGTATATTGCTTATTTCTGCTCTGATCTTTATTACTTCTCTTCTTCTGCTGTGTTTGGGGTGTTCTTGCTGCTCTTCTAGCTCCTATAGGTGTGCTGTTAGATTTTGTATCAGTGTATCTGTGTCATATAAAGAACCTGCAGTAGAATTCATCAATATGTAAAGGGAATGTAACCTGACAGCATAATTTCGGGAAATAAGTCCTAACGAAAAAAGTCAGATTAATTAGAATTTTGTGTTCAGAACACCTAGGGATAGTAAAATACTATAAATTGTGTTTCCATGATTTCCTAAATATTTTCATTCAACCACCTCAGAGTAAATTGACCATCTTTGGCAGCAGTCAAGGGAGCAGACTGCCATGAGGACTAATAATTCCTATGAAATCACATGTGCCACCAATAAAGGCCTTATTCTCTCCCAGGCTATGTTCTCTTACATTAATAGCAGAAGTAATGCAGTGTTGGCATATAAAGACTTAGTTATTTTGCCTTGATCCTGTTTAGTTATTTTACCTTAATCCATTTCAGTTTTACATGAAACTTCTCCCCAACTTTGGCTCAGATTCTAACTGTATTCTCGTCTCAGTTAAATTTTGTGGTCTTGGAACTTGATAATATTTGTAGTCTTTTCTTCCTGTTTTATCTCTATCTTCTTATATTTGACTGACCCAGAATTTTCCCCTGAATACGCTAATCTGCTCCTTTCAAATTCTATTGTAAAATGTTATCTTTAAGCACACTTAAAAATATGTCTAATCTTTAAAAACTATCTGACTAATTATATCCCAAATAGTTATTTAAACCTGTAGGTTTTCAGCTTATCACCAGGAGGTAATCTAAATGACCACCAGTAGGTGGTTGTTTAAATGAATTAGAGTACACGGAATGCCATATTAGAGTATACTGGCATTAATAAATACATGGTTGAAGATTTTTTACATTTATTTATTTAAATTCAAGTTGGTTAACATACAGGGTAGTATTGGTTTCCAGAGTAGAACCCAGTGATTCATCACTTACATATAACGGCCAGTGTTCATCCCAAGTGTCCTCCTTTAATGCCCATTACCCATTAGGCCCATCCCCTACTCCTCTCCCCTCCAGTAACCTCTTAGTTTATTCTCAGTATTTAAGAGTCTCTTATGGTTTGCCTCCCTTTCTGTTTTTATCTTATTTTTCCCTTCCTTCCCTTATGGTTATCTGTCTTGTTTCTTAAATTCCACATATGAGTGAAATCATATTTGTCTTTAAAATTTTACAAAAGGTTTTGTGGACTATCATTGCAATTTTATTTTAGAAAAATAAGCAATTAGGGCTTCTAGTTAGAAATGTCTTGGGGCGCCTGGATGGCTCAGTCGGTTAAGCGTCCGACTTCGGATTAAGTCATGATCTCGTGGTTCCTGGGTTCGAGCCCCACGTCAGGCTATGTGCTGACAGCCAGCTCAGAGCCTGGAGCTTGTTTTGGATTCTGTATCTCCGTCTTTCTCTGACCCTCCTCAGCTCTCTCTCTCTCTCTCTCTCCTCTCTCTCTCTCTCTCTCTCTTTCTCTCTCAGTAATAAATAAAACATTGAAAAAATTTAAAAAAAAAGAAAGGTCTTATGGCAGGTAGCCATCAATTCACGTTTTTAAGTATCCCATTTAATTAAATATTTATAGGTGTGCCACTTCTCTTGAAGAGGTACAATGTTATGACAGGTTATTGTGACCATTATACCAACTAAGACAAAACTTGACAAGGTTAAAAAACACAAACGGACACGTTACTTGTTTGTTTGTTTGTTTGTTTGATTAATTGAAAAATTTTACTCTTTATTTATTTTAGAGAGAAAGAGAAACAGAGTGCGAGCGGGGGAGGGGAAGAAAGAGAGCAGACACAGAATCCAAAGCAGTGTCCAGGCTCTAAGCTGTTAGCACAGAGACCAACGTGGCGCTGGAACTCACCAATGATGAGATCATGACCTGAGCTGAAGTTGGCCACTTAACCTACTGAGCAACCAAGGTGCCCCTTAAATTTTCTTAATGTTGGGGCGCCTGGGTGGCTTAGTCAGTTAAGCGTCCGACTTTCGCTTAGGTCATGATCTTGCGTTTCGTGGGTTCGAGCCCCGCCTCGGGCTCTGTCCTGACAGCTCAGAGCCTGGAGCCTATTTCAGAGTCTGTGTCTCCCTCTCTCTCTGACCCTCCCCTGCTCACACTGTCTCTCTCTCTACTAGAAATAAATAAAAAATATTTAAAAAAATTTTTCTTAATGTTTATTTATTTTTGAGAGAGAGAGAGAGGGAGAGAGACACAGACTCTGAAGCAGGCTCCAGGCTTGGAGCTGTCAGCACAGAGCCCGATGCAGGGCTCGAATTCATGGACCACGAGACCGTGACCAATGCTGAAGTTGAACCATTAACCCACTGAGCCACTCAGACACCCCTAAATGTTCTATTTTTGACAGCAAGTGGGGGAGGGGCAGAGAGAGGGGGACAGAGGATCTGAAGTGGGCTCTGTGCTAACAGCAGCGAGCCCAATATGGCTTGAACTCACGAACCACGAGATCACGACCTGAGTCAAAGTCAGATTCCCAATCTACTGAGCCGCCCAGGGGCCCCAGAAGCACCAGTTTTTCTAAGACACAAAATAGCTATATATAAAGAAGTTTAAAGACAATAAACTTCATAGCAGAAAATGTCTTTGCTTGGTGAGCAGAGATCATTAGACACTAAAGTTCTATGCTGAGTCTGTCTGGACAAAGGATCAGATGAACACCATGCATAAGGAATCTGCTGAGGTAAAAAAAGCTGGTAAGCCTTTCAAGAACGTATAGGGTGGCTTGACATATTGGTGTACTCAGGAGGCCCAAACAATGAACAGTGATAAGTAAGGATGTATATGACGTTTAATGGGGGTCAAATGTAAAATTACCTTTCGAATGGATACTCAACGGATCCAGATTCATCTGTTAAAACGACTTCCTGAGTACTTCTGGTTTGACCTCAGAGATGCGCAGAACTGGAAGGAACATCATCCCTGCTCACAAAACGAGAAGAGGTGGGAAAACTGCAAATTAATGACTTATTTTGGAACCCGTCGGTGAACGGAAGTCCAACTGAAAATATAAATTTTAGTGAAAGACAAGTGTCTGCAGGTAGCAAGAAGACCTGGGACAGACACCACCTGAATGCCATGTAATACATTAAGAACATTAAGAACTAGAAATTTTTGAGAAATTGGTAAAGACCATGTGTCAGCTTCCAGGAGAGTATGAAGTCCCTGGAGAAGTTTCACACCATCTTGTGAGCTTTTTCTCCAGGAGCCCCACTTGATGTCCACAAGAAAGATCTGAGAGGATCCTTAGAAAGATCACTCTTGGTGCGTACTGGGAAAGAAAAACAGTAGTCCCCGCCAAAATCCCAGCAGACACATCTTCCCTATTTCCATTATGGTACAAAAAGCTTAATCTACAAGAGAAAGGGCATCTATGTTCTCTGTATATCTTTGCAACTTTTCTGTAAATTTAAAATAATTCACCCTGAAAGACTCTTTATATACAAAAAGGCTTTCCTTGAGAAAGATAAAAAGGGTGGCCAAGAAGCTGGCCTGGCCTGGCACTCACAAGTAGGCCGTGTTATTCTTCTAACAAGCATAAACACTTTTACTGAATGCAAGTTCAGACAAGGTTATCCTGAGACCATGATAAAATGAAACAAAGCATAGCTGCTCCATAATTGTGCCCAAGCACAGGCAAAAGCAAAGTCCTTGTGACACACATAAAATGCCATACCCCCACTCTCTCCCCACACTACCCCATACAAAATGAGTGACTGCTGCTTCTTTACCAATTATAAATGTATCCTCCTTATAGTCCTTCTTCCCTATAGATAATGTGTCTTGAGATAACCAATGACAATATGGCCCAAGCCTTCTGAAATCTTTCAAACTAGATAGGATCCTCTCTTCATTAGACCCTCCCTAAATCATTCAACCAAAGCTCAAATCCTGTAGTGGGTTCTCCAACAATCTCCTACTGACACTCCATGGTGTGTGTTCTCCCTCATTGGAACCTGTTTAACTAATGTTTCTGGAGGTCTTTGACCGGAGGACATTGAAACCTTAACCTACCAAATTTGCTTGATGCTTTGGATGAAAATCAGTTGACTGAATATGTCGGTCTCTTTCTGGAGTCAATTGTCATCCATTTATCTATTTCTCTACTCTTCTCATAGTCTTGATTGCTGTATATTGGCTTGATTACTGTAACTCCGTAGCAAGTCCTGAAAAGGGGTAGTATAACTGGTCTTTATCATGGATATTTTGAGTATTCCAGATACTTTGTTTTCTGCGTAATTTCTTAATCAATTTGAAAATTATTTTAAAAAGACTGCTACTGGGGCACCTGGGTGGCTCCTTCAGTTAAGTGTCTGACTCTTGATTTTGGCTCAGGTCATGATCTCTCAGTTCCAAGAGTTCTAGCGTCACATTGGGCTCTGTGCTGACAGTGAAGAGCCTGCTTGGGATTCTATCTCCCTCTCTCTCTACCCCTCTGCTGGTCTCTCTCTCTCAAAAAAAAAAAATTCATAAGCTCAAAAAAATCTTATTCAACAAGTTAATACAAAATTAAAAGACTGCTACAGATTTCATATGGGTCAAAATGAATCTATAGATCAATTTGGGGAGAAATGACACAAAATAGAGTTTTTTAAAAAAAGAAACAAACCGGGGCGCCTGGGTGGCTTAGTCGGTTAAGCGTCCGACTTTCGCTTAGGTCATGATCTCACGGTTCGTGGGTTCGAGCCCCGCGTCGGTCTCTGTGCTGACTGCCAGCTCAGAGCCTGGAGCCTGTTTCGGATTCTGTGTCTCCCTCTCTCTGACCCTCCCCTGCTTGCGCTGTCTCTCTCTCTCCCTCCTAGAAATAAATAAAACATTAAAAAAAAAAAGCCATTAAAAAAAAGAAACAAACCAAAGAACAGACTCTTAACTACAGACAACAAACAGAGGTCTACCAGAGGGGAAGTGGGTGGGAGATGGGGTAAATAGGGAAGGGGATTAAGAGCACACTTAGTTTGAAGAGCACTAATATATGAAATCACTGAATCACTACATTATACACCTGAAACTAATATGGCACTGTATGTTAACTACACTGGGATTAAACCTTTTTGTTTCTAGTCTTTCTGCATTTAGTTTGGTCTTTTAAAATTGCTCTTTGTGATATTTTGTAGTTTTTGGTGTAGGAATTTGGTACACTGACAGTGCAGAGCCTGCTTGGGGTTCTGTCTCCTTCTCTGTCTACACCTCTGATGGTCTCTCTCTCTCTCTCTTTGGTACACTTTTGCTAGTCTTAGATATTTGGAGCTAATTGATAATGTTTTAAACTGCATTATTTTTAACACTGCATTTCCAATGGATTATTATTAGTGTATAGAGACAGCTGATATTTTTATTGACCTTCTATTCTACGACCTTATGAAACATACTTGTTATTTGGAGCTAATTTTTATAGGCTGAACATGCTTTTCTGTGAACAAAATCACGCATCCTGTAAGTAATCACATATTCACTTCTTCCTTGCCAATATTTATAATTTTTATTTCATTTCCTTGTTTTATTGCACTGTTGTGTACTTTCAGTACAATATTAATTAAGAGAGGTATTACTGATCCTACGGGGTAAACATTTAACCTTTTATGATTGAGATTGAGTATAATGTTACACATAGGTTTTTCACTGATATCCTTTATTAGGTTGAGGAAGATTCCTTCTGTTCTTATATTTCTGAGACTATTTTTTAATCATATATGTGTATTGAATATGTCAGAACCTTCCTTTTTATCTAGTGAGAACACCATATTATCTTGTTTTTATTCCGTTGAGATACATTTAGTTCTTCGATCTGTAAATATTTAAGCAAGTTAACATTTTATCCAGTCCATACCGGCCTCATAAAATGACTTGGAACATTTGCATTTTTAATCCATTTTCTGGAAGAATTTGAGTAAAATTGGCATTCTTTCCTCCTTAAATGTTTAAGAGAATACACTGGTGAAATGGACGGGTGGACATTGCTATTTGGAAAGTTTTAATTATGAGCTATATATGGGAACCTTTACATATTCTATTTTCCCATATGTCAGTTTGGTAAGTTGTGTTTTTCTAAGGGAGTTTTGCCTTTTCACCTAACTGTTCCAACTGTTTAGATTTTGTGGCCTATTTTACTTTCTTTTAAATTTCTCTAGTGCTTATAGCGATTTCCACTCGGATTTCTCAGAACTTTGAGCCTTTCTTTCGTTTTCTTGATCTGTATATCTCAGGTTATATTATCTTTATTAATATTTTGAAGAATAGCTTTTTGAATTTGTTGACTTAACATAGCTTCTGTTGATGATCTTACTTTAAGCATTTCATTCTCTATTTACTTTGGGTTTAATTTTCTGTTTTTGTTGTTGTGTTGTTGTTTATTAAGGCAGAAGATGATTGCTTTAAGTTGAACAAATTCAACTTTGATTCAATTGAAAATATATTATAAATTCCCTTGGGATTTCTTCTCGAGATTTATTTTTGATTGAACAAAGCTGAGGCTTTTTATTTTCTTTTCAAGTTTATTTATTTATTTTGAGAGAGAAAGAGTGAGTGAGTGAGGGAGAGGTAGAAGAGAGGGAGAGAGAGGATCCCAAGCAGGCTCCGTGTTGTCAGTGCAGAGTCTGTTGCGGGGTTTGAACCCACAAGCCATGAGACCAGGACCTGAGCCTAAGAGTCTGATGCTCAACCAACTGAGCCCCCCCCTCCCCGACTCCCAGGTGCCCTTGAGCCTTTTTCTATTATTGCAACCACACACCGATTCACAGAAAGGTCGACACATGTAAGTGTTGCTTACAGTTATAAAGGGAAAAATATTTTACTTTACTTTTATACCACATTATTGATATGTGATTGACAGACAAATAGCTGTACATAT
>JAESUZ010003514.1:0-162338 GCA_017311185.1 Proteles cristata cristata | reverse complement strand
TTTTTAATGCTCTTTTGTTTTAGGCTGGCTGTTCCCTCAGGAATGCTTATGTTTTTAATTGATTTTTAAGTTTTTTGATGTTGATTTTTGAGACAGACAGAGAGAGAGACAGAGCATGAGTGGGAGAGGGGCAGAGATGGAGACACAGAATCGTAAGCAGGTTCCGGGCTCTGAGCGGTCAGCACAGAGCCCGACGCGGGGATCGAACTCATGAACTGTGAGATCGTGACCTGAGCCGAAGTCAGATACTTAGCCGACCGAGGCCCCCAGGCGCCGCATTGTTTATTTAGGTCTGAGAGAGAGCATGCGCCGGGGAGGGGCAGAGGGAGGGGAACAGAGGGTGCGAAGAGGGCTGAGAGAGCCAAGGACAAGCACAGACTTGGCGCTGGGCTGCGGGGCTCGGAGAGCTCGGGCCAGGTCCTTAGGCCGCCTGTGCCTGTGTCCTCATCCCCACGAGGGCGGTGAGTGAGCCAGGGGTGAATCCATCCATACATCTAGCAGCGCGGACACACTGCCCTCGCCCTGCTTTCTCTCCCGCGAGCTGCACATTTGCCGCCAGCCGTTGACCCACACGGTTCGCAGTGACCCCCCAGCGTCCCTACACGTAGTTTTCTAAGCGCCCTCTTCCCTTTTTGCACTGTATTGGGGGCGTAGGGAGGGGGGCTGGGCAGTGTGTGCCCCATCTTCCAGGACGGGAGGACTGAGGCCCAGGCAAGGTAGGGAAAGTGAGGCAGGGGCGCGACGCTCAGGCGGTCTGGGTCGGAGCGGGCTCCCGTCCGCAGCAGATGGGGTAGGAGTAGCCCAAGGAGAGCCTTGCCGGCATCTGTCCCCCGGGGGGCATGGGGGCCTCTGGCCCCGGGCACAGAAGGGCTGGGAGAAGGCCTGCCTGGGCCCCACAGCCTTGGGCCTGAGTAGCACGTGATCTAGGGGTGGTGATTCCGGCTCAAGGCAGAGTCCCTTTCTCAACAAGGGTCCTTGATTTCCTGAGTGCCCAGCAGGTCCCTGTCAGCACCGCTGACCCCCCACCCCGCCCCTCCCTCCCCCAGAGCTGAAGATCCCGGACGACGCCAACGTGTTCTATGCCATGAACTCTATCGCCAACTACGACTTTGTCCTAAAGAAACGGACCTTCACGAAGGGGGCAAAGGTCACGCATGGTGCCGGCTCGACTCTTCTTCGTATGAAGCAGAAGGGGCTCAAGATGGCAAAGGGCATCTTCTAACTCATCCCCGGTGCTGGCCCGCCACAGGACCGCTCTCTCAGGGTCAGGCTGGCTGGGTCACGGAGCGCTTCCAGACTCCAGTGACCCAGGCCGGGTGGCCACCTTCCATCCGGACTGCCGGCTCAGGCCACCCCCCCGACTCATTTCACCCTGAACACCTCCCGCTGCCGGGATTGACGCCTGCTGTCTGACAGGCTGACCTGGCCTCCCGTGGACCACTCGCCGCCTTAGGTGCCTTCTGCTCTTCGGAACCAGAGACCAACTGACCTTGGCCAAGGAGCGCTGTCAGTGCGCACGGAGCCCCATGTGCCGCTGGGCACTGCCCTCTGTGCACTTCCCTGCACACCTGCTCAGGTGTGGGTCGCTGCCAGCTGTGCCCGTGGGACCCCAGGGCACCCGCTCATCCAATGGGTCTGACCACTGCAATTCTCTCCTCACGCACGCGGGCAACGGCCCGTGCCCTTCTCGGGTCCCGGCCCCTCTTTCTGTCACGCTAGCCTTTCCCGGGCCACACCAAAGATCCCACCATCGGGGAAAGCAAAGTGAGGGAGTCTCACCCACCCCCAGCCAGCCGTCCCCAGGAGAGGGGGTGGGGGACCCTCTTCACAGATCACAGCCTTCACCCAGTAAGTGAAGACGGTCTCAGCCGAGTCCCATTGATGTTGAATCTCACAACACCGCAGGCACCACTCACCGCTGCACCCTGGGCTTCACGAGACCGCACGAGACGGTGGTTCGTGGGGAAGGAGGATTTGGGGGACGGGGAGGGATGATGAACATTTGTATAAAAGTCCAAAACAAAACAAAGCTAAACAAAAAAGTTGACCGGTTGGGGAGGGGCAATATTTATTTGTTGTAAATAGTAAATGCTAGACTTGAATATTCTATTAAAAGCCAGTTTCTACTATAGCCTGGGAGTCGTGGTTCTGTTCTATCACATCCACTGAGATACAGGCTCTCACGTTCCGTGTCTGGATGGGAAACCTTGCGTGGTGACTGGTTTGTTTGTGTGCAGGAGAGGCGAGAAGGGCCAGCCACCGCTCCCAGCTCACGTAAGGAAACACAAAGCCCATCCTTCACAGGGCCGCGAGGTGTTCACCGCGCTGTCATCCACATGCACACCACGCTGAGACAGCCCCCCAGAATCCCTGGGATTAGAGGTTGGAGGTTCTTTCATAGGATGTGTAGCCACATGCCTGGAACCTTGGGTGTCCTTAAGGATAACATCGGTGAGAGGATGGTGGAATGAGCCTCTCTGGGGTCACTCTCTCCATAGAGACCGTTAAGCTGGGGATAACGATCAGAATGAACAATCCGGGGCCTCTGGAAGGTCTTCCAGCACGAGAGCCCAGGGCGTGCTTGGTGATGAGCAGCACAGTGGGACCCGAGCAGTTCAGGGGGTCTCCGCCGGGCCTCACACTGACCATCCAGGCAGCAGGATGGAAGCTTCGGTCCCTGAACAACAGGGACTACAGGAAACAGCAGAGCTTGGAAA
Organism: Proteles cristata cristata; assembly: GCA_017311185.1. Lineage (NCBI taxonomy): Eukaryota > Metazoa > Chordata > Mammalia > Carnivora > Hyaenidae > Proteles > Proteles cristata. The sequence goes on along the minus strand of JAESUZ010003514.1, from coordinate 159,621 downwards.
AGTCAGTATCGAAACAAGACTGCAGCTCTCCGGCAACCAAAGCAAGCCCTGAGCAGGGGGCGTCCGGCTTCCAGGGTCACCACATGATCATCTTCAATATCCAGTTCCCAACAAGCTACGAAGCCTATAGAGAAATAGGAAAATAGTGCTTGAGGGTAAGAAAAAAGAACGGGACGAAGTGCCTGACGAAGTCGAGACGTTGAAGTTAGCAGTCAACGACATTCGGTCGACTGTCTTAAGTACGCTCAGTGAGTTAAAGGAAACCACAGACAAAAGCCCAAAAAAGTCCCTAGAGGAAATCAAGAGAACAATGTAGCAACAAATGGGAAGTTTCACAGAGATAGAAAAACTCTGGGGCTCAAAGGACAAGATGTCCAACTCACTAGAGGGGTTCAAAGGCAGATTCTGCAGGCAGAAGACAGAATCGGTGGACTCGAAGATCATGCCAATGAAACTCTTCTCCTCGAAGAGCAGACAGAAGAGAAAGAAGAAAAACGAACGGTCCCAGAGACGCTCCTGTGACATCATCAACTGGACCAACATAGGCATCCCGAGGGTCCCAGAGGAAGAAGGGAGAAAGGAGCAGAGAGATTATGTGAGGTCATAATGGCCGAAAACTTCCCAGATTTGACGAAAGACCTAAATCTACACACTAAGAAGCTCGGTGAACTCCACACAGGACAAACTCCAGGAGAGCCACACGGAGACACTCGGTGATCATCAAGTTGTTGAAAGACAAGGAGAAAGTCTTGAAAGCAGCAAGAAGTGATTTATCATGGACAAGGGGTCCTCAGAAAGGTGAAAAGGGGGTGCCTGGGCGGCTCAGTCACTTAAGCATCTGACTCCTGATTTCGGCTCAGGTCATGATCTCACGGTTCAGGAGATGAAGCCCCACGTCAGGCTCTGCCTTGACAGTGTGGAGCCTGCTTGGAATTCTCTCTCTCTCTCTCTCTCTCTGTCTCTCTCCCTCCCAATACCTCCCCCTCCCCTGCTTATGTACTCTCTCTCTCTTTCTCTCAAAATAAATAAATATTACAAAATTTAAAAGAGGATGAAGAGAGGAGTGCCTGGGTGGCTCAGTAGGTTAAGCATCTGACTTGGGCTCAGGTCATGATCTCTCGGGCAGTGAGTTCAACCCCTGCATCTAACTTTGGGCTGACAGCTCAGAGTCTGCAGCCTGTTTCAGATTCTGCGTCTCCCTCTCTCGCTCTCTCTCCCTCCTAGCTTGTGTTCAATCTCTCTCTGTATCCTAAAAATAAACATTAAAAATTTTTTAAAAACCCAAATATACAGAAAGTTTGAATGTAAAAGAGTAGATAAAGATATTCCACAAAAACAGTAAGTAAGAGATAGCCCCAGGGTTGCTATATTATTATCAGACAGTTGATTTTAAGTCAAAAAGGTAAAGAGAAAAATGTCGTAAAAAATGTTCATTCAGCAAGAAAAAATAACAATTGTAGACATCCATGCCTGAAGCAAAAATTGACATCAGTGAAGTGAGTTTGAGACTTTAATACCTCATGTCCGATAATGGCTAGAGAAATTCAGGTGGAAGTTCAGGACGGATAGAGGATTTGAACCACATCCTAAAGTGTTAGACCCAACAGACAGGTACAGGACACAATGGTAGCAGACACACATTCTTCTCATGGACACATGAAACTTTCTCTAGGACACACGATCTGTGAGGCCACAGAACAAGTCCTAATACATTAAAACATTTTTTTTCAACGTTTATTTATTTTTGAGAGACAAAGAGACAGAGCATGAGTGGGGGAGGGGCGGAGAGGGAGGGAGACATAGAATCCGAAGCAGCTCCAGGCTCCGAGCTGTCAGCACAGAGCCTGATGTGGGGCTCGAACTCACGAACATGAGATCATGACCTGAGCCGAAGCTGGACGCTTAACCTACTGAGGTCCCCACGTGCCCCAAGTCCCAATCTCCTTACTGAGGGGCTCCTGGGCTCTGTTCCAGGCCCCTTGTCCCTGCTCGGCCTCCAGCCCCTGAAGATCTATAGCCCCTGGGGCAGCTGGATTTCTTGGGGCTGCAGGGAGGTCCGGCTGCAGACGGGGACTCAGGTGGGGAGCATGCAGGCCCTGGTGGGGGTGTGGATGGGGCCAGGGCCTGTCCCGGGGTCTCCGCTCATATGTACCAAGGGCTGAAATCGCCGAGTGCCCAGGGGGAGCCTCGGTCAAGCAGCCCCCTAACACCTGGACGTCCCGGTGCGGGGCCCCCTCCTCCCTGGGCCCCTTCTGACCCTCTGACTCCCCCCAGGGCTGCAGCCAGGCTCAGGCTGCACCGCTGTCCAGGGTCCTGCCGGGAATGCCTGGAAGGCAGAATGAGGAAGGGAGAAGGGAAGGGGTGGGTGGAACTTGTCCCTGTGCTCAGCCGGCCTCCAGTGCAGCCTCCGGGAGCCCCGGCCCAGCCGTGAACTTAGCTGGACCCCGGCATGGAGTCTGGGGTCCAGGCCAGCTGTGTGCGGGTGGGCACATTCGCTGACCGTTGTGTTCCGGACGTCCATCCCACCTGGCTTCACACCCTGAGGCCTGCCTGGCTGGGGTGGGCATGGTGCTGGGGCTCAGGAGGCGTTGGTGTCCCAGAGCAGGTGGCAGAGTCGGGGAACATGGGGGACCAGCAGTCGGGGAGCGATTGGATACGGGCACCTCGGCTGAGAGCCCGCGTCATCTGCAGGTGCTGTGTGCAGGTCCCCTGTGCACCCCTGGCCACGACACAGACCTGGCTGGCCCCGGGGAGGGAGGCCTGTGCACCCGGTGCGCCTCCCCTCCACCCAGCCCTGGAGGAGAGCCTGGGCCACGGCCATGCTGATGCGCTTCCTCGTCCTCCCTCAGGGACAGTGGCAGGGGGTGGGTGACGCGGGGGAAAGAAGATGAAGGTGGGGGCGGCGGGGCCATGAGCAGGGACAGCAGCGCGTCCGGCAACATCCCAGGATCCCCAGATGCTCCCCCAGGGGCAGGTGGACTCTGGCCGCCCCTGGGCGTCACCGGGACAGCAGTGCTGCAGCTCGGTCCCCATTCATGCCCCCTCCTCTGGCCCAGCAAAGGCTTGTCTGCATGGCGTTTATCCCCCAAACATGAAGTCCGACTCTTTTCACCCACCTCAAGTTACAAGAAACGGCCCGTATTTCCGGCGGTGCTGGGTGCACAGAGACGTTTGTGTTTCTGGCCCACGCTGTGAGACGCTGGCATTTTAAAGATGTCAGGGCTCTGCTTCAGAAGCGGCAGGAATCCGAGGACACCGACAGCTTTCTCGAATCCTGCCTCTGAGCTTTGCCGCACCCGTCCAACCAGCTCTGCTCACAGGCTCTGCAGGCCGCCGACCCACAGTCTTGGGTCCTCAGATCCCCGAGGTGATGTGCCTTCCAAAAGCGATCCGGGTGGGGTGGCCGGACCCGCGGAGCCAATCCTCCTCCCCGAGCGCGAGGACAACCCTGGACAAGGGTTGAGAACAGCCAGCTCAGGGTTCTGGGAAGAGAGCAGACACAGGGGCACAGAGGAGCATCAGAAGGTCAGGTCGGAACGGGGAGTCTCCGGTGTACAGAGCTGGGTATCCCCTGCCCGTAAGAACTTCCCGAGACAGGAGCCATCTCCGTGGCAGCTGAGGTGGGAGGTCAACTTTACCGCTGCCGGAGGTTTGATCGAATTGCAGACCAGCGTACTCGAGCAAGACCAGAGAGGGCCCTGGCAATCACCTCACTCCTAGCTCAGCGTGAAGCCTCACACGCATGCAGAGGAGACATGAGAAGGTTGGGAAAGACGCACATCAAAGGCAGATTTGTAAATGGCCAGAACTCAAAATGTGCTTCCAAACCAGCACCCAGAGTCACTGGCAAGAAACAGAAGCCTCCCTGACTGAAGGTGTTCAGGCCCAACCTCAGCAAGAACTCACCAACCACGAGGAAGCCAGAATTCAGAGTAAATACAGAATTAATGTAGATCATGTTTAAAGAACTAAAGGAGAAGGGTGTCTGGGTGGCTCAGTCGGTTAAATGCCTGACTTCAGCTCCGGTCGTGATCTCCCAGTTCATGGGTTTGAGCCCCCCCCCGCCCCATCGAGTTCTGTCTCTGTCTCTCTGCCCCTCCCCTGCTCATGTTCTGTCTCTCTCTCTCTCAAAAATGAATAAACATTAAAAAAATTTTAAAGAGCTAAAGGAAAGTATGTGGATAATGACTTATGGAATAGAGAAAATAACGACACGGAAATGATAAAAGAGAACCTAATGGAATCTCTGGAGTTGAAAAGTACTGCTGCTTCTGTGGAAGATTTTCTGGGAGAGCTCAACAGTATATCTGAGATGGCTGAGAAAGGAATCCACAAACTCAGCAAACTGAAGACGATCAAGATAAATCATCCAATCTGAAGAGCAGGAAAAAATGGAGAAAAAGGATCAGAGCCTTCAGGCTGAGTGACTCAATCAGGCATAACCATACTCACAACCCGATAGAAGGGAGGAAGAGCCAAGTATCTATTTAATACAAAAGATGGCAGTAAACAACACGAGACGTATAGAAAACAGATAGTGAAAGGGCAGACCTAAGTCCAACCATCTCTAGAGTTCCACTAAATGTAAATGGATTAAACATTTCAATCAAAAGACATACTGTCAGACTAGATGGTAAACACCATCCTGCTCTGTGATCTAGAAGAGAAATGCTTCAGATTTGAGACACAAGTAGGTAAAAGTAATGACGGAAAAAGGGACACCATGTGAACAGTGACCACGAGAGCTGGAGAAGGTCTCTTAGAATTAGAAAAATAGACTTGAAGACAAGAGAAATATTTACTAGGCACCAAGAGGGATATTTCATAGCAAATGGAGGCTTGATTCTTTAAGAAGACAAATAGTTATAAATGTCCATGCATTTCTCACCAGGGTCTTCCAAACGCATGACGGCTCTTGCTGGTGCATGATGACAAAACAAGAGCAGCAGCAGCAGCAGCAGCAGCAACAAGCAGCAAAGCCAAAACCAAAATTGAGAAAAGAGACTTAAGCTTCCAGTTGGAAAGGAAGAAACAAAATGGTCTTTCTTCACATACAACTGATTCTCTCTGTAGAGGATCCTAGGGAATCAACAGCAAGGAACTATAAAAATCAATAAATGAGCTCACAGTGTCCGGACAGAAGATCACCACATATACTCCCGTTGTGTTTCCGTATACCAGCTTTGGACAATCTGTAATGAAAGCAAGAAGACCATTCCAGGTGCAATATTCCCCCAAAGAGTAACATGCTTAGGAATAAATTTAAAGAAAGAAGTGCAAGACTTGCTCATTGACCTAGAAGCCGTTGCTGAGAGAGCTCAGATGTTGTAAGTAGATGGACAAATAGTCCACGCTCTTGGACTGGAAGACTCAGTATTGTCAGTAAATAGATTTAATTCAATCAACCATAGATTTAATCCAAATCAATACATAGATTCAATTCAATCACTAAGAAAATCCAAGTGGGATTTTGGTGGAATGTTTTTGGAAATATACAAGCTGATCTTGAAATTTATGGAAATGTAAGGGATCCAAATAGCCAAAATAATCTGGAAAAAGAACAGTGTTGGAGGCCTCATACCTCTCATTTAAAAAGTACCATAAAACAATAGCAATCAAGATAGTCTGATGCTGTCATAAGGATAGACATATAGATCGATGGAACACCTTGGAGAACATAGAAAGAAGCCCAACTATTTATGACTAATTGATTCTGACAAGGCACCAGGGCAATTCGATGGTGAAGGGGAACATCTCCTACTAATTCTGCTGGGATCATGGTGTAACCACGTGCAGAAAGATTAATTTTAGCCTGCACCTCACAACAAATGAGAAAACTAACTCAGGATAGAGTGTAAATATAAATGGGAGAGCTGAAGCTATAAAACTTCAAGAAGAAAACCCAGGAGAAAATCTTGCTGACCTTGGGTTAGTCAGATTTCTTCAATATACACCAAGAGCATAATCCATTTAAAACAAGATAAATTGGACTTTATCAAAATTAAGAACTTTTATGAATTAAAAAGCACCATTGCATCCAAAATATATAAAGAACTCTTGAATCATCATCATCATCACCATCGTTGTCATCATTGTCATCATCATCATGGAGGAAGCAGAGGAGAAGATGGAGAAAAAGGAGAATGAGGAGAAGGAAAAGATGGAGGAGAAAATGGAGGAGGAGATGATGGAGGAGGAGATGATGGAGGAGGAGGAGATGATGGAGGAGGAGGAGATGGAGAAAACAGAGATGGAAGAGAAGGAGAAGAAGGAGACAGAGAAAATGGAGAAGAAAGAGAAGATGGAGGCTGGGGAGATGGAGAACAGCAGGAAGAGGAGGACAAAGAAGAAGAAGGAGGAGGAGGAGGAGGGGAAGAGGAAAAGGAAAAGGAAGAGGAAGAAGAGGGATGGGGGAGGGGGAGGGGGAGGAGCCACGAAAAAGAAACTCAGCTAGGGGCGCCTGGGTGGCTTAGTCGGTTGAGCGTTCGACTTTCGCTCAGGTCATGATCTCTCGGTTTGTGGGTTCGAGCCCCGCGTCGGGCTCTGTGCTGACTGCCAGCTCAGAGCCTGGAGCCTGTTTCAGTCTGTGACTCCCTCTCTCTCTGACCCTCCCCTGCTCACGCTGTCTCTCTCTCTCCTAGAAATAAATAAAACATTAAAAAAAAAGAAAAAGAAAAAGAAACTCAGCTAAAAACCTGGTAAGAGATCTGCATGTGCATTTTACCGCAGAAGATACACGAATGGCCAAAGGCACATGGAAGGGACTCAGCACCACTAGACGGCAGGGAAATACACATGAAAATCACAGCAAGGCACCCCCTTATGCCCGCTAGAACGGCATCAGTCAAGAAAATGGGCAAACACAAGTGATGTCGAGGATGTTGGGAACGTGAGACGATCACATGTTCGGAGCGGTAACGCGAGATGGTGCGGCCTCCGTGGAAAATAGCCTGCCAGTTTCCCAAATAACTTAACAGCATTGCTGGATGAGCCGGGAGCCCGGTGCTAGCACGTACCCGACAGAGCTGGAGATGAGTGTCCGCACAGAGACCTTTACGGATGCTGTGGTGCATTCCTCCCCGAGCCCCAGAGCAGAAACAACCCGCATGCCCCCCATGGAGGATGGCTACATAGACGTAGTCTGTCCCCATGATGGAATGTCACATTATTCAGCCGTAAAAAGGATCCTAAACCGGCCCTGCTGCAACGGGCTGGATTCCGAACACGCGGCACTGGGTGAAAGGCCACGCAGTGTAAGAGTCCCTTGTATGAAATGTCCAGGGAAGAAAATCCACAGGCTGCCCTCCGGGGGCCGGGGTGGCTGGGCATCGAGGCTGGGAACTGATGAGGGACCTTGTTGGGGACGTGGGAACGTTCTCAAACTAGATTTTGCTGAAGCTGCACGACCCTGAAATGGAATAAAGACCACAGACTCATACAAGTAACACGATGAAGCCTAGCGGACGTGACGTACGTGCTGACAAAGTCGTTACAAGGCAGCATGACCAGGAGCCGTTCTGTCCTGTAACCGAGGCAGAGGAAGAAGAGGACTGAGAAATAATTCCAAACCTAACCCGGCAGTTCGGTCAGAATGTCCACACAGCCGGCGCCTGGGGCAGGGTTCAGGGCGAGGCGTGTCACTCAGGAGTCACAGCAAAGTCACCAAACCAGCCTGGTTCTGGGATGGTTCCCACTGCCACCCGCAGCCTCTCCCCCCAACCCCCCAAACAACGAAACCGAAACGGAGCAAGCAGACACAACCCTGTGCGCTGAGATGGAGCGAGCTCTTGTCTTTCTGACCGGCGGCGAGGTGGTAGCTGCGGACTGACCTGGCACGTCGCCGGGTCCCCCTGGCCCTGCCGCCGCCGGGCGGTCGGTGCCTGAGGCTGCGAGCCGGGCACCGGCTCCGCTTCCCCGCCCCACGGCCAAGCCAGCTGGAGCCTCGCGCACGCGGATATTGGTGCTGGCCTGGGCGCGCGCGGTGACGGCAGGATTGTTTGAGCGCGAGGACTTTTGAGATGAGACTGGTCTCCGGAGCTTTAAAGGTCAGCTGCTCTGGCTTCAGGGCTACATCCTCTTGCTTTGTCCAGGTGCCTCCTTCCTTGTGGCTGGAGGCCAGCAGTGATGGTGGCCTGTGCAGGCCCCCCACGCCGCCACTGCTGACCCGTGCCCGCCCGTACCTGTCTGTCCCTGATGCTTGCACCCACCCTCTCTTGCACCACGGTGCCCTCACCGCGCCCACCCACGGCAGGGCTGTCCTGACCACAGTGCCCACAGCAGGTGCCGTGCTCCGCCTCATGCTGCCGGCTCAACCTGGCCGTGCATCGGCTCACGTGGCTGGAGTGTGAACTTCCGGAGGCTTCTGCAAGGACCCCAAGGGCCGGGAGCCCCCCGTGACTCTACTCGAAGGCCCACGAGCTTGGTGAACCCTGGCGGGGCTCCTCTCGTGGCTCACAGATGTCCTTGGCTTGTCTCTTCCCCTGTCTCCCCGGCTGCTGGCAGAGCAGTTACTGACCAGAGGATGGGGTCACGGTTAGATCAGCCAGGCTCACCGCGGGGATGGGAGGGCGGTCAGCATCCGCGAGGACACCGGTCCACGGAGATGGGGGAGGCTGGAGGCAGGTGAACGGTTGCTGGGCCTCCCGCCAAGTGCTGCCAAGGGCTTCGTCGAGCCCCCGACTCTAAGCCCACTAACGTGGCTCCCGCGTGTCCAGCAGCCCAGGGACCCTGCCGGCCCATCTTGCTGGCCTCTCTGATGCCCAGGAAAGCCTGAGAAGGAGTGTTCAGCACCCCCGAGGAAATGCCCAATGGCCTCAAGGGACATGGTGGCTGCAGACCGAATGGGGAGCAAACCAGTAGAGGAGAAACCGTGACATAACTGGGTTACCCCCAAATTCTATCTTATACCTAACGGATCCCTGTTCAAATCCCTGGGGTATTTTTGAAGTGGTGGTGAGATTAAAGACAATTTACATGTTTTCTTAAAATATGGATTATATTTAATGCAAACAACCTTTTTAAACAATTCTGATAATACAGCTGCCCCTTGAACGACATGGGTTTGAGCTGAGTGGGTCCACTTGTAACCCGAATACTTTTCAGGAAATACAGTCCAGTGCTGTCAGTGTGTTTTCTCTTCCTTGTGATCTTCCTCCTGACACTTCTCGTCTGTGGTCCCCCTACGGTAAGAACACAGTAGATGTGCACAGAGCAGGCCGACTTCGAGTCAGTCAACTCTTTGGGTGATCAGTATGGCTTCCAGTCAGGCTTTCGGCAGGTCAGTTTTGGAGGACGTCAAAAGTTACACATGGATTTTCGATTGCTCAGGAGGTGGGGATGGGTACCCCAACCCCATGTTATTCAATAGCAAACTGCACAAAAATCAGAAGAGGCTGAACATTTAAAAGTAGGAGTTAGAATCTCCCTTGTTCAACCCCCACCCTGAGGCCAGTCTTTCTATTAGTACCTGGTGTACAGTAGGGCCACCCCATAGGCAACTGCGAACAAGGGCTCAAAAAACCAGAAAGGGGGAGAAACGGGAAAGTGTTAAGGGGGGAGGTCATGTAGACCTCAGACCTCCCTCTGAGGCACTGGCCCCCTTCCCACCCTCGGGCCCCACCACCCCCTTCCATGAAGGGGGACAAGAGACACAGCCTCTCTGAGGTCAAGGCCGATGGCACCTGCGACCCTCCAGGAAGGCTGGCTGGCTTGCTGGGAACCGTGGGAGGGCGCGGGGACAGCGCTTCCATAGAGTTTTGTGACACTGTGACATGTGACACGTGCATGCCATTTGGTCCAGAAATTCCAAACCTCGTGTACACAGATATCCATGTTTGCGGGTGAGGGAGGCCGTGTTTTCCGCGAGGGACACGTCGATGTCGTGGGAGCAGTGAGTCAGGGACACCTTCAGAACCTGGCGCACCTGCGCGGCTGGGATTCTGGGTGCACTGGCGGCGGTGACCGTGCTGGCGCCTTCCTGCCGCCTCTGCGTGCGCCTGGTAGCACGACAGGGTCCACCCAACAGTTAACACGGTGACTCTATGTCCGCACGCGTCTTCAGGGTTAAAAATAGCTGTTTTCTTCCTGCATTTGGCAAAAGACGGCCAAAGGGCACCGAGCAGCCCCTGTCCCGTGGCCGGCCCTTGTTTCTTTGTCCGCCCCGCACTCCACAGGCGCCCGCAGCCACGGACGCGGCGGGCAGAAGCGGCTCATTTCACAAGTATCTACCTGCATCTCTGAATCTTTCCCAAACGCAAGAGGCTGGCGCTCAGCCCGGCCCCGGGAGGAGCTTGCCGGGGCCGCCGGGAGCACGGAAGGGTGGCGAAGAGGGCCTCCCCCCGGGCACTGGCCTCGGGCGCCGGGGACATCTGCAGCTGGGGTGGAGTCCGGGATTGGGGGTGCTCGGAGGTGGGAGACCTCAGGGTGGAGGCTGGGGGTGCTGTTTCCGCCCGGCTGGGCCCGAGGTTCCCGGGGCAAACAGGGCCGGTTTCGTTCCGTCCCCTCCTCAGCGGCCCCTGCTGGAGACGCCTCCCTCTCCACTGCTCCTCCTTGCTCACGAGGGAAGGCGCACAGATTGTCATCTGTCGCCGGAGGTATAGGGACGGTTACTGGCCCTCAGCGCCCTGCTCAGAATGGCCCCAGCGGCAGAGCGAGGTGTTCAGTGACCCAGGGATAAGGTCGGCTGAGGGGTCGGCGTGTCCGTAACGAGGCCTCTGCTGGCGGGGCCTGTGCCGGTCAAGGCCGATGCGGCACGAGCCGCATGCCGAGCATGTCGGGCCGACGCGGCTCCCAGACAGTGACTGGGAGGGGCCCGCCTTCGGGCCATTGCCTGGGGTCCGCCTCCTCGGATGTGGGTGTGAGGAGCCCGAGAGGCTCTGCGTGCCCAGGCAGCGGCCTAAGAAGGTTGGCCAAGCCTCCCCCAGTGGCCATGACCACGGGCACTGACCCTGCAGCCGAGTCAGGAAGACATGGATCTAGGTGGCCTCCGGGCACTGTTGGTGTGACATTCAGCGTGACACAGAGCAAACAGTGGTACAAAGGGGTCTGTGTTCAGGTAAGCCAGGGCCTTGCAGGAGCTCAAGGTAAAGAAAGAGCCGGAACTCAAACACGGCGTGACCTTTTCTGGAAGCAACCGCTTGGCAAACGCCGAGCCCTCTGGAGGCGGCCCTGCTGCCTGGGGCGCCCTGAGATCAAGTGCAGGCTGTCTCGTGCCAACTGGCTGCAGCGGGATCAGCTGGCCTGAGTTCAAGTTTCCTGTTGAACCCCGTCCCGAAGGAGCGCGTGACCCAGATAAGGGGGGATGGGGAGCCGAGTGGATCTGGTGACGTGGCCCCTTCGGCACGCCACCACCAACCGTGACACACGGTCCTGTGCAGATGGTGCCATGGGGCGGCACGGGGCGGCCGCTCTGGGCTTGGGGGCGGCAGAGGGATGCACGGGGGAAGGTGGAGACAGACCGGCCCGCACTGGGCATGGAGCAAAACTAATACAAATTGTTAATCTAAATTAGATAGGAGAGTAAATATTTATTTGGAGTGAGGGAAAAACTCCTCAAAACTGCACCCTAGAAAAGCTGAGTACCAGGGCGCCTGGGTGGCTCGGACGGCTGGGCGTCCAGACTCTTGACTGTGGCTCAGGTCATGAGATGGAGCCCCGTGTCCTACCTGGTGCTGACAGTGTGAACCTTGGGATTCTCTCCCCCATCTCTCTCTGCCTCTCCCCTGCTCACACTCATGTTCTCTCTCTCTAAAAATAGGCATTTAAAAAAAATAAAATAAATAAAAATGGAAAAGCTAAGTACCACACACATCACCAAATCCAAGGCAAACCGTAAAAATGTCATCAGTCCCTACAGGCGCGTCTCCAGAGAACGTCGCTGACCGGTGCCTCCCAGCTGCTGCTCCCGTGACCCCTTCCCGTGACGTCGACTCTCTGTGTTTCCTGTGGCAGGAAGAAAATTCAGACCCCGCCCCAGTACGGGCCCCAGAGTTTGCTCGTCACTGCCGGTGTTGGGACGTGCTTCTTGTCCCCATGGTAGGGATTTGGCGCAGTAACAGGAATCCCGATGGCTTCTACTTGGTGTGGTTCCCGTCCACACGGCCTGGCAGTGTATGGCGCACTCACACGGGCCGTGTTATCCGGCAGCTGCGGACAGAGGGGACCTGCATTTAGATGGGACTTCGATGGGAATGACCGCTTACAGGCGTCCGCAGCAGGGCGCGGAAGACCCAACAGACCGGCCCTGGCTTGGTGCACAGCGGGCTTTCCCTCCCCTCACTCCCCACCCGCTAACCTTCGGTGCTGTGACCTACAGCCGACACACCCGTGTGGGGACCCCAGCTGCGTCAGCATGGAGGACAGTCGGGACGTTCCTGAAAGCCAGCACCACAAGGGGGAGCCAGCAGAGCGTAGCTCTACACTAAAGGGACCGTCACACCATCCCTCTGAGCCCCAAACTGCCCTTGCGCCCCCCCAACACCACTGAGAAGCTTCAGCAAATGTACAAGTTCTTTTTTTTTTTTTTTCTAGAGAGAGAGAGAGAGAGAGAGCAGGGGAGGGTCAGAGAGAGAGGGAGTCACAGATGAAACAGGCTCCAGGCTCTGAGCTGGCAGTCAGCACAGAGCCCGACGCGGGGCTCGAACCCACGAACCGTGAGATCGTGACCAAGCGAAAGTCGGACGCTTAACTGACTAAGCCACCCAGGCGCCCCAACAAGTTCTTTTAAAAATATTTTATTTATTTCTAGGAGAGAGAGAGAGAGAGACAGCGTGAGCAGGGAGGGTCAGAGAGAGGGAGACACAGACTCTGAAACAGGCTCCAGGCTCCAAGCTGGCAGTCAGCACAGAGCCCGACGCGGGGCCCGAACCCACGAACCGCGAGATCATGACCCAAGCGAAAGTCGGACGCTTAACCGACTAAGCCACCCAGGCCCCGGGACTGTGAGCTCTTGCGACCGTTTGGCCTTTTGTATTTCGACACAGCCTGTCCTCAAGTTCATGACTACGGTGGTAGATTTTGCTCCTTCAGCTGTTTGGATGCTGGCTCCCTTTACATCCCTTCTAATGCTTTTGCCTTAAATTGTGTTTGGTCCGTCCTGTTCTGCTGTGACGCACGGGGAATCGGACGTGATGTCGCCAGATCAGGGCGGCATGTCTCCGTCGGCCGCGTTCCCCTGCCTCCTGAGGCCGCGTGTGCACATGTGTGTGTGCACGTGTGTGTGTGCGTCACACACACTCCTATTTCCGCTCGTCGCTCATGGTTTCCTTTTTGCATCTCATCTGTCACTGCTCTGCACGGGTGCCCACCCACACATCTCGCCAGGAGTGAAGACGACCCCTTTAAACACACACATGGTCACGTCCACACAGATCCTTCTCTCTCGATGCTGAATTCGAGGCCAGGTAGCCTGCCCCAGGGCACGGGAGTGTCCGTGAGGCCGAGCCCTAGGCTCTCTGGTCGAGCCCACGGCCTCTCCCTGACAGCCGGCGCGTCAGGCCGGCCTCGCTTCCCTTCCAGATCCCATCTGCTCCTCAGCGTCTCTGGCTGGCGGCACAGGCCTGACGGGTGCGTGGCGGTTACCCAGAGTCGTTCAGTCCTACAATAATGGCGTTTTATCCACCTCACTGCAGAATTGGCCACGGTTGATGGCTGGGAAGGGAGTGGTAGACTATCTCTGCCAAGTCTCCTGGGGGACCTGGGCCGTGGAGTATAAAGCGTGGCTGTGCAAAGGGCCGGGACAGCCTTTGGGAGCCCCAGTGAGCACCTACCGGCAGCCGTGAGCACATACGCCCGGAGATGAAGGCCCTGCTCCTGACCATCGGCCTCGGCCTCGTCGCCATCCTTCAGGCCCAGGACCCCCCAGCTTTGGGCAAAGACACCCCAGATGTGAGGCTCAGAGGGGGCAGGGTGGGCGGGAGGGGGCGCAGGGAGAGGCAAGGCGTTTTAGGGTCAGGCACGACCCCGCCCGTGAGGAAACGGTCAGACGGTCAGACGGTCAGCGTGTGCCAGAGGAGCCCGGGGGCAGCTGGGGTCCCGGGGACCTGCATCGGCTGGCCGCTGGCCCCAGTGCCGGGTACTGGCTGGGGAGGGCAGGGGGCCAGGAAATGCTTTGTGCCTCCAGCCCCGGGGTCGGGGAGAGCCTGGGGCTGCAGAGGGGAGGAGGCCCGGGGGGGGCGGGTGTTGGGTTGTGCCCTGAAGGGAGGGGTCCCTGTCCAGGTGTCAGGAAAGTGGTACCTGAAGGCCATGACCGCAGACAAAGACATCCCCATGAAGCCGGAGTCGGTGACCCCCATGACCCTCACCGTCCTGGACGGGGGCAACCTGAAAGCCGAGATCACCTTTCTGTGAGTCTCAGCCGCGGGGGCCTTCACCCCCCTCGGTACCCGCAAAGGGGCACGTGCACCGGACCACGTGCCGCCCCTCTCCGCCCCTCACACTCGGCTCGGGGCAGCTGTGAGGGGTCGCTGCCACGGAAGGTGCCTCACTGGGGGGCACCTGAGCGGGGAGGGAGGCCCCACGTGGGACCCTGTGGGCTCTGAGGGGCAGTACCGGCCGGGGGGGTTGGCAGACCCCAGGCGCCCCCTCGGCGCTGGCTAGAGGGCCCCGCCCAGGCAGCCTCGCCACGCGGCTTCCCGTTCCAGGACAGATGGTCAGTGCACCGACCTGCAGCTGAGCCTGGAGAAAACCTCTGAACCCGGCAAATACACGGCCTGTGAGTCCTGCGGCCTCCGTGGGGCGCCCCCCCGGCGCCCGGGGGAGACGAGGCGGCTGACGTGATTCCAGTGGAGACTCCCTCCCAGCCTGAGAAGCCCCGCTCCTGTCTGACCCCTTAAATGCCTCCCGCCTCCTCTCCTCAGTCAGTCTGCCTTACAGACATGAGCCCTTGACCCCAAGCGCTGGGTGTGACACACTTGTCCCGGGGGGACTAGCCTGTCCCGTTATGGCTGTGGCCGTGTCAGGGACGAGCCTGAGCTCCCCACGCCCCAGCCTCTTCAAACCCTACAGCCCGGAACCTCTCCTGACCCAGCGTGTGGGGGGCTCGGGCCCGGGTGCGGAACCTGGGGGGCCCGGGGCATCTGGGAGCGCGTGGGGGCTGGGCAACCCGCTAAGCTGGACCTGCATGAGCTCTGGCGCTTTCCGCAGACGGGGGCAAGCGTGTCGTGTACATCCTGAAGGCGCCGGTGGAGGAACACTACATTCTCTACTGTGAGGGCGAGCTTCACGGCAAGCAGATCCGGATGGCGAAGCTCGTGGGTGAGGCTCCCACCCCCCGGGCCCGCAGACCCTCTCCTTCCTTCTCCTGGGAGGGGCCGCGGCCGGTCTCCTTCCCCTGAAGGGACGCACTCATCCCCGTCCCCAAAGCTGGGGATTCTGGTTCCTAGCCTGGGTCTCTGCAGTGGAAACCTAGGAAGAGCACAGGGACTCGAATGTCACAAACGTCACTCGAATGTCCCCTGCTGTGCCGGGGGTCCCCTGGGGGTGGAAGAGCACTGTGTGCATGGGGGCCGGCATGGGAGGGAAGCCCGCCTGCCAGGCTCCATTCCTGGAGAGGTGGCTCAGGGAGGCGTCGGGGACTCAGCACCTTCCCTACCCGAGAGGGTCTCCTGAGGGCCCCTCGTGGCCCTGAGCTGCAGAAGGTCAGGGCAGTGGGGACGGCATGGGCCCCAGGACCTGAGAGGCGGGGGCGGCTGGCCCTGAGCCCCCAGGGGACCCCTGGTGGGGTGTGCTCACGAAGAGAGTGTCTCGTTCCTCCTGGGTCGGTGGCACGGACTCCAGACTCCCGCTAGGCGTCCACAGAGTCCCGGCCCCGCCTCTCCGGCCGCGCTCTCCTCCCGGCCCGGGGTCCCCGGTCCAGCCCGCATGCAGGTGCAGGGCTTGCGCCCAGGCTGGGGGGCCACGCCGGTGCCGCCTAGTCCGGGCCCTCACCCTCGAATCTCCTGGTTTCACCCACAGGAAGAGACCCTGGGAACAACGAGGAGGCCTTGGAGAATTTTCAGGAGTTCTCAAGAGCCAGGGGATTGGACCAGATCTTCGTCCCCAAACAAAGCGGTAGGAAGACGGCTCCGCCCGGTTCTGCCCGGTGACACTTTACAAGGACACACGGCATCTCGCTTTGGCCTTGTGCTCTCCGGGGCGATCGGAAGCCTTGGCCAGCGAGGGGCCTGGGGCGCCGACTGACTCCCTGCCGTCGTCTGAATCGTGTGTGTTTCCTTCTGTCCACAGACACCTGCTCCCCCGGAGGAGATCAGGGTAAGTGAGCGGCTGCAGAGGACGCCTGGGAAAATCACCCTGGAGTTGGTGGGGCTTCAGGAGGCCATCTGGTCTGTCCCCCCCAGACCTCCCCACCCCGGGCCAGGTGGGGAACTTCCTGCCCCTGGGTCATCCTGGCACCGGGCAGAGCCTGCGGATTCAGTCTCATGGAGTGAGCCCCTGGGCACTTAGGAAACCCTTCCCAGCGAGCAGGTGGGAGGCACACCTCCTGACACGCCCGTGCTCCGACCAGCAGGTGTGACCTCCCTCCTCACCCCTAAATAGTCACTGTGACTCTGTTTACCCAATGACTTGCTTAAAAGATTCAGCGATGCGGCAGCCACAGGCGGGACACTTCACCTTTCCTGGGTCTCTCGCTGGAGTTTTAGGGACTTGCCTCAGGGTCGCCTGCCCAGGCGCTGGAAGAGTCTGAATCCAGAGGGCACCCCCCTTCCTCCTTTGCCTTCCCCTATCCTTGGACTGAAGCAGGCTTGTCACACGTTCACACTGGCCTGGGAGCCTTGGGGACAGTCCCTGGGAAGCCCTTCTGATTGTTCAGTCCAATGGCTGAGCCCCCTGTGACCCCCGACCTGCACCCCACAGCCCCTTCACAAGCCCCCCTCCGTCCCACAGCGGCAGCCCAGCCTTCCCCTGCACCCCACAGCCCCCTGCATGCACCCTACAGTGGCCCCCATGAGCCCCCTACACCCCACAGGCCCCCCATGAGCCCTGCACCCCACAGGCCCCGTGAGCTCCGTGCACCCCACAGCCCTGCCGTGAGCCCCCTGCACCCCAGAGCAGCTCCCCGGCCTTCCCCACCCTGCCCTCACTGACACTCTCTCCTTCCAGGGCCGCAGGCATGAGGACCAGCTCCACAGCAGCCCCGGGGCGGCACCACCAGGACCCTCTGTCCTGCGGGACGTGGAAGGAGCCCCCCCACCCTCCTCGCCCCCCCCCGCCTCCCTGGTCCCCCCCTCCTGTGCCCGCATAAAGAGCTTCTGGAATCACTGCTGACCGTGCCTGTGTGTGTGGGCCCTTGGGTGGGCTGGGATCAGGGAGGGTGCGCAAGCCAGGCCAGGAGGGACGCGGGGACGCGCCGGTGTCCTGGTTCTGGATGGTGGTGCGGCGGCCCAATGGGCATGGGGGTGTGGGCGGAGGACTGGGGGTGCGGCTCTGCCCAAGGGTCCTGGGGGCTTCCTGCGGGGCCGGCGCCGCGGAGCTCAGGTTCTGGGTGGTCTTCGGGCCGGGGCTGGGGAAGCGAGTAAGAGTTGTCAGGCTCAGGACAAGGGGGAGAGTCCACCCCAGGTGGGGGTTTGCGGAGCCCCCCGACCCTGAGCATTGGTCTGTACCCGAGCCGCCTGTGCAGGGCAGCAGGGAGGAGGGCGGCGACAGCAGCTCAGAGCAGGGGTGGGGCTGGGGCTTGAGCTTTGTCAGGGCCAAGGGGGCCAGGCCCTGGATGTTAGGCTGCCACACCCGCCCCCCGCCCCCCGTCAGCTCCCTGGAGCAGAGCAGGTGCGCAGGCGCTCCTTCGGGGCTCTAGAAGGTTTAAACGTTCCCTGAGGACCCAACACGGCGGAGCAAGAGAGTGACATGAGAGGGGGAGTGGCTACTCGGCTGGGAACGCGGAGGGCGGCCGGGCAGGACCAGGCAGGGGCTGCCCTGGGGCTGGAGCTGTGGGGGCCGCTCTGGTCACGCTTGTGGGGGGGTGCTGAGCTGGGGTCCGGGCTCCCCGAGGACCGGCTGCTGACAGGCTCAGGGGCCCCCCACGCACCCGAGGGCCTCCTTGTAGTGAACGCTCTCGAGCTGGCTTGGGGCCTGGAGGGCCGTCTGGGCACGTGCGGTGTCCCGGCCGCCCAGCTCTCCTGTCCCTCAGGGCGCGCTTCGTGGCATTTCCGTGGCTCCTCAGGGGGTCTCTGCGCGCAGCCCGCGGCTGGGCTGTGGCTGGAAGGCACCCTGTGGGCTTTCCCCCCGACCCCCAGCTCAGGGCCTCCGCTTCCTCCGGCTTCCTGGGCAGCCCCAGGCCGCCTGCGGGGGCCAGCGCCTGGTCCCGGGGTGTTGGGGGAGAGCATCAATTTAAGACACTGTGTCCCTGGGGACCCCCGCCCCGTGGGGACAGAGGACGTGCTGCTGACACAGCTCTGGGCCAAGGCTCTGGCATGGAGGGACAGCCGGGCTCCTGACGGTCCCAAGCCTGTGCCCTCAGACTGGCTGGGCGGACGGGCGGGTTGGCGCCTCTGCCCAGGCCCCAGGCATGGGGAGCCCGGCCCGCAGCACGGTGTCGCCTGCACGGACCCTCCTCCACCTGGGGCCACACCAGAGCCGCCCTCAGCAGGGCCGGAGCCTCGGCGAGACCTCGGAGCTCTGTCCTGGGGACAGCGGGCTGGCCACCGCGTCCCTGTGGGGAGGGGCATTTTGGGAGAGGGGGTGTCCCTCACACTGGTGGTGAGGAAAGAAGAAAACCAGTGGCCGGGCCTCAGGGCTTCCGAGGGACCCGGGGACCCACAGGGACCCCAACACCCCCACTCGTTCTGACTGCGTTTCCGCCCGCCTGCGGGCTCTCGGCTTGTGAACGGGGCTGCCTGGGGTTACAAGCACACTTGACCCTGGGCATCTGCTTGGAGCTGGTGTTTTACCCCAACAGTAGAAGCCTTTTCCCCGGACAGCCATTGTCCCCTCCTCCTCGTAAGTGCCGGTCGACCTGTGTGTCCCACACAAACGGTCAGGTGTCACCCCCTCCCTGTGATGCTGATGCCCCCCAGGCAGTCCCCGAGCGGCCGGCCGCTCTGTCGCCCACAATCCTTAGTGACTACAGTTTTGCTTATATTCGTGAAGCGTATTTCAGCAGACGGGATTCTGAGCGGGTTCCTTCTTTCAACGCTCTGCGCCTTCTGGCCCCGGGCCCTTCCTGGTAAAATGCCGCCGCCTTCCCGATGTCACATTGGCCCGCATCTCAGATTTCACATTCGGTTTTGGGGCTTCCCAGTGTCCCTCCCTCGGGGGTCTCTGACCTTTTGCATCCATCCCTTATGGTTTTTAAGAAAATGCTACCACTTTCCTGTTTCCTGTACCGACTCTCCTTCCTGGCCCCCCACCCCCCGCCCCTCCTGGGAGGCAATTACCCTCGAGTTGCACTTTTTGATGTCATCTAACTGGCCCCCCGAGGCTGTTCTTTTTTTTTTTTTTTTACTGTTTTATTTATTTCTGAGAAAGAGAGAGACAGTGTGAGCAGGGGAGGGTCAGAGAGGGAGACACAGAATCTGAAGCAGCCTCCAGGCTCAGAGCTGTCAGCACGGAGCCCAACTCAGGGCTCGAACCCACGGACCGTGAGATCATGACCTGGGCCAAGATCGAGAGTCAGATGCTTAACCAGCTGAGCCACCCGGGCTCCCCAAACACAACCCATTCTAAAGAGAAAGGCTACAGGTACCTGGGCTGGCGGGCCAGGATGCTGAGGCAGTGATCTGAGGACACGCAGGAGCGCAGAGGGAAGTGTGCTGCTCACCTGCAAACACAGGCGGGCCCGACGGGGAACCGGGGGCCGCACGGCAGGCAGGCGGGGCTCCTGAAACTACCTGTGACCATGGCTGACGTGGAGATTCACCAGCAGAGTGACGCAGGAGCTGTGGGCCAGTGGCGGCCACGTCAGTAGGAATCAGGCAATCCTGGGAGTAGAGCGAAACAATACGGAAACAACAGCCTCAGGGGCGCCTGGGTGGCTCAGTCGGTTAAGCGTCCGATCGAGCCCCGCGTTGGGCTCCGGGCTGACAGTGCAGAGCCTGTTTCGGCCTCTGTCTCCCCCTCTCCCTGCCCCTCCCCCACCCGCACCTGCTCGTGCTCTCTCAATCTCTCCCTCAAAATCAACAAACTTAAAAAAGAAGAATGGGTTGTGTTTCCCCGTTTCCTCGTATGCTGAGTAGTTTGGGATTGCATCCTGGATCCGGGGAACATATTACCTAAATTCTGGATTTTGTTGAGCTTCTCGGAAGAGTATGAACTTTGCCCTTTTAAACAGGCTTTTCACCTGTCGGACCCCGAACTGTACCCTCTGCGCCCGCTGCACGGCGGCAGGTCGGTTCCTTCAGCCCTGGGCGGGCAGCTCGGAGTCTGCCTTGCCCATTCCTATTCTAGGGTGAGCCTGAGATTCGGACAGTTTATGTGCAGAACTTGGGGCTCTCGCTCCCTGGCTCCCTTCTTTCCAGGGTTTCTGCTGTCTCTTTCCCCTGGTTCAGAGCCAGGACGGTGGCAGGGCTTCCGTGAGCGGCGCACCTGTTCCGCGCGGCGGAGAGCGAGCAGCGAGAATGGGGAGCGCGTGCTGGGGGCGGGGGGCTCCTCCAGGCGCTGACGGCCTCCAGGCGCTGACGGCCTCCAGGCGCTGACGGCCTGCAGCCTCTGTTTGCCTCTGTAGCGCCCGGTGCCCTCAGATAGTGTCTCCGGGCTCCATCCAGAGTTGATGCCCCCTGAGCAGGCGGGCAGGAGGGGGTGGGGGCCCACCGTTTGGTAAAGGACCTGCACTTGACAATCTCAACAGAAGCTGGGAGACGGCCGAAGTCCCCAAACCCTGCTCTGCCCTGGGAGTGGACGCTCCCGAGGTCGGGGAGACAGGACAGGCTTTGTACACAGTCACTACCCGGGGAGGCCGGAAAGTGAGCGTCCCAGGCGGGGCTCCCCTGGGGTCAGACCCGCACACCACGCTGGGCCGACCCAGGGCACGAGTGGGGCAGTGCTGGTGCGCCCTGAGCCGCCGTGCGCGTGCTCCCGCCCCGGGGAGGGCCCAGCCAGGAGTCGCAGGAGCCGCCTCTGTGCCCGGGGAGGACGGGCCCGGGGCGAGACGAGGGAGGCCGTGGCCTCAGTGCCTGGCCCCACACCCGCCTCACACACGCAGACGCACTCGGCCCCAGGTCACTGCCTCAGATGCCTCAGTGTCCGTACAACTCTCTCGTCTCCAGGCTGCTTGGTGGCAGTGAGCTGGTGGCCTGGCTGCCACTGAGGGGAACGGAAAGAGGCGCGCCTGGCCCTGGGGGGTCCCTGGGGGCTCCGGCTGTGATAAGGCTTATCACAGCCTGGGAAGGGACCGGAGGCGAGGGTGGGGACGGAGCCTCCAGGCAAGCAGCCTGGAGACAGAGGGAACCCAGCAGCAGGAGGGCTAGTGGGGAGGCCACTGCGGCCACGAGGCCCGCAGCTTGTCCGGCCCGGCCCGCGTGGGCTCTCGGTGCCTGTAGGCAGGGGGGAGGGCACCCGGCGCGGGGGCTGCCTCTCCCCTGCTCCGCTGCTCTCTCTCGAGATGCTTGGCCATAAGCAGGATGCCCAGCGGCGTTCACCCACGGGTGGCTTAGGAGGGACTCCACGGGGACCCTGGCCCACCAGCCCCGAGCCCCGTGAATGTGTCTCGCCTGCGGCGTGTGCCCCGGGGTGGGGTCCTGGGCTGTAGCCGGGGGCCGGCTCGCCGCTCCTCCTCCTGGCCGCCTTCAGTCCCTGAGCGCTGAGACCAGTTACCAGTTCTTCACATGAAGCTTTGTGCAAAGGGCCGTGTGGCCTCTGTCTCCTGACTACCCTGAGCGACGGATGCAGGACCCTTTTTCTCTTTCATGCTGAAGCAGCTCTGGGGTCTCAGCCTCTCGGAATGAGGGCACGAAGCAGTTCCCAGCCGGGATTCGAGGCTGCCTCCAGCTGCCCGAGCCGCCTCGCGACATCCTGGCTTCGTGGCGCACACGCTCCCTGATGGGTTCTGCCCCCGGACAGCGTCTCGGCGGAGGGTGTCCAAGGGCGGGCGGTCCAGGGCCCCTGGGCTAGGGCAGAGGCGCTGATGGTGCTGGGGGGTGGGGGGGACGGGGACGGGAGGGAGGGGAGGGCCGCGGGCTGCACTCACCGGACTTCATCAGTGTCCCTGTCGGGTGTCGAGGGCCCGTTCCCTCCTCACTCCCACCTGCCACAGGGTCTGAATCCAGCTGCTGACGCAATCCCGCAGCCCACGCTCTCGCACTGGGGTCTGGGTTTCAGGTACCTCCCACTGGATGCTTCGAGAATGAACACGATGCTAAGGCCCTTACAGAACCGGAGCTCCTTCTGGAGCCGTACTCAGGACGCAGAGCAGTTGTATCCCCTGAAACTGCCTGCAAAACCCCCCTCCTGCTGCATCCCCGACCCCCGCAGCCATTCCCCTCTCCTCCACACCAGGAGCTTTGGCTTTTCTAGAACGTTACAGGAAGGGAACCAAACAGCATGGCGCCCCGTGAGACTTTGCCACCCAGGGTGCTGTCGACGTGGTCCATGCCTTACTCGGTTCATCGCACGGATGGACTGTGCTTTGTTTGACCTGCTCAAGGTGAAGGCCTGTGGGGCATGTCTGGTTCTTAGCAATTATGACTGGAGCTGACTTACACATTCGCAGATGTGTGACTCTGTTTTCAACTCTTTTATGTACAGACCTGGGAGAGATCACCAGCTCGTATGTAAGGTGAAGTATGTATTCGGGTTTGTAAGAAATCGCCAAGCTGTTCCCCGGAGTAGCTGAGGGTGGGGGTCCTGCTCTCGGCATCCTCTCTGCCCCTTGGCGTCCCGTAGGCCAGACGGTGTGAGCTGCTGTCACCCCGTGGCCAGCGACACGCACCTTGGCTCCCACGGCCCTTTGTCACCTGGATGTTCTCTGGGGGGAAGTGTCTGTTCAAGGGTTTTGCTCATTTTTATTGGGTCATTCACTTTGTTACTGTTGAGGCTTGGACTGTTCCATGTGTTCTTTTTGGGATTATGAAATTTGCAAGTATTTCTCCCAGCGTGCAGCTTATTCTTTTAAAAAATTCTCTTGGCAGTGGAATTTGCAGAGCAGAAGTCTTGCATTTTGATGACCTCCAGTTCACCGGTCTGCCTTTATGACACGCTTCTGGTGCTGTGTCTTAGAATGCTTCACCTGACACCAAGTCAGGAAAGTTTCTCCTAAATTCCCTTGCACGGCGGCCCATGACCAACTGAGCTGGTTTTGTAAAGGAGGGCGTGAGGCTGACGTCAAGGCTCTTTTATTTGCCTGTGGATGTTCCATTGTTCGGCGTCTGTGTCAAACAGTAAATAGGCCCCCTGTGGTGTGGCCCGGCGCCCGAGTTCTCTGTTGTGCTCCGCTGATGTGCGTCCCTTCTCACACCCACATCACCAACATCACACCCGCACATGAACATGCACATCAGGTGACATCTTATCTGCCCTGAGGGCTGGGCCCACGTCACGCCGTGGCCTGTAGGTGCCCCTCGGCACCCCCGAGTCTGCAAGCCTCAGCGGGGCTGTGGACACAGGCTGCCTCTCTGTGCCCCCCACACCTCCCGCGCCCTGGCGTCCCGGCTCCTTGTGAGGATGGACGGCGCCAGAGCCTGCACAGGGCCAGGACATCAAGGGGTCCGGGGGGACCCTGTCCTCTCTCAGGCCCGGAAGGGGCAGGGATCCTGCCTGTCCCTGGGAGAAGGTCAGCACAGCAGGGAACACAAGAGCCTTTCTCAAGGCCTGGGCCTGCCTCCTGGTCTCGGGCCTAAAAGGGCACCGGGCCCGCCCCTTCCCCACCCTTTGGAAGGCCGTGCTCTGCTCAGGAGCGCCTTTCCGGGGGTAATTACCGGGCTAATTACAAGTGACACGTTCAGTTCCATCACGGGGGGGTGGGGGGGTTACTGAGGGTGGGGGGGTGGTGCAGCTGGAGGACAAAGGCACAAGGACTTCTTTGTGAGGCCGCCACAGCCGCTGTGGCCCTGGGCTCCTGCCGCGGTCAGCGCCGGGCCGCAGGACAGACGGTCCCGGCCCAGGACCCGCTGCGGCCCTGCAAAGAGCATGGGGGTCCTTCCTCAGAAAAGTGGGAGCTTGACCGCTAAGTGCGGGCTGTGGCGCCCGAGCCTCTCACCTGGCCTGTGTGAAGCGGAGACAGTGGGCCCCTCCCGAAGGGCTGTGGGTCAGACACCTGGACAGGGCGACGCGCCCAGCAGGCAAGGCTGAGGCTGGGGGGGCGGGGGGGCTCCTCCGTGTCCCGGGCACGCGGACGTGAGCAAGGGAACCAAGGCAGCCTAGTTCTCACAAGACAAGGTGGCAATGAACCAGCAGCCAAAGACCTTCAGGGTCATTCCGGAGAGGGGGGTGTGGGGCGCCGGGCGGCCCCAGAAGATTCGCCGCCTGGAGGCTCATTCAGATGCAGGGTCTTTGCAGATGCGATCTATTAGGTTAGAGACAAGGTCGTCCTGGACTGAGGGCTCCACACCCGAGGGCTGGTGTCCAGAGGAGAGAGGACAGGATTTGGGACACAGGACGGAAGACAGAACGCAGAGCAAACAGCGGGGGGCGTCCGGAGCGAGGAGAGTCCCCACCTCGGGGACTGGGGGGCCGGGTGGGGGTGGGCTCGGCCCTGCCACACCTTGATCTCACGCGGGCTTGGAGAACACATTCCTGGTGCTCTTGGGTGCCCAGGAGCAAGCACCTGCAGCAGATCAAGCAGGAGCAAGAGGGGTGGGGAGGGAGGGCGACGCGCCCTGAGGGTGTCTGGGGGCCTCCGCAAGGGGGCATCGTTGAAGCTGAGCCTGAATCCCCAAACGGGCCCTTGCGGGACACCCAGGGTGGGATGTGGCGGCCTGGGAACAGCAGGTGCAGGGGCCCACGGAGGCGGCGTGGGCAGGCCTGGGCAGAGCCGGGATGGCCAAGCACAGGTGGGCCTGGGGGCCTGAGGACTTACTGAGCACTTATTCCAAATGACAGGCTCTCCCTGCCAGCTGGCCGTGGACCACAAGGGGTCTGCGCCAAGTCCCCGGGGACCCACGGCCGGGGCATAAAGGCTGCCACTCCCGAGCCCCACGGACAGGCCTGACTGGCAGCGGTGACTGCAGAGCCCCGGAGGTGCGGGCCCTGTTCGTGGCCACGGCAGGCCCAGGGGCCCCTGTCCTTCTGGGACCTGGCGTGCGGCTCGTGTGGGCTGGGCTGGGGAGACCGAGGTAAGCACTTCCCACTCAGGGGGACTGGGGTCCGTGGTCAGGAGCTAGACCCACTTTAGGGCTCAGCCCTGACCCTCCCCGGGCTATGGTCGGAGAGAGCGGGAAGATTCAGAGCCAAAAGGACTTCCATCTCGTCCTGAGCACCCCCAGAGACGAGGGTGCGGCTGAGGGAATGTGCTGGAATCTGGAAGGGACTCGGAGATCCCGGGAGTGGCAGGTGTCCCTGGGAGGCCTCAGAACGCTGGGGAACGAGCAGCCGGGTGCTGGGGGAGTCTGGCAGGGCCTGTACGGGGGATTATGGGGGTGTCGTGGTCAGGGGGAGCCCTGCAAAGGGCTCATGTGTTTCAGATTTGGGGACGTGATGTATTACGCTCTCGTAGTGGAGGAGGTCAAGTCCTGTGCCCAGAGGGGGCAGGCTTGGGTCTTGAGTCCCTGGTGCTGGGGACCCCACTTCTGGAGGGGAAGCGGGGGACAGGTAAGACGGGGCCTCCGCCCTGCCCCCCGTCTCTGGGGGTAGATGCTAACGTGCTCGGTGCCGTGACCTTTCGCCGTGTGGGACACCAGCCACCTGCACGTGGAAGAGGCCCCCGTGAAGGGCTGCCTTGTGTTTTACAGCGAAGGACAGTTTCAGGGGCAGAGGTTCAGAGTAGCCAAGCTCACGGGTATGTTTCCTGCCACGCCACCCCCGTTCGCTCCCCGGGCTGCTCCCCGACACCTCGGCCTCACCTGCTCACCTCTCCGCAGGTAGAAACCCTGGCGTCAACTCGGAAGCTCTGGAAGCCTTTCAGCAATTCTCCGGCTCAAGGGGGGACTCAGGACAGCGTCTTCATGCCCGTCCAAAAGGGTGAGTCTGGCCGGGCCTGTGCCCCCTGGGTCCCCACCCACACCGCTCCACGGGGGGCATTGGTGCAGTGACGTGTCCCTGGGGCGCCAGGGCCCCGCTCTCGGGTCTTCGTTGCCAGAGTGAGCAGCACTGGGGTCGGGGCCCTTGTCCGGGGCACCTTCTCATTCCGGCTCCTTCTTCATTTCCACAGAGAGCTGCATCCCCACTTGTGATTAGGGTGAGTGACCCTTGGAGAAAAGTCCTGTATTCGACGGGATGTTGGGGTCCCCAGGGGCAACCCAACCCGCAGACAGGAGGGACCCTGTGTGGGCAGAGCCTTCTCTGCCTTGAGAACCCCCCTTGGGGCCTGCTCGTCACCTTGGATGTCTGTCCCCAGGTGTCACTCAGGGACATTTAGGGACTCCTTTTCTTTCTCTGTCCACTGGGTTCATATGTGGAAGTCGGGGCCAGAGGGCCAGGGTCTGTCTGACCGCACCGGGCACACCCAGAGAGAGCTGCCAGGCCAGCAGGGGTGAGCTGACCCTCTCTGCTCCTCCCACATCCCCTCTGCTGCCCTGTCACCAGGACCTCCGTCACACGGCCATTAATACTGGAGCTAGAGGTGCAGTGACCTACCTGAGGTCCCCAGAACTGCCGGGAGCACAGCCGGATGAGGACGAAGTGGGGCTGTTTTTGAGCCCAGCCCCTCGTGCGCACAGAGCTTTGGTTGGGGATGGACCGCAGAAGGCCCCTCCCTCTGCTCAGACTGGCTCTGCAGCGGCCCCGGAACCCCCCACCTGCACCCCACAGGCCCCCGTGAGCCCCCCTGCACCCCACAGTCCCCCGTGAGCCCCCTGCACCCCACAGGCCCCCCGTGAGCCCCCTGCACCCCAGGGCAGCTCCCCGGCCTTCCCCACCCTGCCCTCATTGACACTCTCTCCTTCCAGGGCCGCAGGCGTGAGGACCGGCTCCACAGCAGCCCTGGGGCGGCACCACCAGGACCCTCTGTCCTGCGGGACGTGGAAGGAGCCCCCCCGCCCTCCTCGCCCCCCACTCCTGCCTCCCTGCCCCCACCCCTCTCCTGTGCCCGCATAAAGAGCTTCTGGAATCAGCGCTGACCGTGCCTGTGTGTGTGGGCCCTCGGGTGGGCTGGGATCAGGGAGGGCGCGCAAGCCAGGCCAGGAGGGACGCGGGGACGCGCCGGTGTCCTGGTTCTAGGTGGTGGTGCGGCGGCCCAACGGGCAATGGGGTGTGGGCGGAGGACTGGGGGTGCGGCTCTGCCCAAGGGTCCTGGGGGCTTCCTGCGGGGCCGGCGCCGCGGAGCTCGGGTTCTGGGTGGTCTTGGGGCTGGGGCGGGGGTGTGGGGGTGACAGGGTTTAGATGTGGGGACACATGCAGGTGGGGGTCCCCTGGCCCCTCAACCGCCCACCGGCTGGAGCCTGGGCAGGAGTGAGGGCGCAGGCAGGAGGCTTCCCGGGCCCGGCAGTGCCGGGAGCCGCGCCGGCCTCTCTGGGTGGCCGTCACAGCAAGGGAGTGGCAGTGTCTGCAGCTCCTGCCATGAGGAACGAAAACTGGGATCTCCTTCTGCTACTACTGGCTCATGTTGGAAATGAGCCTGCTGGGATTGACCAGGCCTCACGGTATTCCAGATCTGACCCATATTCTGAACAGATGCCTCATAAGGAAAAGCATATTCCTGCCTTTACGAAAGAGACTTTAGATGAGAGCTCTGTGGGCGATTGTCAAAAGGCTCTTCCTACCGGCCTTGCAGATCCGAGACTTAGGGGGTTAAGAACACAAGAATTAGAACTGAGCCTGGCCCTGAGACCAAGGGCCTATTCTGGGGTTAAGAGCAAAACATAGTTACCACATAGATCTTTGCTAACTGGTGAAGCATTGCAGTCCCTTCCTCAAGGCCTACTTTCCACAAACCCTCTCCCTTACACTGGCCGCTGGGATGAGGATGGTAACAGTAGCTAAAACATAGCCCGGGGGCAAAGGACTGACCCATTCAGGGCCCCACGTTACTCTCCACAAACAAACCAATTCAGGAACATTCATCCTCTTGAGAGCCAGACAAAATACTCCTAACTTATCTGTATACAATTTGACCTATATGTTATCCTGTTTTTCACTAAGAACATCCTGTTATTTCCTTGGTCGGAATAATTCTACTATTGACATCACAAAAGGCCTCCCATTGTAAGAAAGTCCTTTCTATGACTTCATCTTGTTGCTGAACCTTTATTTTTTTTATTTTATTTTTTTAATATTTTTATTTATTTCTAGGAGAGAGAGAGAGAGACAGCGTGAGCAGGGGAGGGTCAGAGAGAGAGGGAGACACAGACTCTGAAACAGGCTCCAGGCTCCGAGCTGGCAGTCAGCACAGAGCCCGACGCGGGGCTCGAACCCATGAGCCGCGAGATCATGACCTAAGCGAAAGTCGGACGCTTCACCGACTAAGCCACCCAGGCGCCCCTGAACCTTTAAATAAAGACACAAAAGCCGACAGGACAGAGATGCCTGCCTGGTGATCAGAAAGAATCTCGGGGCATCTCTCACTTTCTCTCTCTCTCTCGCCGACACCGTCCATCCTTCAGGGACCCCTGGACCTGCCGGAGCCGGCCTCCGGCACAGCAGGATAGGGGCAGCCCGACACTGGGAGCCCAGCCGGGTGCCCTCAGCTCCTGCCCCCACCCCCCCCCGGCCTGGCTGGACACTGGAGCCAAAGTCCCCGGCAGCTTTGCATCGGCCGCCTGACACACAGCCGCGGGGGGGCCAGGGTCTCCCTTCTCCTGGCGGGAGGGGTGAACCCGGCCCAGCTCCCCTGGGGGCAAGGAGATGCGGGAGCTCCCTCTGTGCAGGGTCAGCGCGGGCATCCCCGGGTCCCCCAGGTGCAGCTGCGGGGCCCTGGCGGGACACAGCGCCCGAGGGCCTGGTCTCACCGGCCTTGGCCTTGCGTGTCTGGCTTTGTGTAATGACAACGCTCCTTGCCCCCTTTCCCTGCAAAGACATGAGGCCACCAAGCTGGGTACCTGACCGGGGAGACCCCACGGATGCCACCCCAGCCACGCGTCCCTGTCCTGGGGTTCCAGCCCCTTCACCATTTATCTACCTGGTGCTGACCTGTCCTTAAACAGTCGGCCCCTCTGCCTTAGCTGCCCCAAGGGCCAGAGAGGGGGTCCAGGCAGCCAGAGCCAGGGCCCAGTGTCTGTAAGGGCTTGGGGCTAAGACTCAGGGTCGGGTCACTAGGGCCTGGCAGGTGACCTCCCTGCAGCTGAGAACAGGGAGGTGGAGCTGGAGCAGGGTCCCCGCGGAGCTCCTGATGAGCTCCTGTGGCTCCTGGTCTCCGTGTCCTTCTCCCCGGTGGGGGCAGCAGCAGACGCCCCAGTGAAGGTACTGTCCTTTCTGGAAAGCCAAGCCCAGCACCTGCCCGGGCCCCGTCCCCTCCCCAGCGACCCTGGCCCCGCCTGAAGACTGCACAGTGGTTTTCGGGGAGGCCCAGACCCAGGAGTGTCCCAGGGAGGAGAGTCCCCGGCGAGATGGGGTGGGAGCCGGCGGGGTCCCCACGGAGTCCTGTAACCCGCACTTGCCGTGGGGGCCCGGGAAGAGCTCCCTGCCCCGCACCTTCCCTCCGGCCCCAGCAGATGCTCTTCACCCGCGGCTGCTCGTTCTCAGCAGGGGCTGGTCAGAGGCAGAGTCCTCCCCCACCCGACCTGAGCACCCATGTCTGTGCTCCGTTGGGAAATCCTCCATCACTGCCTCAGTCCACCTGCGTCTCCATCTCTCAAGTCCAGACAGAGGGACTTTGTCCTGAGGCTTTTATTGCGGTGATAGTCACATAACATAAAATGAGCCACGGCAATGAACAATCCAGTGGCATTTGGGACGTTCACAATGCTGTGCAGCCGCCGCCTCTCTCTGGCCACAAAATCAGTTCGTCCCCCCAGAGGAGACCCCGTCCCCCTTCCCTGAGCCCTGACACCCCTGATCTGTGTTCTGTCCCCAACATTCGCAGGCAAGGAATCATTCCACGTGCGGCTCTCGTGTCTGGGTTCTCCCACGTGGCGCCGTGGGACATTTCCCAGGCTCCCCGCGCCGGGGCGTGCGTCAGTGGTCGCGGCCGGTGCTGGTGTGAGCACGCGCGTGCGTGGACTCGCGGGAGCCCCTGCGCGCAGTGGTTCTGGGTCAGGCTCTCCAGGCCCTTCCACGGGCTCTCCGTCGCCCGCCACACTCACTTCCCTCCGTCCTTGTGTCTGACAGCCCCCGCCCAGGCCACTGGCCCTGTCACAGACTGCTGGGGACGGGGGCCCGCGCCGCAGCCGTGCCCCAGACGCGTCCGGGCCCTCGGGGTCACTGGGGACAAGCGCCAGGAACGAACCAGGTAACGGAGGCAGAAGTTCAAACCGGTGACCGTGCAGCTCACGGAACCGCTGGGACCCGGATGGTCAGGCCTGAGAATGCGCGGGGAGCAGGGTGGGCACCTCTCCCCTCTCGGAGGAGCCCGGTCCGCAGGCTGCCCTGGCCCTTCGGACGCTGGGCTGTGTCCACAGGGCTCACAGAGCTGGGCCAGCCACTGCTCTCGCCCCCAGCAGACTCACACATGGGCACACTCGCTCACACGGGGCACACGCGCACAGGCCGCTCACGCCCAGAGGCCCAGCGCCGCGTCTCAGGCTGAACTACCTCCCTTGGCAAAGCCTCCTTTAGACCTGAGAACGGCCCCCGCCTCGGGTCCCCGGGCTGACCCACATCCCCGCGCACAGAGCCGCCTCCTGAGAAATTGCCTGGTGCCTGGAGGGTGCCTCCTGCCGGAGCCCGGCCGTGCAACACGGGGGCAGGAACACTGGGTGGGATGCCTCCTAAATGATGGGGACTGTCCAGGACCGTCCCTTCTGTCTTACAGAGAAGGGGTGGGGACACGGGGCGGGCGGACTGGGTGGCAGTGGGGTTGGCCAGGACCAGGGATCGGGAAAGGGTTTGGAGCTGCCAGAGCTCCGGAAGCACGGAGGGACAGGACCGGGGGCTGGGATGGATCCGTAGTGACGTGGGGACCCCATCCTCTCAGCAGTCTCTCACCAGGGGTCTCGTGGGAGTGACCTCGGGCTGTGTTGTTTTATCTAAAACACAGACACTCACATGCGCGAACAGGACAGGATGGTGGGTGAACCCCTTGGACTCCACACCCAGCTTCACAGCTGTCTGTGCTCCTCAGGCCTGTCAGTTTCCTCCTGTCTCCTGTGGAAGCTTCTAGAGCCAACCCCAGACACGCACTCCTTGGCCTCTGTAACGAGAAGAAGCTGCACTCTGCTGCCGTGGCATTTGATACAAAGCAGTGCTGGGACCCACTTGACAGTTACCCCGCGTGAGCACACCTCAGTGGCCTCTCGTACCCATATCCACATCTGGGGGTCGCCAGGGGCCAGGCGGGGCCGTCCCTGCCTCAGTGGGTCTGGGTGGGCCCAGGGCTAGCACCATCCCCAAAAGTTCTCCAGGAGATTCCAGTGAGCCCCCAGGTCCAGGCTGCCTCCTAAATGGTGGGGACGGTCCAGGGTCGTCCCTTCTGTCTTACAGAGAGGACACTGGGGTCACACCTGCACTAGACTGTCCTTCCTGGTAGCTGAGTGGGTGGCAGGGGCAGGGGACACCCGTCTCCACCCTGCCTGCTGATGAGCCTCAGCGGGCGGCAGTCACCCAGGTGCTGCTGCACACGAGGGAGGTGATTCAGGGTGAGGTGACACACCGTGGTGACCCCCGTGTACCCACAGGGGTGCCGCCTGGGTCCCTGCAGCCTAATGGCACTGAGCTGGGAAGCACAGAGAGGGCGGGGTGTGGGGAGAGAAGAAGGCACAGCTGTCCTTCTGGCCACCAGCCTGGACCCTCTGCCCCCTGGACCCCCCCCCCGACCCCCCCCGGACCTACCAGGAACTGTCCAGGGACACAGGGACCTTCTGTTCCGCTCGCTCCAAGGGAAGAAGGCCTCCCATTGTGCGGTGGAGGAAGCCCCCTGAGGGCCTGGGGATGAGCCACGGGGATTCGGGGAAGCATGTGGCCCCCAGGCCCCCAGGCCCCCGGCCCCCGTATAAGGGTGCGAGCCCACGGCCCGGCCTTCCTCACCCCAGGAGCTCAGTGCAGCCGCAGCCGCAGCCGCAGCCGCAGCCGCTGCCATGCAGTGCCTCCTGCTCGCCCTGGGCCTGGCCCTCGTGTGCGGCGGCCGGGCCGCCATCGTCCCCCAGACCGTGCAGGACCTGGACCTCCAGAAGGTCTGAGGACGGCAGGGGTGCGGCGGGGGCTGCGGGCGGGCAGGGAAGAGGGGCCTCGGCCTGAAGAGCGCGGCGGAAGCCGTGATGTCGGGAAACCCCCCACTTGCCCCCCGTCTTCAGGGTGGCTTTCCCTCAGTTTCCCAAGATGCGCGTGGCTCTGGGGAACGCACACGGTCAAAGCCGCCCGCGAAACTCAGCCGCTGTTTCACGAGTGGAGGCTCCGTAGGGGGGCGTCCGGCCGGTGGCAGGGGTCGCCCGGAGCTCACTGGCTGCCACCCCAGCTAGACCAGGCCCCGGGCAGGGTGGGAGGGAGAGGTCACTGTGGGGGGGGCCACCTCCCCACCCCCGATGGCAGCCCGGGCCCCTCCCCCCAGGTGGCCGGGACGTGGCACTCCGTGGCCATGGCGGCCAGCGACATCTCCCTCCTGGACTCGGAGACCGCGCCTATGAGAGTGTATGTCCAGGAGCTGAGACCCACCCCCCAGGGCAACCTGGAGATCGTTCTGCGCAAACGGTGGGTGCCCCTGCCCCGGGCTGGGGGCCGGCGAGGGCCTGGGCCCAGGGCGGGTGGGTGGTCAAGGTCCTGGTGGGAGCTGGCTCCGTGCGGGTGGCCCCCCTTGGCCTTGGGGCGCCGCGGGGGGCTCTGGGCGGACAGGCCGGCCACACAGGGCGGCGCGGGTCAGTGCGCAGAGAGGCCCGTGGAGGCCGGTCAGCTGGGCTGGGCCCTGGGGGCCTGGGCGGTTCCTGCCATGAGGGATCACAGCCAGGACAGCTCAAGTTCAGTGTCACCACCTTTTAGGGAGGACAACAGGTGTGCTGAGAAGAAGGTCTTAGCAGAGAAAACAGAGTGGGCAGCCAAGTTCAACATCAACTGTAAGTGCCTCCGAGGGCCGAGTGTGAGTTGCAAGCCTGGTCACAGCTGGGAGGTGGCTGTCCTTGCAGGTGGGGGGACGAGGTGGGGGCGTGCCGGGCCGGCCCCGCCCTTGGGGCTGCCTGCCAGTGAGCCTCTGACCCGTGGGTCTGTCCACGCCCTGGGCCCTGGGCCTTTCGGGTGTGGTTCTGTAGCAGAACCAGGGTAGGGAGATGTTCTGGCCCCACGAGTGCTGTCCGTCCGTGCACGGGGTGGGGGGTGTGGGGGGTCAGAGCATCTTCTACTGAATTCTCTATCACTAACCGCAACATTTAGGGTCTTTGTGAATTATACGAAACCACAAATGGAGAGCTAAGGGGTCAAATTTAAACAAAAGATGCACAGAAATTTCTTGTGGGTGTTTGCTCAGCAAATTCTATTTGTTTCTCACACTGAAGATTTGCTCTGGGCCACCCTGACCCTCCGTCTCTTCTCCCATGTCTTCTGCCTCTCTCG
Source organism: Proteles cristata cristata (assembly GCA_017311185.1). Classification (NCBI taxonomy): domain Eukaryota; kingdom Metazoa; phylum Chordata; class Mammalia; order Carnivora; family Hyaenidae; genus Proteles; species Proteles cristata. The sequence continues at coordinate 125,973 of JAESUZ010003514.1, read as the reverse complement.
TCCCTGACTCTCTCCTTCCTGTGCTGACCATGCCTCACCCTCCCCTCACCCCTACCTCCAGCCCCTCCCCGCCAAGCCCGAGTGCTTGGTCAGGAGCTCTCCTGCTCAGCCTGAGCCCAGCTCCCGTCGGCTGTGTGCGCCTCTGACTCTCCTGTCCCCGCCCACCTGACCAACGACACACCTGGCCTCTCACCCTTAGCTCTGTGCGCCCACCTTCCTCTCGCGCCGCTGCTGGCCACGCCTGCACGTGGGGGCTGCAGCACAGGGACCGGGGACACACCACAGGAGGCTCCTGGTGGACGGGACGTCACTCCTCTTTGGCTCTTCTCCCCTCCCCCCAGATCTGGACGAGAACCAGGTCTCCGTGCTGGACACCGACTACGAGAACTACCTGTTCTTCTGCGTGGAGAACACCGATGCCCCCAGGGAGGGCCTCGTGTGCCAGTGCCTCAGTACGCCGCTGACGACGCGGGGCCCGCCTGCGGGGGGTGGCTGAGGACCCCGGGCCGGGGCACCCGGGGAGCAGGCAGCCAGAGTCCCGTCGCCTCAGGGCCTTGGGGGGCGAGGCTGCCCCCAGCGCTGGCGAAGCCCCCTGACGTCGCGTCGGAAATCGGGGATAAAGGATCCAGGTCAAGGGGCCGGGCTTAGTGTGACTGGTTCAATTGCTAGCAATCAGATTAGTTAGATTTCTAGTCAGACTGATCCTAATTAGCAGCTCTGGTTGGTGGCGACGGTCCACAGAAGCACCACTAAAACCGTCAAGCTCCGAACAAACTCGAGCCGGTGAATCTGGTCGCAGGAGGCTGGGACCTCGCAGGTCTGCCTGAACCAGGCGCCTTGCGTGCGGCTAGAGACACGCTCTGGGTCCGCACATCAGCCCTGCGGTGAGACCCAGCGGCCCGGGGGCGGTGGGCCCTGTCCTCGGTCCCTGCAGAGCCCCCGCTGTCCTGGGAGGGAGGGCGGCTGCACCAGCCAGAGGGGCAGGGGCCCCGGAGGGCAGGTGGGCTGAGCCCTGGAGGCCACCCTGGGAGCTGACCTCAGGACGCCAGTGTGTCCTTCTTGCCCTCGCTCCTTGGATGGGGCTCCCAGGGTCCCCAAAGCCCCGCAGCCCGGGGACTGACCCACCGCCCCCCCAACACGCCCCCCACAGCCAGGACCCTGAAGGCCGACAACGAGGTCATGGAGAAATTCAACAGGGCCCTCCAGACTCTGCCCGTGCACATCGGGCTCTTCTTCGACCCGACCCAGGTGGAAGGTGATCACCTCCACACCCCGCACCCCTGCTTTCATCCTGTGTGAGGCTCACCTGTCAGACAGCCAGGAGCCTTGGACACATCTGTCTCCCACAGTGGCCCCCATGCCCCAGGCCTCCGGGGGTGGGGGTGCAGAGCCCGTGAGGTGGGGTGCCCCCCACCCCCCTCTGGGCCCAGGGCTGCCCTGACGACCTGTGACCTCTCCCCCCCTCCCCCACAGAGCAGTGCCGCGTCTAGATGAGCTCCTGCCCGACCCGCACCCGCCTGGGGTAATGTAGCCGCCCTGCCCGCACGTCCTGGGCACGTGCATGGGTGGGGGGCGTCCCGGGGACCCCAGCTCCCCTCCGTTGGGCCCCGGCCCCTCTGCGGGAACGGCTGGGACCTGGCGTGCCTCCCGCTGACCGTGGGGGCCGGGCTGGCCATGCTGGTCAAGTGCCCGGCTCTGTCCTGAGCCACTAGGTCCGGGCACGTGCCCTACTCTGGGACCCCATGCTTTCTCCTGGGGTTCAGGTTGTTGTTCGAAGGAGATGGAAGGGAAAGGGACGGGGAGGGGTCGGTCATGGCCGGTGGCACCAAAGGCTGAGAAACTGCAGGTCTGGTGCCACGTTACCCAGAGGGATGTCCTCGGCCCCGCCGGTCCCCGGCCCCAACAGCACGCCGCCCCCTTTGTGCGTGTCCGTGGCCTGTAAAACCCCATCCCGGCCTCCCACGCAGGAGCCGCCAGACCCTGCCCCTCCTCCCCCTCCAGGAGGCAGACGCTTCCCGTTTCCTTGTCCTTTCGAAGAGGAAGCCAGAGCCAGCGACCTGCCCCTCCCTCCTTCCCGGGTCCCTGTGCTTGGGGCTCGGGCGCCTGCCCTCTGAGGATTCTTAATAAAGCCGCATGACCTCCGCTCCTCGAAGTGTGTCATTGGGAGTGCGCTGGGGACGCGGCTCCACTGGCCCTTCTGGGGGCTCCGGGCGGGAGGTGCAGCATCAGGGTTGCGGGGGGGCCGGGAAGTCAGGCTTCTCATCCACAAAACAGGAGAATCTACTTGCCCTGAACTTCTCAAATACGTACAAAGTATCAGAATTGATGGGGCGGAGGAGTCCTTAACTCGTACATTAGTAAGGTAAAAGAAACTGAAATAAATGAATCCACAGTCAACTCAAGTTAGAAAAATAGCATTAAAGTAAGAAAATAGAGTCGCCTGTGCCCCAAGGCAAGGGTGGAGGTCAGGCAGCTTGAGCTCACTTGTCAGAAACAGCTGGAAAAAAACACAAATACAAAATTTCCATAGCTATCAATGACCACAGATTGAGAGAAACTTAATTAAAAGAATCATAAAGGATTCAGCTACTTGGTTCTAGCCTAATATACTTAAAAGCCCCAAATGGGGGGCGCCTGGGGGCTTAGTCGGCTAAGTGTCTGATTTCGGCTCAGGTCAGGATCTCAGGGTCCGTGGGTTCGAGCCCCGCGTCGGGCTCTGTGCTGGCTGCTCGGAGCCTGGAGCTGCTTCCGATTCTGTGTCTCCCTCCCTCTCTGCCCCTCCCCTGCTCATGCTCTCTCTGTGCCTCAAAAATAAAATAAAAACCAAAAAATAAAAATAAAAAAAAAACCCAAATGAATGATTTCCACACAACAAATGTAAGTGTCCAAAATAAATCAAAGACCAGAGAAAAACTAGACAGGCCCCTCAGCAGGGCAGACAGACAGACAGGTGCAGAGCCCCCGCCCCCGGCACCGCACCAGCATCAGGCGCGACAAGGTCCTTCAGGGACAGATGGTCAGGAGTAGGCGGCTCTGGAAGGGGGGCAGGTAAGGCCTGACGGAGACAGCACGGCGAGAGAAAGCCCTGGAATGAATAGTGTGCGTGCGTGGCGCCGAGGGGCTCTGTATTTCCTGCTCTGTATTCACGTGACCGCGCGGGGGGCAGGCACGGGTCCACCAGGTGCCCATCCACCTGCCCGATGGCCGAGCCGCGCGGAGCCGCGGGGGGCACGCAGCCGCCCAGGGTGCCCTGTGCACCGCACGAAGCCCCTGAAGGCATCGCGGCCCCTGGGATCTAACGGGGGGCGTCGGGGTGAATTTCATCGCCAGAGGACACCTCTGGACAAACTCGTTCAGATACAGAAGGTGAAGAAGAATGGCTTCTCTGCGGGCGGTGGTCTGTTAACACTCCTTCCCGTGGCTTCTCTACATGGATGCGGGGAGGTGTCCAGCGTCTGCCGCACGCGGACTTCTGTGTGGGGAGGGACGGACGCGAGCCCGTCGCGGGAGCCGGCGGGAAGACCCGCAGGAAGGAGCGCTGTCAGCGAGCACCGCAGGCGCGCAGGGGGACAAAATTGCGGGCGTGGCTTTTCACGCAACTTTAAGTTCTGAACCAGGTCATATCTCAGCTATTTTTTTTAAATTTTTTTTTTAATGTTTTTTTAAATTTATTTCTAGGAGAGAGAGACAGCGTGAGCAGGGGAGGGTCAGAGAGAGAGGGAGTCACAGACTGAAACAGGCTCCAGGCTCCGAGCTGTCAGCACAGAGCCTGACGCGGGGCTCGAACCCATGAACTGCGAGATCATGACCTGAGCAAAAGTCGGACTCCTAACCGACTAAGCCACCCAGGCGCCCCAATATCTCAGCTATTTTGTAAGACAAAAATAAAAACTAAAAGGCCGCCATGAGGCGCAGTCAGTTCCAATATTAGGGAATGTGGACAGTGACGGAACGAGCAGCCTCACCGAGAAGTGCTGGCCGGATGCCACGCTCTGGTTACCCTGCGTTCACTGTGCTGTGCCCCCGCCCCGTGACAGTGCCCCACTTACTCATACTCAATCTTTTGTGGCCTATATTCTAGGCAAAAAGAAATCTTAAAAAAATTTTTTTTTAATGTTTTATTTATTTCTAGGAGAGAGAGAGAGACAGCGTGAGCAGGGGAGGGTCAAAGAGAGAGGGAGTCACAGACTGAACAGGCTCCAGGCTCGAGCTGGCAGTCAGCACAGAGCCCGACGCGGGGCTCGAACCCACGAACCACGAGATCATGACCCAAGCGAAAGTCGGACGCTTAACCGACTAAGCCACCCGGGCGCCCCCAGAGTTAGGTTTTTAAATTGAGCATGTTGCAGGGCCTAATAATAAGCTTCAATGCCACAAATTCCCTTCAAAGTGCTGCCTGAGCGGCGTCCACATATTCTAACAGATTTTGTTCTTGCTTTTACTTAATTCAAAATCCTTTTCTGTGAAGGATCAAATCATATCCTTTATCTGTTGAATTCTTGGTGTCTCTGTATTGATTTGTAGGAGCTCTTTATATATTAAGGAAATCGGATTTTATTTGCGCTATCAGTTAAAAGTAATTTTGCTCAGTTTATCCTTTCTCTTCTTGCTTGGCTGGTGGTGTCATTTCAATGTGTTTCCTCTCTGTGGTTCAATTCACCGGTGTTTCCCTTCTTGGCTTCTGGCCGCTGTTGCAGAGGCCCCTCGTTTTCTAAAGTTGAGTTCCTGAATGTTCCGTATTTTATCTTTTGCTCTATCAGGAATTCCTTTGCTTTAATGCATGAGCTACGACTCGAACAGTGTTTTCCAAATATCCACCCTGTGCTGCTGAAACCATGTATTAAGCACGGAGTTTTCCCACATTCGTGATCCACGTGTGTGCTTCGGTCTCTTCAGAGGCTTCTCGTCCGTTCTACCGGGCTGTTCATGCGCCTGAACCCCAGGGGTTTTGTTCTGTTTGTTTGGGTTTCGAGGCACAGCTGAGCCACGACATTGCATAAGGTTCAGGCGCCCAGCACCGCGACCGAGCATCCCCGCACACTGTGCCGTGCTCCCCGCACACCCCCAGGTGCAGCCCACCCCCCGCCATACACGCCCTCGCCGCATCGCTGCCAGTGCCCCGTGCCTCCCCTTGCATCCCCGTGCCTCACTCATTCCGTGGCCGGGAGCCCGGACCTCCCGCTGCCCTCCGCGCGCTTTGCGCATGGCCCCCTCTCCTCTGGCAACCAACAGTTTTCTAGAAAGTTGTCTGTTTCATCCAACTTTTCACTTATTCCGTGAGCTTACGTAAACATCTCCCTTCTAATGGTCCTCTACTTTTTTCTCCTTTTGTGGTTATTTCCCTATATTTGATATATTTTTTCTTTCTCCTTTTTATCTTGATTAGGACACCTAAAGGCGTCCCTATTTTATTGATTTTTTTCAAGAACTACCACTTGACCAAGTATATGCTTTTTCTATTTTCTTTAAGTTTATTTATTTTTTATTTTTTATTAAGAGAGAGAAAGAGTGCAAGTGGGGGAAGGCCAGAGAGAGGGAGAGAGAGAATCCCAAGCAGGCCCTGAGCTGTCAGCACAGAGCTTGACGTGGGGCTTGAACTCATGTACCGTGAGAGCATGGCCTGAGCCAAAGTCGGACACTTAACTGACTGAGCCACTCAGACACCCCCTCTCCTGTTTTCTATTTGCTAATTCAGTAATTTCTGCTTTTATATTTGCAGAAATATAAATATTACCTTCCTTATCCTTTATTATGGTTATGTGGTCCCCCCCCCAATTTTTGAGTAGTACAGCTAATCAATTCCTTTCCATTCATTTTATTTATTTAAAAAACATTTTTTAGGGGCGCCTGGGTGGCTTAGTCGGTTAAGCATCCGACTTCGGCTCAGGTCATGATCTCGCGGTTCGTGGGTTCGGGCCCCGCGTCGGGCTCTGTGCTGACTGCCGGCTCAGAGCCTGGAGGCTGTTTCAGTCTGTGACTCCCCTCTCTCTCTGACCCTCCCCTGCTCACGCTGTCTCTCTCTCTCTCCTAGAAATAAAACATTAAAAAAAAAACATTAAAAACGTTTTTAATGTTTGTTTTTTTTTTTAAATTTCTGAGAGACAGTGTGAGCAGGGGAGGGTCGGAGACATAGGAAGACACAAAATCCAAAGCAGGCTGCAGGCTCTGAGCTGTCAGCACAGAGCCCGATGCGGGGCTCAAACCCACAAAACGTGAAATCATGACCTGAGCCGAAGTCGGACGCTTAACCAACTGAGCCCGCCAGGTGCCCCCATTCTTTTTATTTATTAACATTATCTGTAGGACAATGGATTTTGCTGGATCCCTCGGGATCTGATGTGCCACGTGTTCATTTTTATTTTCTAAATATTCTGTAATTTTCTCTTTAACTCAAGAGTCACCCTGTAATCCTCATGTTCTTGCTTTAAAAAGAGCCATAGGCTGATCTAGCTCATAATCCAAATTTGGAGGGGAAAACAAGAATTTTGAACATTCTAAAACATGAGCTGAAGTGTCACCTGGTTTGTCTTCTGGGTCCCAAGCATATCTGGGTGGGTGGAGAAAGCCTGGGGAATAACAGAGACCAGTTCAGGATTCTCAGCCCTACTTTGACTCTCTCCTTGTAAATATTGATCAGCACCACCTGAAAGCCCTAATTACCACTTGCAGCCCGGAGAAGGAATTGGTGCTTAATGATCAGATCTAGCTGGCGCTCAGGGTTCCTGGAAAGTCTCAGATGGAGCCAAAACCTGAGCCAGTGAGACACAAAGATCCATTATGAGGAAGTGCCTGAGGACTCTGGTGGGTGTTGGGCTCACCCTGGGTTCAGGAGGATGGCCCCACACTGGGTCTAGGAGGGCCCTGTGAGCCGGAAGTGATGTTTGTTCCAGAACCTGTTTCTGGCTGACCTCAACAGCCCGGACTCCAGGCCAGACTTGGCCACTCACTGTGGGTAAATATAGGTCAGGTACTTGGCACATTGGATCTCATTCTTGACATCTGTATAGGAAGCTGATTGGGAGGGGTCAAAAGTGACAAAGGACACGAAAGCACCTTGGAAAGTTGAAGGGATTGTGAGAATGAGAAGCTAAATGGCCTATCCAATATGAGTTAAGGAAGCCACTCATCAGGTTTTCTACCATCCATCTATCCATCTACCACCATCCATCTACTATCCATCCATCCATCTATCAACCATCTATCCATCCACCATCCATCTACCATCCATTCATTCATCTATTGTGCATCCATCCATCTACCATCCAACTATCCATCTGCCATCCACCCATCCATCCACCGTCATCCATCCATCCACCATCTCTCCCACTAATCATCTATCATCATCCATCCATCTACTACCATCGATCCATCCATCCATCTACATCCATCTAATATCCATCCATCCATCTACCACCATCCATCCATCCTTCCATCCATCATCCATCCATCCATCCATCATCCATTCCTCCATCTCCTATCCACCCATCTATCTATAATCCATTCATGATCTGTCTACCATCCATCCATCCATCCATCCATCCACCCATTCAACATCTGTCACTCCTTTTTAAAACATCATTAATGCTGTGTGCCCTGTTTTTGCAGACTTTGCTATCTCAACACTACCTCAGTAGAGCCCCTTAAACAGTCAACCCTTGGATGAATACTGCAGAGGTTTCCCATGTAGAGTACAGGTGACTTTCAAAATGCAAAAACAATTGTTTCTGCTACGCACATATGGATTAAATGGTGTTATTGGTGACATGACAGACGTACATGTCAAGTAAGGCTGACAGCTTCAGCTAGTAAAGAATCAATGAGCCCTCTTTAGATTCAGATATTGTATTACTTACATAGACAGCAAAAGCACGATCAGAAAGGGTGCCGAGTCCCAGGTCCCTGCCCCTCCCTGCCCACCGCGTCTGCATGTCCACCTCCCTTTTGGAGCTGGTCCACTTGCTGGCCATGTGCTCATCCACGTGGGCCCGGAGACCTGAGCCCCCCCTCTGCCTACCTGCATTCCCGCTCCTACTACAGCCTGCACCCCACCCCTAGACCCGCCAAGGGAGTGGAGGTGAGCTGGCCGCCTGTGCTTTGGGGGCACCTAGAACCTGCCTGAGGGGTGGCCTTGGGAAGGGGCCAGCGCCTCGAGCAGAGTCCTCTGTGTACTCTGCATGCCACTGGCCTGCCCAAACATCTGAGACCACAGCCTTTGCCCCCAGCATGATGAGCTGTGCGCGCGGGTGGCCACGCAGGAGAAGGTGGGGTCCTCATGCGGCACAACAGGGCACCAGGCCTTGTCCGGCCCAAGAGCACCAGCTCAGAACAACTGTGTGAACCGGGCATCACACAGGGGCGCGACCAGGAGTGGGACAGGGTGGGCCTCTTGTGCTGGACGGTCTACCGCCCACGGGCACCATGTCTACGAGCCCCGGGGCTGGCATGGGGCCCTCTGGCCGCTGGCTGAGCCCAGGGCCCACCCTCCAGGACACAGCTGTCCTCAGTGCTGACTCTGACCTGCTGTTGCCCGAGACTGCGACCTGGGATGTGTTCCTGATGCTGGCCACCAGCCCGGACCCACACCCCAGACCTACCCTTCCGGGGCCACTAGGAAGTGTCCAGGCCTCAGGGACACAGGGACCTTCCTGTTTGGACTGGGGTGGGGCAGGGGGAGTCAGCGGCACTGAAAGAGGGCCTCAGGCTGTCCTGGAAGATGATGTCCTCCAGGCCCTGAGGATGAGCCACGGGGCATTCGGGGAACCGGATGGCTGGGGTCCCAGAGGCGCTGACTTGTAGGCCCCCGGCCCCCATATAAGGGCCTGAGCCCGCGGCCTGGCCTTCCTCACCCCGGGAGCTCAGTGCAGCCGCAGCCGCAGCCATGCAGTGCCTCCTGTTCGCCCTGGGTCTGGCCCTCGTGTGTGGCGTCCGGGCCGCCACCGTCCCCCAGACCGCGGTGGACCTGGATATAAGACAGGTACGGGCGTGTGGGGTGCAGGCAGCGGCAGGGGTCAGGAAGGCCTGACTGCAGAAACCTAAGGGAGGACAGAGCAAGGCATAGAGCTAAGAGAGGCCCTTGTCCCCCCGAATGCTGGCTCCAGCCACCCTCCTGTCTCCCTCTCACTCCCCGGACTGAGTTGCCCTTGACACAGCCGCACTCGAACGGGAACGCGTCCCGGCCAGTGCTGGGGGCAGAGGGCAGTTGTTACAAATACGCAAGAATCCCCCCAGGGTGTAGGCACACAGGAGGAGGTCCTCAAAATGTCCTGGGTCCTGACACGCCACGCTCTCGACCCCACCTGAGAAACCACAGTGTGTAGGGGGCAAACCAGCAGGTGGGTGGGAGGGAGAGGCCACTGAAGGGGGCCGCCTCCCCGCCCCCACCATGGCAGCCCGGGCCCCTCCCCCCAGGTGGCCGGGACGTGGCACTCCGTGGCCATGGCGGCCAGCGACATCTCCCTCCTGGACTCGGAGACCGCGCCTATGAGAGTGTATGTCCAGGAGCTGAGACCCACCCCCCAGGGCAACCTGGAGATCGTTCTGCGCAAATGGTGGGTGCCCCTGCCCCGGGCTGGGGGCCGGCGAGGGCCCGGGAGGGTGAGCGGGGTCCTGATGGGAGCTGGCTCCATGTGGGTGGGTCCCTGTGGCCTTGGGGCCCCATCCGGGGCTCTGGGCTGACGGGCAGACTACAAAGGGCAGCCGTGGGTTAGTGCACAGAGAGGCCCGTGGAGGCCGGTCAGCTGGGGCTGGGCCCTGGGGGCCTGGGCGGTTCCTGCCACAAGCCCGATCCGCCATGAGAGGGGGTGAGAGGGGGTCAGGAGCTTGAGGAACCCTCAGTGAGATCGGTGATGAGATCCTTAGAGGTGCTGTGACCGAGCCCCCCACGGACGGGTCAGTTCTGAATTGGACCCCGCCCTCCATCCTGCAGGTTTCTAGGCTGGCTTCACGTACCCTATTGTCACCTTGCCTGGGTCACCTGCTCAGGGCCACAGGCCACTCACATTTGGCCCAGCACCTCATGGCATTGCTCACAGTTGGCTGAGGGCTGGGTGTCCTTGGGGCCTGTGGACGCTTCCTGGAGCCCAGCTCCTGTCCCCACCTGGGGTTCAGGGATGACCCCCACCACTCTGGCTTTTCAGGGAAAACCAGGCATGCATCGAGGGGAGCATCATGGCCCAGAAGACTGAGGACCCAGCAGTGTTCATGGTCAACTGTAAGTGCCCCACCCGTGCCTACAGGGCCACCCCCCGTCGGTCCCCTTGGGCACCTGTGGACAGAGTGCCCCTTCCTTCTCTGAGCACCCCTCCCCCCACCGCCACGTCCTGGCCGCAGGAAAGAGTCAGACAGTGTGGCCCAGCACACCAGGCCCGGCTTCTCCTACCCTGTATCACACCCAGTGCACTCTGGGGTGGGGAGGTGGAGAATGAGGCCTGGGGACCCCACCCCTCTCTGGGGCTCAGTCTCCTCCTGGACCCTTGGCTCCCTGCTCGGGTAGAAAGACAGCAAAGTAGCATCTGGTTCCCTGCAAACTGTGCAGGGGTGGGTCTGAGCAGGTGTCGGGCAGGTGCGGGTGTAAGCGAGTGCCATTCAGGTGCAGGTCAGAGGGGATGCCGTGCAGGGGCGAGTCAGAGCAGGTACTGTCTGAGGGCAGGCCTGTGGCAACTTCCCTGCTCAGGGACCAGCGCCTGTGTCTCCTTGAAAATACCCAAATAAACCAGATGGGTGACAAACACCCTGTGAATTCACCTCTCAATCCTGGAACCTGCTTCTGGAACATTCTGGGCCTCGCCTCATCTCCAGCCTTTCTGCTGCACCCCATGGGTCCTGCCTCCTGGGCCTAAAGTAGAGGCACCCTGCCCTCGGGCTCATCTGGCACGGGCCCTGGGCCCACCCCACAGGCTCCAGCCCTCCGCTGCCACCAGGGACGCCCCCGAGGCCCTCCCACAAGCCTCTCGGGTTCTTGAGCTACAAGCAGGCTCAGCTGCAGGGTCCCTGGTTGTCCCGGGAAGGTGGCGGGAGCCTCCAAACAGCTGGGCGGTGCCGGGCAGGGTCTCTGCTTGCCCACCCACCGCTGTCCTGCTCCGAGCCGGATAGGCCCACGCCCCACGGACGTGGGGTCCCCACACGCTCCCACGGGCTCCCCACCTCTGAAGAACAAACACCATGGCCCCACCTCCCACAATAATTCTCCATTTCCTTCTGCCCGTTGATGTCCACGCAGAGCCCACCTCCAGTGGGGCTCCGGTCCTGGATTATTTTGTCGCCGCTCACAGGACCTGGGCACCTATCACGGGGCGGGGGGGAGCACCTGGCTCTTAGCGCCTGAGCATGTGGACAAAATCTGAAAGGATAAAGGGCATAGCCAGAACGTGGGGGGCGAGCCCCGGGCCCAGCAGGGTGTAAATCCCAGAGGGCATCCTGGAGCACGGATGTTTTGAAAGAACTGCCTGCGGCCTGGGCCCAAGTGCAGGCGGGGCTGGTCTGGGGCCACCAGTGCCGCCCGCAGAGCCCCCGGGGGTTCCTGCCAGGTGTGGGCCCTCGGCAGCAGCGGTGGAAATGATCGGCAGGTGAAGGGGAGGCCCGAGGTCGCCAGGGGGGTCGTGGGCCAGGTCTCAGGTCTCTGTTCCGCCTCTTCTCCAGACCAGGGGGAAAGAAAGATTACCGTGCTGGACACTGACTACACCCGCTACATGTTTTTCTGCATGGAGGCCCCAGCGCCCGGCGCCGAGAGTGGCATGGTGTGCCAGTACCTGGGTGCGTAGCCGCCGCAGGGCCACCCTCCAGGACGTGGCTCTCAGGCACCCCGTGGCCCCAGTGGGAGGAAGGAAGGAGGGCTGCCTCCCGGCCTCCGTGGCTCACGTTAGCAAAGGTCCTGGGGTGCGATCCGATGTGGAGTCTATCGGGAGCCTACACCGGCACCGGGAACACTACCATTGTTCTCAGAGAGGGGCTCCGAGGGGCGTGGGCGCTGGGCCAGCAGGGACCCCCCCCACCCACGAGCCAGCAGCCTGATGCTGTAAGAAACCTGACGGCCCAGGGACGGTGGGCCCTCCCGTCCTGTGTCTCTGCAGAGCCCCCGGTGCTGTCCTGAGCCTGGACCAGGGGGAGGGGCCAGGACTCCGGAGGGCAGGTGGGCTGAGCCCTGGAGGCCACCCTGGAAACTGACTTCAGGACGCCAGTGTGTCCTTCCTGCACTCGCTCCCTTGTCGGGGCTCCCCAGGGTCAACAAAGCCCCGAGGCCCAGGGACTGACCCACCCCCCCACGCCCCCCACAGCCAGGACCCTGAAGGCCGACAACCAGGTCATGGAGAAATTCAACAAGGTCCTCCAGACTCTGCCCGTGCACATCCGGATTGTCCTGGACCTGACCCAGGGGAAGGGTAAGCCCTGGCTCTGAGGGTCCCCTCCTGACTTGCTGTCCCAGCTCTGGGACCCGACAGTCAGGACAGCATCTTCCTTCATCGTTGGTCCCCATTCCCGGGTTGGAGGCAGGGGTGCAGAGCCCGTGAGGTGGGGTCCCCCCCGCCCCCCTCTGGGCCCAGGGCTGCCCTGGCGACCTGTGACCTCTCCCTCCCTCCCCCACAGAGCAGTGCCGCGTCTAGATGAGCTCCTGCCCGACCCGCACCCGCCTGGGGTAATGTAGCCGCCCTGCCCGCACGTCCTGGGCACGTGCATGGGTGGGGGGCGTCCCGGGGACCCCAGCTCTCCTCCCTTGGGCCCTGGCCCCTCTGCGGGAACGGCTGGGACCTGGCGTGCCTCCCGCTGACCGTGGGGGCCGGGCTGGCTGCCTGTCCGCCCTCTCGAATGGCCTTTCTGATGTCAAGCCCCCACGGGGACGTCCCCATGGCCTCCTCTGGGCAAGGGCGTGGGGTGACCAGCACTCAGCCTGAGGTGGAGACCGTCCCTCACCCCCGGGCTGGGAGGGGCCGGCGAGGGTCCCCCAGGCGCCCCGGGAATCACAGGGGAGCCCTCGTCTGTTTCAGGGCCCAGAGACGGCGTCGCCCCTTCCTGCCCCCTGGGAGAAATCAGGAGGGACCGAGCCCCAGGCCTGCCGGACCCGCCCCTGCAGCCCCCAGGCTCCCCGGGCCCAGCCCGGGTCTCCTGCTCCCTGCCCCTCCCCCTCCGGCAATAAAGCAGTGAAGCAGCAGAGCAGTCTGCCTGGGTCTTTCCTGGCCTTGCGAACAAGGGGGGGTGGTGGCGGCCTGGTCCCCGCGGGGTGCGGTACACCACGTCCCCTTACCGTGCGTGGCGTCCCTGGTCACAGGACGGTGGAAGCTGTAGGTGCTGAGGGAGCAGCACAGCCGGGGCCCTAACTGCTCGGCTTCCCTTCCCGACAGAGGAAGGTCTCCGGGTCCTCTTGGCACCTCCCGCCGCCCGGCGGTGGGGCTGGGGGGCTGGGGCTCCGGGGCGGGGAGGCCACAGGGCCATAGACACCAGCATCCAAGAGCAGGGCTCCCCGCTTAGGGCTCCGAGCCCCCAGGGAGCCGCTGCAGAGGTGACCCGCCCCCGCCCCGGGACAGGAAACCTGTAGGCGCGGGGACCCCCTGAGCCCCGGCCTGGGTGGCGGATGTAGGGCTTCCTTCCACCCTCGCCGCGCAGCTGCTCCTGTCCACGCTGAGGGCGGGGTCCCAGCAGCCACTAGCCCCCAGGGCCACACAGCTCGGTCACAGGTGGGCCTGGACGTGGACCCAGGCCATGTGGCCCGGCCCCAGCTCTGACCCTGACACAAAGCCCCATCCGAGGGGACACAGTGGTTCCAGCCCCAGAGACACCAGTGGCGGCATCCGGCACCCCCGGGGCGCGTGGAGAGGAAGTGAGCTCATTTCTGGGGGCTCCGGACACGGAGCCCGTGCGCCACGCGCGTCAGCGGCCACCGGGGCCACGTGCCGGTGAGGCGTGGGTGCTGTGGGCAAGAGCGCAGGCTGCAGGCCAGCCCGCCCGGCCCCTGCTGGGCAGGGGTGAAGCCCCTTCACGGCTGCGTGTCTGGTCTCGTCCGTGAATGGAGGTGGAAGAAGGAAAGAGCTCGGCAGTGGGCGTGGGATGGGGTGGGGACGGCCTCCTGCACCCTGAGCTCGGCTGCACGCAGCGGGGTCCACCACCTGCCCCGCTGCCGTGACCCCCCGGCCTCAGGGCCGGCTGCCCTCCCGCTGGGCCCCCCGCCACCACCAGGGCTACCGGAAAGCCAGCAAAGGGAGCAAGTCAGTTGCGAGTCCCGGAAGAGGCATGAACTGCCGCAGAAGGAGAGCCAGGGGACCCGGGATGGGCGGTCAGTGCACCGGCGGGTAGGCCCGGGCCCCCCGGGACAGAAGGCCGCCCACGGTGGCTCACTGCCCACCCAGGTCAAACCCCCCATGACACCAGCGTGGCCCAGTGCCCGTGGCCAGAAAGACCCAACGGGGCCCCTCCAGCCGCGGCTGCCGGGTCGGATTCCCCTTCCCTCAGGAAACCGGGCCTGAGACGAGCCTGCCCTGGGGAGCCTGGCCGTGGCCTTGAGCCGGAGAAACCCTTATGCCCCTCAGGCAGCGCCGGCAGGGCCACGGCGGGGCCACGGGAGCCCCACGGCGGCCACCCTCCCCCCAGCTCCCCCGGCGGCGGACACACGGGCAAAGGCTCGCTGTGACCATCACACTGGCGGGGACCGCGCTCCACGGAGGCCGGCCAGGCCCCGCGGGCTGTCCGTCGACCGGGAGCTGCTGCTGCTGCTGCAGGGAACGCTTTACACAGGACCCAGAGTCCCCGACAGAAGAGGCAGAGTGACGGGGGCAGCCAGAGGTCACCGGCAACGGGACGCAGGAGCATCACAGCCCGAGGGAGAGGACGGCGAGCGGGCCCCGGGGACGTCCATGACTGCAGCCCCGACCAAGACACCGTCGGGCAAAGGAAATTGCTCCGATGACGGTCCCTGAGCACAAGGGGACCCGCTCACGGGACACACGCCCGTCCCCACGGGCACAACACACAGCGAGGCCACAAAAGGCCCCCGGCAAAGGCTGATGGACCAGAAAGGGGGCGGACAGACAGACACCCAGGCTCAGAGCCGGTGGGGGGGCACGGGGGGCGGGGGGCTTGCACCCCCGAGAGGCCAAGAGATGCGGGAGGGCGGGAAGCGGTGGGCCACGCGGTGCCGCTTACACAGAGCGGGGCCCCAACGCCCGGATCCTCGGACGCCCCCCTGCGGACGCCGGGCGAAGCCACCCCCCCACCCCCACCCCCGTCGGGCCTGCGGCTCTGACCACCGGCCACAGGGCGCAGGGGGGGCCAGGAAAGCTCCAGACCAGCTCACAGAACTCAGAGCAACACGAAGAAAGTGCCACCAGGACACAGCACACCCCCGTGGCTCAAAACCTGGGACGGGGGGTGGGGGCACGTGGGGGCTCGGCCAGCTCAGGGCCGCACCCCTGGTGTCCGCTCAGGTCATGATGTCACCGTTCACGAGCTGGAGCCCTGGGTGTGGCCTCTGCGCTGAAGGTGCGGCGGCTGCTGGGGTCCTCTCTCCCTCCGCCGGCGCCGCCCCTGCTCGTGCTGCGAGCACATGCCCGCTCTCTCGTAAACAAGTACATAAATAAAACCTGAGATAGAGACAGACAACAAGTTACATGTAAAAACGAAAAAAGAGAAGAATGGCAGCGTTTGCAGGAGGGATTTTTGCTAAGCTGTGGGTTCCTGTGCTTTGTCAAGGAGAGGCCCTTCCATTCCTGCTTGGCTGAAAGGTTTCGCTTCCCTGTCCCTCCGTCCCCTCCCCTCCCGTCCCCTCCCCATCCCGTCCTCCCGTCCCTCCCCCCCGTCCCGCCCTCCCGCGTCCCGTCCCTCCCGTCCCTCCCGTCCCGTCCCGTCCCGTCCCGTCCCCCCGTCCCGCTCCCGCCCTCCCGTCCCCCTCCCCATCCCCCCCCCGTCCCGTCCCCATCCCCGTCCCCCCGCCCCCTCCTCCCGCCCCTCCGTCCCCCGTCCCGTCCCGTCCCGTCCCACGTCCCTCCCGTCCCTCCCCGTCCCGTCCCCGTCCCTCCGTCCCTCCCATCCTGTCCCCCGTCCCTCCTGTCCCTCCGTCCCTCCCATCCCGTCCCCCCGTCCCTCCCGTCCCTCCCGTCCCTCCCCGTCCTCCGTCCCCTCCCGTCCCCTCCCGTCCGTCCCCTCCCCTCCCGTCCCTCCAGTCCCTCCCCGTCCTCCCCGTCCCGTCCCTCCCGTCCGTCCCCGTCCCCTCCGTCCCGTCCCCTCCCGTCCCCTCCCCCCCTCCCGTCCCCCCCCCTCCCGTCCCTCCCGTCCCATCCCCTCCCGTTCCGTCCTGTTTGGGGCCTTGGTTTTGAGCCCGGATTGCTGGTTACCTGTCACCAGTGTGATCAGTGTGGAAGCTGAGCCTATGACGTCGTTGTGCCCTCCACCTGGTGACGTTACAAACGGCCGCGGTGCGCACTCCCCAGTGTCACAGGGTCCCTGCAGACGCCGGGGGTAAGAAGCGGTCCCCTCCCAACGCTGCGCCTCCCGCTGGACGTGACACTCTGCCCTCGGGCTCGGGCTGAGGTGCACACATCCCGAGGACGCCGCCCGGCCCTGTCCTGCTGCGGCACAGGGCTGACCGGGTCCCCGGGGTGGGGGGCGCCCCGGGGTTTGGACCCCGCCCTCAATCACGCCCGAGCACAGCGGGGCTCAGCCGTGCAGCGGTCGGGGTTGCTGGTCCCGTGGGCTTCGTGACCGTGGAGGGTCCCGCTGTCTTCCGGGCGTTTCCTGATCGGTGCTCGTGGCCTCCGGTCTCCCCGCCTCCTCTCTGCCACCTGCACACTGTGGCCCTTTAACCCCACCGCCCTGTGTGCTGTTTCTGCTTGTCCTTGGCCGAGCTCAGCGAGGTTCCCCCGGGCCTTGGGGGTCCACGTGGTTGAGCCTGGGGGGGCCTGACCCGTAGCATCTGCGCAGGGCGCTCAGGACCCCCCTCACCCATTTCTTCTCCTGGGGGGTCGCTCCCCCCGGCGTTGCCGGTCCCCACGCCGGGGCCGTGGAGGCGGTCGATCGCCCCGTCCACGGGGGGCTCGTCTGTGCGGGCGCCTGCGGCCCCCAGGCAGCCCCGCCCCCCGCAGCGGCTGCGCGCTCTGCTTCTGGCCTAAGGCTGCGCTTGCCGCACAGAAACCCCTATGGAAGCCGGCAAGGCCACGGGCCTCCGAGCGCCCCGCCTGTGTGCGCTCCCACGGCCGCGGGCAGCTGGCCGGTGTCCCGAGGGCTCGTTCAGAACCAGGCTTCGTGAGCGCCCAGCACCCAGCTGTGGTGCAAACCGCAAGGTGTTTGCACCAAGAATGCTGCAGACGGAGGGAGGAGGCCAGGCCGCACGGCCTTTCTGCCGAAGAGCAGCGCGCTCGGGGGCCTCGGGGGACACCCCTCCCAAGACGGATGCTTCTAGAAGGATCGGGAATGCTGGGGGTGGGGGGCTGTGCAAGGCTGTGCACCGGTAATCAGACATTTTTTATTAATTGCAGCAGAGTGCACACAGCGTGACTCACAACAGCTTAGCACTTCCGAGGGCACAGTTCAGGAGGTCAAGTTCATTCACACTGTTGTGCAGCCGCCCCGTCCGTCCACCCCCAGGACGTGTCCATCTTCCCAGACTGGACTCTGTCCGGTTACACACGGGCCCGCCCCTCCCCCCCACCGCAGCCCCCCAGCCCCTCCTGCTTTCTGTGTCTGTGGGTTTTTTCCTGGTTTCTCTCTCGTTATTGTAAAACAAAAACAAGAAACAAAGCAAAACAAACAAAAAACCCACCCAGCCTCCTAAGAGTCACCATCCTGATGAACCATGGGCCGCGTACAATTCCGTAAAGCCAGGTGCATTCACACTGTCGTGGCAACACATCTCCAGAACTTGTTCATCCGGCAAAATACAGACTCTGCGCCCACAGAACAGTACGTCTCCGCCCCCAGCCCCTGGCCCGTCCTACCGTCTCCGTGGCCCTGACCCCCTGGGCCCCTCCGACACGCGGAGCCCACGGGATTCGTCCCGCTCACACCTCCCTCGGCATAATGTCCTCCAGCTTCGTTCATGTGGTAGCAGGCGTGGGGTTTCCTCCCTTTCGAGGGCTGAATAACTTTCCACGGCGAGGACGGACCACGTTGTTTGTCCCTCCACCCGTCGGTGGACGTGTGGACCGTCCACAGGTAGGTCTTCAAGACCTGCTTTCAGGGCGCCTGGGGGCTCAGTCGGGTGAGCGTCTGACTCTTGATCTTGGCTCAGGCCATGACCTCACGGTTTGTGGGATCGAGCCCCGAAGCAGGCTCCACACTGAGTGGCGTGGAGTCTGCTTGGGATTCTGTTCTCTCTTTCAAAATAAATCAGTAAACTTAAAAAAAAAAAAAGATCTGCTTTCAGATCTTTCGGGGTCTGTCCTGGAGCTACAGGGTCATGCAGCGATTCGGAAATCGGCTTCTGTTTCTGAGGGACGGCCGTGCGGCCTTCCACGGGGGCAGTAATTCGGCTTTTCAGAGACACGCTGTTTGCCGACGCGCTGGGGACTATTTTATTCACTGTGCCACCGACGTGAGTAGTGCTGATTCGCGTGAGCACGTCGGGCGCCCGGTGCTCTGCGGGCACGGGGAGCGGGCGTCCGGCGCCCAGCGGAGGTGCCGGGAGGGAGCCCCCACCGGGCAGCGGCGGTCTTTCCGAATGGAAGGTAACCCATGATGGCGCGTGCTTGGGGGCACCTGGTGCCGGCCACCACGGTCGTGCCCGGCACAACTCAGAGGCCCTCGTGAGGCCACACTGCCCACCGGTCCCACGGACGCCCCGCTGCAGGGATGGGCCCTGGGGAAACAGGCGGGGCACCCATGCTGTGCTCTCCGCTGCACGGAGCCCCACCCCCTTCCCGGCCCCAAGTTCATCCTATGAAAAGTAATTTCCTGCTTCCGCAATCACAGGCCTGCCCTCGGCCTGTTCTGAGGACCTGGGGTCCCGGCAGGAGGGAAGGGCCTGGGGCCAGGCCCCCCCACGTCCCACTCACTGGGGCAGCGATGGGGGAAAGCGGAACCTCGGGGCCTTGGTCTCCCCTCAGCCTGGACAACACCTACCGCCTGGGCCAGCGATCCCTGCTCTTTCTTCTGTTTCCTCAATAGCGTTCTGGGGAGCATCGTTCCTGGAAGTCATGCACCAGGGTGTCCCGAAAAGTGCGCTTTGCGGCCCCATGGGCGGGAACACAGAATCGCTGAGAACATGAGGGGCGTGTCACCTGCGGTGGGCGGGCCCCCAGTTCCCACGCTCACCCGAAAACAGGACATCCGCTTGCCGCTGGCTGACCCTCCCCCCACTACCCTGGTGACCCTGTTCTGGAAGCCACAATGGCCTCGCATCTCGCTGGGTCCCGCGGGGACCCGTGTAAGCGGCCGGTGCTAGTACCGGGGTCACTGTAGCCAAGGACCGCCCGCTGGGGGGGCTTCTATCCACACAAGACCACTCCCTCCCAGCTCCCAGGCCCGAGGTCCAGTCCGGGGTGAGCAGGGCTGCGCTCTCTCGGAAGGCGCGGGGCGAGGATCCCGGCTTCTTCCCGCTTCTGCAGCTGCTGGGTGTCCCAGTGTCCCCGTCTCGTAGACACGCCCCCCCCGTTCTGGCTCTGTGTCTGCGCGGCCTTCTCCCCGTGTCCCCTCTCTGCCCGTTTTCTCTGAAAAGGACATTAGCCGCTAGCCCCGCTCCCGTGTGCCTCGTCCGTAGTGATCACACCTGTGAAGTCCCTGCTTCCAAATAAGGCCACATTCGGAGGCTCCGGGGGGACGTGAGTTTGGGGGCACCATTCCCCGCAGTGCGATGCCTGCCACTTCCCCGAGACAGGAAAGCGCTGAAGCCCGAAGGCTGTCATGGGGACTTCGGCAAGGGCTTGGGGAGGGCCCGGAAGGGTCCCTGCGCCCGGCGCTCGCCCCCAGCGGCGCTGCCGGAGGCCCACCTCATCAGGGCCATCCCGGATCGTCCACCACCAGGCAGCAGGCGGGTGCGCCCTCCCTGCTCGGAGCGCCAAGGGCAGCTGCTCAAAGTTCCAACAGACACCCCAGCGCCCGGGGCAGGGGCCCCCTGAGCAGCAGCAGCCACACTGGGGCCGCCACCTGCCCGGTGGGGGGCGTGGACACCGCGAGGCAGGTCTGCGCGAGCCGCCACAAGAGGGCCACCGCCTCTCCCCCCGTACAACCCGGAGCCCGGGCCGGGACCCGCCATCTGCCTGGGGGCGCGCGCTTTGCTGGCACAAGGACATGTGGCCCGTCCGCGCTCACCGGGAAAGGCGGCTCCCGTGGGGGCGGAGTCCCTCTGGACCCCCATCGGAGAGCGAGGCCGCCCGGCTGGGGGCACAGTGCAGGTGGCTGCCCGCCCCCCGTGCCCACCCTCCACCCCAAGTCCCGCCTCCCAGGGAGGGGCAGCGTAACCTTCTGGAACGTCAGGCGGTGGCCTTCCAGCCCCCTGGCTCAGCACACGGGGCTCGCACGCCCCCTGCGCACTGGTTTGCACCGCAGCCGGCGGGGGCTCGTCTCCGGAGCCGCTCTGCCCCCCTCCGCCCTGCGCAGCTGCGGCCCGGGCGCGAGGGCCACGGGACAGGGCTCAGGCTGGCAGAGCGCGGCCTTCCGAGCTCACGTTCCCGGGGATGCCGCGGGGCTGCGCCCACGTGGGCCCCGCCCCGAGGGGACCCCGACCGTGGGCCCCGCCCCGAGGGGACCCCGACCGTGGGCCCCGCCCCGAGGGGACCCCGACCGAGGGCCCCGCCCCGAGGGGACCCCGACCGTGGGCCCCGCCCCGAGGGGACCCCGACCCTGGGCGGGCTGGCCCCGCCCACCTCCGAGGCCACCGCCGGCGGGAGTCCCCATCTCGCCTGCTGCTCAGAGCGCCCTCTGCTGGCCAGGCCCGTCCTCGGGCTCCACCAGACCCCACCGCACCCTCCCCTTCCTGCGGGGGTGGCTGTGACCAGGAGGGGACCCCGTGCTCCCAAGCCGTGGCCACGTGTCGTGGAGGAGCTGACGCCCGAGATGAGGGAATAAAACAAAAGGAAGAAAGACCAGGAAGGATCGGAGCCTTTTGGGGAGGCTTTGGCCAGCCGAGCACGTGGGGGCGCCTGGAGGTGGGGGCGCCTGCAGGAGGCAGAGGGTGAAAGGGTGTCGGTGACGTCTGCTCCTTGTGTGGGACAGATGGCCACCTGCAACCGATGTGCTGGACCCTGGGGCCGGCATGGGGCCCTCCCGCCGCTGGCTGAGCTCCGGGGCCCACCCTCCAGGACACGGCTGTCCTCAGTGCTGACTCTGACCTGTTGTTGTGAAGATCGTGACCCAGAAGTGTTCAGATACTGGCCACCAGCCTGGACCCCCCCCCTCGGACCCCCCCGGGCCTACCAGGAACTGTCCAGGGACATAGGGACCTTCTGTTCCGCTAGCTCCGAGGGAAGAAGGCCTCCCATTGTGCGGTGGAGGAAGCCCCCTGAGGGCCTGGGGATGAGCCACGGGGATTCGGGGAAGCATGTGGCCCCCAGGCCCCCAGGCCCCCGGCCCCCGTATAAGGGTGCGAGCCCGCGGCCCGGCCTTCCTCACCCCAGGAGCTCAGTGCAGCCGCAGCCACAGCCGCAGCCGCAGCCGCTGCCATGCAGTGCCTCCTGCTCGCCCTGGGCCTGGCCCTCGTGTGCGGCGGCCGGGCCGCCATCGTCCCCCAGACCGTGCAGGACCTGGACCTCCAGAAGGTCTGAGGACGGCAGGGGTGCGGCGGGGGGCTGCGGGCGGGCAGGGAAGAGGGGCCTCGGCCTGAAGAGCGCGGCGGAAGCCGTGACATCGGGAAACCCCCCACCTGCCCCCCGTCTTCAGGGCGGCTTTCCCTCAGTTTCCCAAGATGCGCGTGGCTCTGGGGAACGCACACGGTCAAAGCCGCCCGCGAAACTCAGCCGCGAGTGGAGGCTCCGTAGGGGGGCGTCCGGCCGGTGGCAGGGGTCGCCCGGAGCTCACTGGCTGCCACCCCAGCTAGACCAGGCCCCGGGCAGGGTGGGAGGGAGAGGTCACTGTGGGGGGGCCACCTCCCCACCCCCGATGGCAGCCCGGGCCCCTCCCCCCAGGTGGCCGGGATGTGGCACTCCGTGGCCATGGCGGCCAGCGACATCTCCCTCCTGGACTCGGAGACCGCGCCTATGAGAGTGTACGTCCAGGAGCTGAGACCCACCCCCCAGGGCAACCTGGAGATCGTTCTGCGCAAACGGTGGGTGCCCCTGCCCCGGGCTGGGGGCCGGCGAGGGCCTGGGCCCAGGGCGGGTGGGTGGTCAAGGTCCTGGTGGGAGCTGGCTCCGTGCGGGTGGCCCCCCTTGGCCTTGGGGCGCCGCGGGGGGCTCTGGGCGGACAGGCCGGCCACACAGGGCGGCGCGGGTCAGTGCGCAGAGAGGCCCGTGGAGGCCGGTCAGCTGGGCTGGGCCCTGGGGGCCTGGGCTGTTCCTGCCATGAGCCTGTCTGCCCTGGAGAAGTCGTGGGGGTGCAGGAGAGAGCTGGGTCAGTGTAGGGGGCAGGGAGGAGGATGCAAATCCCACAGGTGTCTGCCGAATGCAGGTCATCGCCCCTGACGGCCAGGGCAAGGGCACTCGTGGCTCACGCTCGCTCCGGCTCCCTCTGTCTTCTGATGGGGTGGCCCTGTCCCACCTGGTCACCTGCCAGCGATTAGAGTTACAGCCCCAGCCTGGGGCCTCCCGGAGCCTGGCTCTGCCCCCACCCGTGGCTCGGTCCTATCCCGGGAAGGTCCACGCAGGCGGCCTGCAGACATGACCTTTTTCAGGGAGGACGGCAGGTGTGTGGAGAAGAAGGTCGTGGCAGAAAAAACCGAGCTCCCTGCTGAGTTCAAGATCAACTGTGAGTGCTGGGCCCCTGGGCCTCCGAGACGCCCCCACTGCTGGCTCAGGGGCCGTGCAGCAGGGTCCGCGCTCCACCCCAGGGGGCCAGGGCATGAGAATAGTGACACCACCCTCAGTGCCAGCTCTCACTGCCCTTCCCGCCTTCAGTGCTGTGGGCACGTCCCTGCTGGCCTCTCTGACCCCCACGGTGATGAGACCAGGCTCGCTGTCTGTGGGCATCTGCACACACCACCCTCTATACTGCTCCCCAGCTGTCAGGGCGCCCCACGACGCCAGGCCTCCCCTGGGCCCTTCCCTCCTAGACCCTCCTGTGCTCACTCCCGCGTTCCTCACGAGATCCAAGATGAGACGGTGGGAGGAGGGACAACTTCCTCCATGGCTGCCCCCATGGCAGGGGGGTGGGGGGATGTGGGGTGCGGTGGGGGGTGGGGGCTACATGGGACGGCCCTGAGTGGCCCCAGCGCCGTGGGCTGCCCTGGGGTTGGGACGGGCTGGCAGT
Organism: Proteles cristata cristata; assembly: GCA_017311185.1. Lineage (NCBI taxonomy): Eukaryota > Metazoa > Chordata > Mammalia > Carnivora > Hyaenidae > Proteles > Proteles cristata. Next base: position 102,657 of record JAESUZ010003514.1, on the reverse strand, counting down.
CCCCGTATCCCTGAGGGCCCCCATCACGGCCAGCCCGTACTCCCCTCCTCCCCGTTTCCGTGGCGACCCACAGCTCCGCCCCCTCACACTGACCCTCTTCCTCGAGGGTCCTCTTCTCTGAGGTGCCCATTCAGTCAACATCAGCGTGGAAACCCATTTCTTAGCTGCTCTGGGTCCCAGGACACGGGGGTTGGGGGTCTGGGATTGAGTCCTAGGTGGGCCCATCTAGCAGGCGGCACAGCATTTCTGGGGGGCGTCCACAGTTAGCAGCCGGTGGTGCCCTGTTGGGGTGCAGGACTTCCACCCCAGCCCCAGCCCAGCCAGGTGGTCGCCACGGAGGAGCCCATGCTCTCCCTCCTTCCGGCTGCAGAGAACACCCCGGAAGTACACCTGCCCCTTTTTGGCCCCTCCCCCCAGATCTGGACGAGAACCAGGTCTCCGTGCTGGACACCGACTACGAGAACTACCTGTTCTTCTGCGTGGAGAACACCGATGCCCCCAGGGAGGGCCTCGTGTGCCAGTGCCTCAGTACGCCGCTGACGACGCGGGGCCCGCCTGCGGGGGGTGGCTGAGGACCCCGGGCCGGGGCACCCGGGGAGCAGGCAGCCAGAGTCCCGTCGCCTCAGGGCCTTGGGGGGCGAGGCTGCCCCCAGCGCTGGCGAAGCCCCCTGACGTCGCGTCGGAAATCGGGGATAAAGGATCCAGGTCAAGGGGCCGGGCTTAGTGTGACTGGTTCAATTGCTAGCAATCAGATTAGTTAGATTTCTAGTCAGACTGATCCTAATTAGCAGCTCTGGTTGGTGGCGACGGTCCACAGAAGCACCACTAAAACCGTCAAGCTCCGAACAAACTCGAGCCGGTGAATCTGGTGGCAGGAGGCTGGGACCTCGCAGGTCTGCCTGAACCAGGCGCCTTGCGTGCGGCTAGAGACACGCTCTGGGTCCGCACATCAGCCCTGCGGTGAGACCCAGCGGCCTGGGGGCGGTGCGCCCTGTCCTCGGTCCCTGCAGAGCCCCCGCTGTCCTGGGAGGGAGGGCGGCTGCACCAGCCAGAGGGGCAGGGGCCCCGGAGGGCAGGTGGGCTGAGCCCTGGAGGCCACCCTGGGAGCTGACCTCAGGACGCCAGTGTGTCCTTCTTGCCCTCGCTCCTTGGATGGGGCTCCCAGGGTCCCCAAAGCCCCGCAGCCCGGGGACTGACCCACCGCCCCCCCAACACGCCCCCCACAGCCAGGACCCTGAAGGCCAACAACGAGGTCATGGAGAAATTCAACAGGGCCCTCCAGACTCTGCCCGTGCACATCCGGCTCTTCTTCGACCCGACCCAGGTGGAAGGTGATCACCTCCACACCCCACACCCCTGCTTTCATCCTGTGTGAGGCTCACCTGTCAGACAGCCAGGAGCCTTGGACACATCTGTCTCCCACAGTGGCCCCCATGCTCCAGGCCTCCGGGGGTGGGGGTGCAGAGCCCGTGAGGTGGGGTCCCCCCCACCCCCCTCTGGGCCCAGGGCTGCCCTGACGACCTGTGACCTCTCCCCGTCTCCACCCACAGAGCAGTGCCGCGTCTAGATGAGCTCCTGCCCTACCCGCACCCGCCTGGGGTAATGTAGCCGCCCTGCCCGCACGTCCTGGGCACGTGCATGGGTGGGGGGCGTCCCGGGGACCCCAGCTCTCCTCCCTTGGGCCCTGGCCCCTCTGCGGGAACGGCTGGGACCTGGTGTGCCTCCCGCTGACCGTGGGGGCCGGGCTGGCTGCCTGTCCACCCTCTCGAATGGCCTTTCTGATGTCAAGCCCCCATGGGAACGTCCCCATGGCCTCCTCTGGGCAAGGGCGTGGGGTGACCAGCACTCAGCCTGAGGTGGAGACCGTCCCTCACCCCCGGGCTGGGAGGGGCCGGCTAGGGTCCCCCAGGCTCCCCGGGAATCACAGGGGAGCCCTCGTCTGTTTCAGGGCCCAGAGACGGCATCACCCCTTCCTGCCCCCTGGGAGAAATCAGGAGGGACCGAGCCCCAGGCCTGCCGGACCCGCCCCTGCAGCCCCCAGGCTCCCCGGGCCCAGCCCGGGTCTCCTGCTCCCTGCCCCTCCCCCTCCGGCAAGCAATAAAGCAGAGAGCCTGGGTCTCTTCTGGCCTTGTGAGCTCAGGGGTTGGGGGGAAGGGGGGTGAGAGATGGGGGGGTGCAGGCAGGTTTCAAGCTTCTGCTCTACAGCCCGTGACAGTTGGGGATCAACACACATGAATGGGGCTCTTTAAAACCTGAGGAACGAGATAAGAGGGTCCAGCGGCAGCGTTCTAGCTCTTACTGGGTGCAGGCAGCACCCCAATTTCACAAGGGACGAGAAATAAAAACTCGCTGGTCAGGCCATCTAGTAAATATTGACAGAAAACCGTAAATAAGTTACTTTCTGATCAAATTCCACACTTTTTTAAAAATGCAGCCTGTGACCCTCCAAGCCGTCTTTCGGGAACATGAGGGTAATTACTTCGGGAAGTGTTGGGGCATCAAGCTTCATGTACCCATAAGTGCATGGATCCGTTCTGGGTGCCAAGACAGAGAGAGCTCCCCTGGGTCGCGGTCTGGGCGAAGGCGGCCAGAGGTGGAAAGGAAACTTGTCTTCCGCTGACTTTAATGTAACGTACAGAGCCACCAAGGAAGGGATTTTTATTTTTATTTTTATTTTTTTTAATTTTTTTTATTTCTAGGAGAGAGAGACAGCATGAGCAGGGGAGGGCCAGAGAGAGAGAGAGTCACAGACTGAAACAGGCTCCAGGCTCCGAGCTGGCAGTCAGCACAGAGCCCGACGCGGGGCTCCAACCCACGAACCACGAGATCATGACCTGAGTGAAAGTCGGACGCTTAACCGACTAAGCCACCCAGGTGCCCCAAGGGAGGGATTTTTAAGTCACAAAAACACTTTACATATAACAATATATACACATATATTTATATATATGTCAAATTATATATAAATATTATATATACATAACAATTTGTGTACTATAATCAAGTTTTTAGAATATAGATAGAATAGCTATGTTTCTAGACAAAAGTCAATGACCAATATTGGCTAACAGGAAAACTTTAACAAAATTTGTAAAATATATTTAACTGAGGTATAGTTGACACACAAGATTACATTAGGTTCAGGGGTACAACCTAGTGATTCGGCAGTTGTAGACCCTACAGAAGGCTCACCACCTGCTGTGCGGCTGCCGCCTGTCTCACTACAGAATTATTACAAGATTATTGACTGTATTCCCTGGACTTTTCGTCCCATGACTTATTTATTTTATAACTAGAAGTTTGCACTGCTCACCCCCCTTCCCTATTCTGCCCAGCTCCTCACCCCTGGAACCACCAGTTTGTTCTCTGTATTTATGGCTTTGTTCTTTGTGGTTTGTTTGTTCATTTGTTTTTAGATTCCACATATAAGTGAAATCAAATGGTGTTTGTCTTTCTCTGTCTTTCAGTTATCATAATACACTCTAGGTCCATCCACACTGTCATGAGTGGCAAGATTTCATTCTTTAATGGCTAGGTGATATTCCGTTGCATAGGCACTACATCTTCTTTATCTGTTCGCCTGTGGAGGACATTTGGGCAGTGGCCGTATCTTGGCCTTCGTGAATAACGCTGCAGTGATCACGGGGTACAGGTATCTTTGGAATTAGTGTTTTCATTTTCTTCAAGCAAATACCTACAAGTGGAATTGCTGGGTTGCATGACATTTCTAGGTTAATATTTTAAAAAAGAAAACGTTAAAAGAACAACAACTATGGAAAATAAAAAAACAGTTTTAAATCTTCTGAACCTGTGGGTGAGAACGACCAAACTGCTATCGGATGGTACCTGGATCATACATTCTGGGGTGTCGGTGTCGATGGGAAGTTGCTGGACTTTCACATAACAAAGGTGGAGGAGGAGTAGCAAGAGCAGAAACAAGCGGATAAGCATCACTTTTTGCAGCAAAGACACCAATATCTGAATCTTTTATTAGCGGGCTGAATCTAACAATGAATTCCATACATAATGATTTAACTCAGAGAGTCAAGGACATTTCCATGTTAGGAAACATCAAAAATTCACTAGCTAAGAGATTAAGGGTAAAATGCCCCGATAAGCACCTTTAATTGATTTTTTAAAAATATATTCTGGGTCGCCTGGGGGGCTCAGTCAGTTAAGCGTCCAACTTCGGCTCAGGTCATGATCTCACAGCTTGTGAGCTCGATCTTCGCGTCGGGCTCTGTGCTGACAGCTCAGAGCCTGGAGCTGCTTCAGGTTCTGTGTCTCCCTCTCTCTCTGCCCCTCCTCTGCTCTTGCTGTCGCCCTCTGTCTCAAAAATAAACATTAAAAAAATATATGTATATATTTCAAAAATATCGCATCCCTTTCGTGAGGCAAACTTCTCACATATCAAGAATGTCATTCAGCATAAGCTGGTTTATGCTGCATTAACACACGAACTTAAAATCTCAGTGGCTTAAAACATCAGATTTATTTCTTGTTTACGTGCAATTTCCTTCACAGCTTAGCAAGGCTATTGTACCTCATGGCCACTCAAGGATCCAGGTGATCAAACAGCCACCCCCAGGAGGTTGCTGGTCACCACGCTAGAGGGAAAACACAGACCTCAGGCCGTCCATGCAATGCTGCACCCCGAAAGGCACGCACGTCACCCCCTTCTCCATCTATAAGCCAGGAGTCACTCAGCTAGGAAACCAGAAACGCGATCGAACAGAGGACTGGAAGGGAGCAACCCTAAACTGATAATTAACAAAACAAACAAAATAAAACGGCACAAAGCAATGTAACCAGCTATCGTCGTTCTTGATGGTAAGAGACAACTGCTTTCCCCTACGAGTGACGGCAAGTAAGGTCGTCCGGTACCAGTTTCCCCGTTCGACTTCACGCTGAGTGTCTTAGTGCAGTAAGACGATGATAAGAAAGGAAAAGCATAACACTGGCAAGGAAACATCTAGCATGACTGATGGAGTAGGAAGGAGCAAAGATACACATTTTAACTCAGGAATGAAGGCAGGGATCATCACAGCCGCCGCAGGCATCGGAGGATAATAAGGGAGTCCTAGGAACACCTCTACATACATAGATTTGTCAACGTAGATGAAATGGACCAAGTCCTTGAAAAACGCAAACCACCACAGCTCACCCGATATGAACTAGACACTTTGAACAGCCGACACTGACCGAGAAAATTGAATTCCTAATTTTAAAATTCCACAAAGAGACATTTCCAGGCCCAGACGGTTTCACAGGAGAATTACACTAAATTTTTAACGAAGAATTAGTATGAAGGCCACAAAATCTCTCGCAGAAAATAAAAGGAAAGAATATTTTCCAATTCATTTTATGAAGCTAATATTGCTCTGATACCAAAACCACACAAATATTTTTTTTAAAGGAAAACTACAGCCTAATGTTTCTTATAAATATAGATGCAACAATCCTTAACAAAATGTTAACAGAGTTCAGCAATATAAAGCGAGAATTATACACCATAACAAAGTGGGATTTATGCCACAGATGCAGGGCTCATTCAACACTTGAAAACCAATCGTGTAACCCACTGTGTTAGTAGGCTAACTAGAAAAAATCATATGATCACATTGATTAATGTAGAAGCATCTGACAAAATTCAGCATTCATTCATGATTTTTCTTTTTTCTTTTTGTCTTTGTTTTTAATGTTTCCTTTTGACAGAGACAGAGTGTAAGCAGAGAAGGGGCAGAGAGAGAAGGAGACAGAATCGGAAGCAGGCTCCAGGCTCTGAGCTGTCAGCACAGAGCCCGATGTGGGGCTTGAACCCACGAACCGTGAGATCATGACCTGAGCCAAAGTCGGACACTCAACTGACTGAGCCACCCAGGTGCCCCTCATTCATGACTTTTGAAAAAACTTGGAAACGTAGGAATAGAGAGAGCTTCTTCAACTTGATAAAGGCATCTACATAAAACTTGGAATTAGCACAGTACTTACTGGGGAAGGGTGAACACTTTCATCGGTGATGAATGGATGGTGAATGATCAGGAACATGGCAAGGATACCTGCTCCCAACCCTCTTATTCATCAGAGCACAGGAATCTAGCCAGGACAAGAAGACAAGAAAAGGTAGTAAAAGACATAACAGATCTTAAAGGAAGAAATAAAAGTATCTCTATTTGCAGGTGGCAGAATTATTTATGTTAGAAGACCTTAAGGAATCTACAGAAATAAAATCTAGACTTAATGAGATCACCAAGGTGGCAGGATATAAGATAAACATACAAAAATCAATTACATTTCTACATACTAGCAATGCACAGGAGGACACTGAAATTAAACAACAGCACCATTTGCGGGCACCTGGGGGGCTCAGTCGGTTGAACGTCCAACTCTTGATCTCGCCTCAGGTCATGATCCCAGGGTGGTGGTGGGGGAGCCCTGCATCGGGCTCCACACTAAGCATGGAGCCTGCTTAAGATTCTCTCTCTCTCGCCCTTTGCCCTCTGTTATAAATATATATCTTACACCATTTATAATCACTCCCAAAGAAGTGGAACACTTCAGTGTAAACCTAACGAGACATGTATAGAATCTGTATGTTGGGGACTTTGTGACGCTGCTAGGAGAAATCAAGGAAGATCCAAATGAGCAGACTTACTGTGTTTCTGAGCTGAAAGACACAATGTAGCAAAGATGTCAATTCCCTTCAAGTTGATATACATGTTTAATACAATTCTCATCAAAATCCCAGGAGGGTTTTGTAGACATAGTTAAGATTATTCTAATATATATATATATTTATATATAAATATATAAATATATATATAAATATATATTATATATTATCTAAATTATTTTAGATATTTTAGGACCTTTGTCTTTCCATATAGGAAAAATAATAAAATAAAATAATTCAAATCTTAAATCTTATTATACAACCAAAACAATCAAGACTATGGTGTTTGCTGAGACATAGATCAGTGGAACAGAGCCAAGAACCCGGGAGTAGACTCACTCAAATCACCCAGCTGACCTGCAGTGGTCTGGAGCAGGGCACCCCTAAAACCCTGCTGAATCCTTCCCAATTTGTGTACAAGCCCAGGCAAGGCTCCCAGCCCACAGACGCCGCTGCTCGCCTCATTCTCCACGAGTTCCTCCGAGGAAGGAGCCTTTCCTTCCCTCCAAATCACAGCCCGGCACTGCTCCACCAGCTGGGGGCACAGCTCCCTGGGGATTCTGGTATTTTCCACTTTCCACCTAATCGTCAGCTGCCCCCGTAGGGACCCCTCAGCTGAGCTTCCCGTCTGGGGTTGGTGGGGAGCTGTGACAAGAGAACACTGTCCCACTCCAGAAGGATGTGGAAATATTGGGGTTCAGAGCAAACAATCACGGAAGAATTCTTGAGACGTCTTGGGTGCAAAACGGCGGTTTTATTAAAGCACGGGGACAGGACCCGTGGGCAGAGAGAGCGGCCCCGGGGTCGTGAGAAGTGACTGATTATACGCTGTCCAGCTGGGAGGGGGGAGGGACAGCACCGGCCTCCGGGGAATTTGGGAGCAAGGTTTCCAGGGCCGCGAGGGTGTCACTATTGTTGGGAAAAGGTCACATGTTAGTTACTGTTCAGCAAACCCTCAGTCGGGGGCCCTTCAGGTGTGTATCACGGGCCACATGCGCGGAGTGCGATTGCTCCTTGTATCTTGGGGGGTGGAGACAAAGGAGGTTTCCAGAGGGATTTTTACACGATCAAGGACACCCCCAGGATCCTGGAGGTGGGGGTGGGGTTGAGCTAAGATCTCCTTTTGTGTCACCATCCAGGCAGCTGAGGCCCCAGAGGGCAGCCACTCTGCTGTCCCCAGGGTCGTCCGTGGGCTGTACGCAGTGAGGGGATCGAAGGTTTTCCTTTTGCCTTTGTTCCCCACATCACCCGACACCAGGCCCCTGACCCGGGCTCCCGGAGACAGCCCCGCTGGGGGCCTTCCCATGGCGCGCCCCTATCTTAAAAAAAAAAAAACGAAGCTTGTTTCGTGCCTTAAGTGCTGCAGCTTCTGAACACCGAGCTCGGGGCTGCGTCTTCCGGGGCCTCCGCGGGCCCGCGGCGCGAGACCTCACGCGTGGGGTCACCGGCCACACTGATGACGGGTCGGCCTCCAAGGTTTCCACAATCTGGCGTCGCTGCAAAGGGGTGCGGCGCCCTCTCTGTTCTAATGAGAGAAGGGAATCAGTGACTCGCCAGGAGGAGGGGGGCAGAGACACACCTCAGGGCCAAGGCTCCCTCGCTCCGAAATCTGAAAGACTGAACTCAAACGCGACGTTTGCTCCGCAGGTGGCTCCGCAGTGACGGCGCTGGCATGCCCAGGACGGCCACTTGGTGGCACCCGAGCCCTCTCGTCACCTAAGCACACGGGGGGACAAGCGCTGGGACATTCTACCCCAGAGGCTCAACGGTCCCACCCCACCCGAACTTGGGAAGCTGTAGGCCAGACTCAAACCCTCTCCTAACAGCCACCGAGGACTTCCACAGACGGTCTCAGCAGGGCCCTCCTGGGCACCCACAGTGTGGTCCTCTCTCTAGTCTGCGAGGACGCCTCAGCCGGAGCTCTCTCAGTTCGCCTCTGCCATGGCCGTGACTGTCCCGGGGCCTCCAAGGCCAGGCATGCACAGGGACCATCGTGTGTGAGCCCAGAATCACGGCCTGTGCCTGGGCGCCCCACCCCCACCCCGACCTGCCCAGCACATCGTCCTCTCCCCGACACGCTAGACCCCTCCCAGGGCAGGGGAGGCCCGGAGCCCAGGCTGGGTGCCCGCGGGGACACTCCTTTGGTGCAGGCACTGGTGACCTCTGTGCTCAGGAGCTGGGGGTCTGGCTGTGTCTGTGGGTGATGGTGGAGCCCAGAAAGGCAGGGCCGGACAGCACCGCCCCCTCAGCCCAGGGGGCATCGTGACAGCACGAGCAACAGGCCTGTCTGCGGGGGTGGCCGGTAGTCCTGGGGGCCCCAGCGCGAGAGAGGTGGTGGCCACAGGAAGGGGCAGCCTCAGGGCCGATCCGGGCAGGCCCAGCGCTCAGCGGACATGCTGGTCTTGACCTCTGATGTCAATGACCTTATGATGGACGCGGGGGGAGACGGAGGGAGAGAGGGATGGAAAGGTCTGGTCCAGCCCCCCAAACACACACACCTCCCGCCCTCTGTGCGCTGTCCTCGCTGACGGGCAGCATGTGACACTGTCACTTGTGTGGCTCTGTGTGGAGCCCGCAGACAGGAAGTAAGTTCCAGAAGGTTGTCAGTCTCACCAAGACGGTGAGGGGGAGGCCGGCTCGGTGACGGGCTGCGGCCTGCAGCTGCGCCAGCGCCTTCACGGTCGGGGCTTCTGGGACGTTCTCCCGTCTCTCCCTCCGATGGACACAATCACTGCCCTGAGGACCCTCTTCTGGCTCCAGAAGCTTCCTCGGCTATGGTGTCCGGGGCTCGGTGGTGAAGTCTGTCTTGGGCCCCTTCATGAAGTCAGATGCTCACAGGCTGGCTCTGTGGGGCCCGGCGCTGGGCTCCAGGCCCCGGGGTCCAGCTCAGCCTGGGACACGCTCCCCATGGGCCGCCCGCCCGCCCCCCGCAGCCACCCGGACCCCAGCTCTTCCCCAGACCCCTGCGCTGGCCTCAGTGGGCACGTTCTAGGAGCAGGGCTCTGTGGGCCTCCCGTGTGACTGGGAGGGCCTGACCCCCAAAGCAACTCAATGCCACATGGGGGTGGAGACCAAGGATGGGACCCCAAGTTATGGAGGAAGGAGTCCTCTGACATCAAAGCCCCTGGAGAACTACAGCCGGAACATCCCATCCCCTCCCCCACCAGCCACCTGGCTCAGCCTGGGCCGTGTCCTCAGAGAGCCCGGGGCTGACCGGCCCCCCGGCTTTCCTGCCGCTTCCGGGGCGTCCCTCATAGCCCTGGGGACGCCCGTCCTCAGGGCCCCTGCTCCCACAGGGCGGAAGGAATGCGATCTGCAGCCCCACCTGGGAAACCCGGGCAGACTGGTCCTCACGCCTGCTGTGACCCACACAGGGCCCGGCTCCAGCAGGCACAGCTCCCCGAAGGCTGTTTTCTTCTTAGGAGAAGTGGGGAGCACATGAAAGACCCCCACATTGTAGAGTAGACTGAGGGGGTGTCCACCAGGCCCCCTCCAGGACTCACAGGGGCATGGAGGCCGAGGGGCAGGAGCTGCCACCCTGGGCCTGGCAGACTCCTGGACACCACCCCCCAAGGCTCCAGGGTCCCAGAGCTCGGCCGCCTCTCCAGGCCACAGGCGTGGGGGGCCTGGGGGCCCAGCAGGAGGATGCAGGGAAGGGGCAGGACGCCAGGACAAGGGGCAGACACAGGGAAACGCCCTAGGACCCCTAGAGAAGCCATGTGTCCCTTGGCACGTGGAGGAATGTTCCTGCTGGACTGGTTCCTCAGACCCTCCGACGTGAGACCCCAGGGACATTGTCCTGTCCCCCCCGTCCCCCCATGCTGTCCTGACCCCCTGTCCCCTCCCCATGCTGTCCTGACCACCCCGTCCCCCCCATGGCTGTCCTGACCCCCCCTGTCCCCCCATGCTGTCCTGACCGCCCCCCTGCTGTCCTGACCCCCCGTCCCCCATGCTGTCCTGACCCCCCGTCCCCCCATGCTGTCCTGACCCCCTGTCCCCCTGCTGTCCTGACCCCGTCCCTCCCCATGCTGTCCTGACCCCCGTCGTCCCCATGGCTGTCCTGATCCCCTGTCCTCCCCATGCTGTCCTGACCACCCATCCCCATACTGTCCTGACCACCCCATTCCCTCCCCATGCTGTCCTCACCCCCGTCCCCCATGCTGTCCTCACCCGTCCCCCCATGCTGTCCTGACCACCCATCCTCCCCATGCTGTCCTGACCACCCATCCCCCATGGCTGTCCTGACCCCGTCCCCATGCTGTCCTGACCCCCTGTCCCCCCATGCTGTCCTGGACCCCCATTCCCCCATGGCTGTCCTGACCCCCATCCCCCATGGCTGTCCTGACCCCGCCCCTCCCCATGCTGTCCTGACCCTGTCTCCCCATGCTGTCCTGACCCTGTCTCCCCTGTCCTGACTTCCATCTCCCCATGGCTGTCCTGACCCCCATCCCCCCATGGCTGTCCTGACCCCCGTCCCCTCCCCCATGCTGTCCTGACACCCCCGTCCCTCCCCATGCTGTCCTGACCCCCCGTCCCCATGGCTGTCCTGACCCCGTCCCCATGCCGTCCTGACCCCCCCCCCCCACATCCTGACTCCCCCCCCCCCGTCCCCTCCATGCTGTAAATCCACCCTGTGTCTGGCCAGCTCGGTCATGCAGCTCAACGGGTCCCAGGAGAGGCTGGTGGGCAGCCTGGTCTGAGGGGCCATGGAGTCGGGGAGGAGGCGCTGCGTGTGAGACACGCTCGTTGTAAATAGGAACGGACACGGCGGACACTCCCCACCGCACCCTGGACAGTGGGAGGTGAGGAGGGAGGACTCGGGGTGGGGGAAGCCCCCACGGGAGCACAGGCCGGGAGGAGGGTGAGCTCCGCCCCAGGAGTGAGCCGATGCCTCCAGGAAGCCAGCAATGTAGGTAAACTGCCCCGACAGCACCGCCCCCCACACCAGATGACACCCTTCACGTCCCGCAGACACCGGTGGGCGTCGGGAGGCCACGTGCTCTCGGGGGAGGTGTTCCGGAAGCTCGGGGGCCCGGGCCGGACGGCTGGACCTGCCAGCACAGCTGCCCAGACCAGCGGCCTCTGGGGGACGCAGACGAGGAAGGGATGGGGGCTGCCCTGCCGCTCCGCCCTCCGGGCCCCTCGGTCCTGGCCCCACAGAGGGGGCCACTCCTGCTGCTGACCCTCAGCCTGGGCCTGGCCTGCGCCCAGAAGACTCTAGAAGAGGTGCCGGTGCAGCCGGGCTTTGATGCCCAGAAGGTAAGGGTGCTGGCACCGGGAGCCGCCCCGGCCGTGGCGGTTTCCAGGGCACCCCCCCCACCCCGGGTCCAGCACAACAGAGGATGGCACCTGGACCAGACGCGGGAGGAGCTGAAGGGAGCGGGGAGGCGGGAGGCGGCAGGGAGGGGCCCGGGGGACACAGAGGGCAGCCTGACAGGGAACGACAAGGAACGGGCCGCTTGTCCTGTCCGCCCCCCAGCGCGCCCCGCCGGTCCCTGAGCTCCCCGGCTGTGCTCAGCCCTCAGCCAGGACTGCAGGGCCCAGGACCCGCCCCCCCAGCTGCGCCTTGCACCCTGCAGGTGGAGGGGCGCTGGCTGACCGTCCGGCTGGCCGCCAGCCGTGCACACCTGGTCTCTCCGGACGACCCCCTGAGGCTGGGTCTCCATTCCCTCAGGACCCGGGACGGGGACATGGAGTTTGTCTTGTTCTGGACGTAAGCATGGCCCCTGCTCACGGGGCGCTGCTCACGGGTCCTCCCAGGGGACAATGACCAGGGGTTAGACGCGGAGGGACAGGTGGCACTGAGCTGCAGGCTCGAGACCGTCCCGAGAGGCAGGAGGTTTAACTTCAGAAGCCCCAGAGCTTTGTGGCGAGGGGCCGCGGGGAGAGACACACACAGCCTGGCGCTCGGCTCCCCGCACCCCTTCCACCCTGTGCGCTGGAGAAGCCGGGGCCGGGCCGCCCCCCGCGCTGGTCAGCTGGTCAGGGGCATCTACGGTGGTGACAGGCCGTGCTGGACCCGCGACACTCACAATACTCTGCACCCGTGGCCTTGAGGGCACAGACCGCGCCACGCGGGCCTGCGCGGTCCCAGGGTCTGCTGGGACACCGCCCCCCCGCCAACCCCAATGAGAAATGAAGACCCTGGGGCAGGGGGCCAAAATGGCTTGGTCTCTGTGTGGAGCCCGGTGACTGGGGACAGCCAGGACCAGGCCCCCCGCGCAGAGACCTGGAGCCCCGAGCCAAGGACAGACCGGGTCCAAGTACCTCTGGGAGCTTTGGCTCCGTTCCCAAAACCAGGAAGCCCCTGGCTCCTCACTCCTGCCCTCCGGCCCCGTCCCGGCACCTCACGGGCCTCCCCTCCCCTCCCTGCTGGGTGACCCTCGGGAGCAGACTCAGGTGGACACCCGGGACCTCAGCCAGGGCACCTCCAATGTCCCCCCGGGGGCAGAGCCCAAGCCGGCCCCGCCCGGGGCAGGAGACGGGGGAGGCCGTGACCTTGGTATGCTCCCTCTTTTCCCAGAGGAGAGGGGGTGTGCCAGGGAGTCACCGTCACCGTCCACCCGACCGGGCTCCAAGGCCAGTTCCACGGCTCCTGTGAGTGGCCCAGCCCCCCGGCCGGGTGCTGTGCTGGGCGCGGGGAGGGCAGGGGGAGCCCGGTGCCTGCGCTGCCCCGGGGGAGGGCCTGGGGGGAGGCGGGAGGGGTCCCCTGTCACCGGCCCGGGGTCTCCCACAGTGGAGGGCGATGTTAGCCTGCATGCCCGCTTCGTCAGCACCGACTACAGCCACCTCATTCTTTACGTCCGCCTGGAGGACGCCGGCGAGGTCACCAGCCTGTGGGCACTGCTGGGTAGGCGCTGGCCCTCCCCGGCCCCGGGGTGTCCGCGGGCACTGTGCTTACTGCCCCGCTGCTCCTGGGCCGCTCAGGGCTGCACCCCAGTGGGCGTTTCCTCCCCGGTGCCCCTCAGACGGGGCATCCCCGCCCGCACCCCCTCACTCCCTCAGGAATCCATTCAGCTGATCTCCTGCCTGCTGCGCGTGTGGCCTGGGAGGGGGACGCCCGTCAGAGCAGCGGGTCCTGGGAGGGGGACGCCCGTCAGCAGAAACCCTCCCCTGGCTTCTCCGGGCCGATAGCCTAAGAGCCTAAAAGCACTGATCACATCAGCCTCCAGAAAGCCGAAGTACCACGCGGAGAAGATGGGGTCACGGGGAGGGTGCCGAGGGTGGGCTTCGCCAGGCGGTGGGGCGGGGGGCACACGTCGTCCCGGAGACCAGACGCAGGAGACGGGCTGCCCAGGGATGGGGCCCCTCCAGAGCCCAGGGGGAGGGAGGTCAGCCAGGAGGGGGTGCACGTGGCAGGCTGCAGGGCGAAGGGAGGACCCCCCGGGGGGCTCACCCGAGGGGGCGGGGCTGTGCCTACGCTGCCCAGGGTGGACCTGCTTTCAGAGGTGAGAGGGCACCCACGGCTGAGGCCCCAGCAACCAGCCAGACAGCGGGAGGAGGGGGCGCCCCGAGAAGCGACGGGGCCTCGGGGCTCTGGGGGGCCCCCTTCACGGTCCCTGTGATTCCAGCCAGGAGAAAGCTCGGGGACCCCGCGTGGCTGCAGAAATACCGCGAGTACGTCAGGGGGTTCCAGCTGCACGAAGCCCCGGTCTTCAATCTCGACGGTAAGTGCTGTCCTCCGGACGCTTCCCCCCACACCCAGGCCGCGCCGGGGCCTCACCTGCCGGGCCCGGGACGCCCCTGGCAGCGAGGGGCACGAGGCCAGAGCGAAGAAAACACAGCCAGCCTCTCTGGCGAACCCATATGGGCGGGCCGTGCTGGGCGTCGTCCTGCCAGACGCACGAAGCCCCTGTGACGTGGTGACCCAGGCACAAAATCCATCTCCGTTCTGTGGGTTCAGATACTGAGGCTCAGGGACAGCAGCGGGGCCGCGGCAGTGGGGACCCGCCCTCCCCAGACCTGCTGGGAAAGAGAGCAGGGAGCAGGGGAGCACGGCCTTGCTGCGGGCCACCAACCCCCGGCCGAGGGGCGGCAGGGCCGTGGAGTCTGGGGGCCGAGGCAGGAAGGGGCCGCCGTGGGTGCTGGACCGCAGAAGGCAAGGTGACCCCAGAGAGGGACAGGCTGCCAGCTGCGTTTGCTTGGCTTCTAAGTGGACGGACAGAGCCTCGGAATCCCCATCTGTTCTCTTCCCTCCACAGCTCAGTGCCCCCCGGCCGAAGCATAGGTCGGGGCCACCAAGGCTTCCTGCCCGGCCCCCCTGCCCCCTGCTCTCGCCGTCTCGCTTGCCCTGGGGCCCCCCGAATCCCTGTGCTCCTGGGGAAGCCTGGGCCTGGCCCCCACCTTGACCCCTTCCTAGCCCCTCCGAGCAGGGCTCGGGCGTGAGAACCCTCGGGGTGGCCAGGAGGGGACAGGTGGCACCCTGGACCACAGCGAGCACAGCACTGCAGCCTGGCGGATGAGGCCACGCATGGCGTCCTTGAGGGACATGACCCTGCGAGGGGCGGGGCTGCACCCCTCTGACCTGCTTCCTCCCCCCGGGGCCTGCTGGGATGACTCCAGAGAGGTGCTGTGGGCTCCGTGACCCAATGCAACACGTCCCCGCCCAGGTCAGAGGGCGTGAGTGAGCACGGCACCAGCCCACACCCCCAGAGGAGCCAGGTCAATGCCAGCACCAGCTCCTGAAAGTCAAGGGCGCTACGAGGGCAGTGGCTGGACCCGCCTCTGCCCAGGTGAGCCAGGCGCCGCCCACTGCAGGGCAGGTTCTCAGGAAACTGGGTCGGGGCCTCCATACTTCGCATCTGGAAATGCCAGAGACGGGCATGGCTGGCTCCCGCCCCGATACGCCCTGGGCAGAGACAGGGCCTCCTGGAAGCCCTCGCCTCTCAGCAAGGCCAAAGCCGTGAGGCCGGCACGAGGGCCAGCCACCTGTGCCGATCGCTAGCTGCGGCTCCGTCAGCCGCGGGAGGCGAACAGGTGCGCAGACACGACGCTTCCCTGCGGGCCAGAAAACCTAACTCGAGAAACAGAATGGACACGGTGTACTGACGGGGTAATGCTCATTCGGTGAGAAATCTCCAGAATGCATGGGGAGAAAAGGTTTTTTAAATCCTTACTCTGGGACACTGAAAAATGACTTGAATAAATGGATATGGGATATTCCTGCATAGACTTCACCACCATGAATATTTAATAATCCTCAAATTAACCCTCCCATCTAAGCCACTGAGTCAACATTCGGCTGGGGTCTTGACACCAAACTGCAAACCGGAATCTAAAAGGAACAGAAGTTTTGAAATGTTTTAGAGAAAAGTCATGCAAATACCATGTTGTTGTAACGCACACGAATGTGCGGCGATTACAATTGTGGGGAGCTGGCTCAGGGACAGGCAGGAAGGTCAAGAAATGAACCCTAGCAAGTATAACAACTCGATGCGGTGTACAAACAGCTGTCTTATAGGGCATTCTTTATTCAATGAATAGCGTGTGTGTGTGGGGGAATGGCCAGATATTTAGAGGAATAAAGTAAGTTTCGGTATCTAACTCCTTGCTTTATCTCAAATTAATTCTTTTTTAAAAAATATTTTTGTTTGGGGTGCCTGGGTGGCTTAGTCGGTTAAGCGTCCGACTTTTGCTCAGGTCATGATCTCGCGGTTCGTGGGTTCGAGCCCCACGTCGGGCTCTGTGCTGACTGCCCGCTGAGAGCCTGGAGCCTGTTTCAGTCTGTGACTCCCTCTCTCTCTGACCCTCCCCTGTTCACGCTGTCTCTCTCTCTCCTGGAAATAAATAAAAAACATTAAAAAAAAATTAAAAAAAAAAAAAGAAAGTCACAGTCACAATGAAGCCCTGCCAGTGGGGACTTCTCGTGGTTGCCAGATGACGGGACCTCGTCCCCTCGGAAAAGCAAAGGTATTTCTAAACGCTCCTTTGCCTTTCACTTCCTCCGTTTTCCCTCTTCACTTTCCAGTGACGGATCGTTGCCCACAGTGCGGTGTCTCGAACGGCAGAGATGCTGCACGCGCTTCTCTTTCTTCCTCCCGCAGGGGACGCCCGCCCAGTCCAGGGAGCACGTCCCCGTGCTTCCCAGCAAGCCTCTGCCGCGCTCCCCTTTCCCATCACGGAGGTGACACGTGTCTGGCAGGCGCACCAGCGCACAGCGAAACCACGGCCACGCGTGCCCCCCGCCACGTCCTGATGCGTGGTCGTAACACGCGTCTGTCTTTACTCCTCCCCTTTGACAACAAAGGCGTTGTTGTTACTGAGAAAGTAACCGTACGCGGGGTGGCTCTGCTCCCCACGGCGGCGTGACAGTTGTCACCAACTGAGTGGCTCCACACCACAGAGACGTGCGCCCACATGGCGGAGGGGCCCCAAGAGCGGGTCCTGGTGCGGGTCCCCGGCGCCCCCGCTCGCAGCCTCCTGGCTCCGTGCTCCCGCGGCAGCTCCTCCCCGCGGGCCCGAGCTCCCGCGGCGCCCCGGCTGCTCGTGTGCTCGGTGCCGAAGGCGCCTCCGTGCTGCGGGCCTGGGGTCCTCAGGGGAGGGGCTGCCCATCCCCCGGGGGGGCGGACGCAGGGCAGCGGCCCCCATGACCCGCCGCCCGCCTGCGGACAGTGAGCTGGGTGGGCCTGCCTCTCACGCCTGCCAGGGCTGCCCTGGAACGCGGTCTCCCCTCTCTCTCCACCGGCCCCCGGGACGCCATCTTTACCTGAGAGTCAAGGCCAGCTTTGACTTCCTTTATATTTTCTCCCAATTCTTCCATTCAAGTAGGCACTGAGTTTCGTGTTTAGAGAAATCTGAGTGTGAAGAAAAGTGGGAGACTGAGGTGTATTTGAGGATGCAGTGCGTGTGTGTGCGAGCGTGCGCATGTGTGTTGGCGTGTGCAGGGTGTGTTCTACACATTGGTGTGGGCACGTGTGTTAGTGTGTGTGTGGCTGTGCACACATGTGTTAGTGTTGTGAGCGTGCGCATGTGTGTTGGCGTGTGCAGGGTGTGTTCTACACATTGGTGTGGGCACGTGTGTTAGTGTGTGTGTGGCTGTGCACACATGTGTTAGTGTTGTGAGCGTGCACATGTGTGTTGGCGTGTGCAGGGTGTGTGTCTGTGTGTAGGTGTGCACATGTGTGTCCGCGTGTGCGTGTGTGGGTTGCACTTGTGTGTTGGTGTGTATGCGGGTGTGCTGTGTGTACCTGTATATGTGGGACTGCACACTGTTGGCACGTGCATGGCTGCATGTACATGGTTGAGCACACGTGTGTACGCGGCTCGTGCGTGGGTGTTGGTGTGTGTGCACGTGGGTGTGCACACGTGTGTTGGCATGTGCGTGGATGTGTGTCTGTGTGGGTGTGCACACATGTGTGTACATGGTGTGCGTGGACGCTTCTGCACGTGGTTGTGCACGTGTGTGATGGCGTGTGCATGCACGTGTGTGAGCACATCTGTGCCTGTGACCGTCCAGCACGATGTCGATGGCAGTGTCCAGATGAGGGGGTGGCCCAGGAGGCAGGGGACACGGGCAGTGGGGACAGGCCGAGGCTGCAGGGGGCGGGTCTGGGGGAGGGGAGGCTCCTCTCCTGGAGAAGAGTCCAGCACATTCCACCAGCCAGGGTCCCCCCGCTTCGAGGGGGTTACAGGCGTGATGACACGTGTCACAGGGAGTCGCCGCCATGACCCAAGTGCACCTGCCCCTCCCTCCGCCGCGTCCTGTCCCAGCCTGGCCTTTGTTTGTGACAGAAAGAACCGTCAGAGGGACAGGCTTTGCCACGGGAGTGAATCAGACAGGGAGGGGCCCCCTCGGGCCCGAGCCCCATAACGAAGACTGGAACAGAAAGGGGGCGGGGCGCTGAGCGATACTTCAGGTGCCGCGTTCCAGAAGCCACACCCCCGAGCCGGACAGAGGCGTGGAGACAGGGCCGGCCAGGGAGGGGTCCTTCCCGGGAGGGGCCAGCGGCAGCTGGAGGGGAGGGGAGTGGGGCCGGCCGGCCCCGGTCACCACCACCGACCCTTTGCCTCGTATCTGCCTCCCCCTGCGGAGGGAGAAACCCTGCGACATAGCAGGCACTCAATTAAAAAAGGTATTCAACCAGCGCATGAGCTGCAGTCTGGGGTTTCACACAGGACTGGGTGTCCAGTGTCCTGCTCAGTCCCCGTCCCCGGCCACCAGCCCGCCTCGGGCCCGCACGCAGCACGGGGAGACGCGGGACCTCCCGCCACTGCCCTGGGCCCTGGCCAGGAGGGGGCAGGGCACAGGTCGGGCCCACATCTGGCTGAATCCACGTCTATGTTCTCTAGGCCCCAAACCTCAACACGTCTCTCTCGTCCGGGCCCCTCTCCTGGGATTCAGCACTTGCTGGGCCCCACGGACCTTCGCTGAGAGTTCACGGTCACGTGGTCAAGGCCAGGACGCCCACACGGCGGCCTGCACGCCGGGCTCGCGGGCGCTGCAAGGCTCTCCCATGCAGACCCGTGGGCCGGGCGGGGATGGGGACCTGGGGCTGTCCGCTCCCGGGGCACGGAGAGCCCCGTGAGGCCCCAGCGTCACCCGGGGCCTCTGCAGCCGCCGGGGGCCCAGGCCCAGGCTGCCCGCCTCTCCCTCCCCCTGCCTGGCCCGATGTCCTTTGCGGCTCCTTTCCTGGCTGGACACCCCGTCCAGGTGCTCCCGTCGTAGGCGCTGGGACATCGGGAGCCGAGGGGGCGGGTGGCAGCGGTCGGGGCCTTTGGCTGTGCTGCCAGCACGCGGAGGGCGGGAGGGGAGGACAGGCCGTGCCGGGGGCGGAGGGGCGGAAACCACAGGGCGGAAAAGGGTACAAAGGCAGCGGGCCGCGGGCAAGGCCCCCACCGCAGACCATGGCTCTGCTCCTGCTGACCCTGGGGCTGAGCCTCGTCTCTGCCCAGGAGCTCAACCCCCGAGCCGTCGTGCAGAAGAACTACGACATGGCCAAGGTGGGTCTGCGGCCCGGGGCTGGGCCCCCCCCGGGGCAGGGCTGCAGGGCGGCTGTCCTCCCTTCATCCAGGGTCTCTGACCCGTGACCAGGGTGCTGCTCCTGGGGGCCTGCCCCTCCTCCCCCCGCTGACGGCCAGGGCGGGTCCCGGGGGCCACGGAGTGGCAGGGGGGTCCCCCTCTGGGAGGGCAGGGGGTCTCTGGGAGGATGAGTGGGGTCCCCGGGAGGGCAGGGGGTCTCTGGGAGGATGCGGGGTCCCCGGGAGGGCAGGGGGGGTCTCTGGGAGGATGCGGGGGTCCCCAGGAGGGCAGGGGGGTCTCTGGGAAGCTGGGGATGTCTCTGGGAAGATGGGGGTGTCCCCGGGAGGGCAGGGGGGACCTAGTTGGGAGCCATGCAGCCAAGGGCCGAAGGAAGGAGGCACCAAGAAGCCCCGGCCGTACCACACGGGCTCCTCATCCATCGGTGGGGCGTTTTCTGCAGGTTTCAGGGACCTGGTATTCGGTCTCCATGGCCTCGGATGACATGAAGCGGATCGAGGAAAACGGGGACCTGAGGCTCTTCATACAGAATATCGAGAGCTTGCAAGACGGGGGTCTGAGGCTCCGCTTCCACTTCATGTGCGTGCTCACCGGACCGGCCGCGCCCGGAGCGTGGGGAGGGCAGGCTGCGCCCCGGGCCGGGTGGGGGCTGAGGGAGGCCGCCCCGCTCACGCCCAGCCGGTGTGCAGGTTGCACGGGGAGTGCGAGCACGTGGCCGTGGTCTGCCAGAGGGCAGAGAAGGACGGGGAGTACAGCATCCACTGTAAGTGGAGGCGGGTTCCGCCCCGTCTGGTGGCAAATGCCTCGGCCCCTGCCCGGGACCCCAGGGGGGCAGGTGCTCCAGCCTGGAGCTTGGGGGAGGGGCCCCCAGTATGCCCAGAGACCTCCGTGGAGGGGCACCACGCCACCCCCCACGGGCCACTGGCCCACTGCCCACACCCACGGCCACTCGGCACTCGGCCCATAACCTGTGGGTGCCGGGTGCCGGTGGGGGGCAGGGCCGCTCTGAGCCCCGTGTCCACACAGATGAGGGGGACAATACGGTGCTGCTCTTGGAGACCGACTACAGACTGTACATCACCTTCTATCTCCGGAACATCCGGAACGGGACAGAGACCACCGTGCTGGCGCTCTATGGTACCGCCTCCTGAGCCCTCCCGTCTGCCCCGCGGGGACCACTCCTCGGCAGACAGGCCCGGCCCTGGGGGGGGGGTCTGGCCGCATACCGAGCTTCCCACTGCGGGAGCACGCAGGGTCACGTCACATCATGGGGGCGGGGCGCCCAGGTCCGGGCCTCCGAGCCGTGTCTGCGCCCCCACCTCGCACGGCCCGTCTCTGCTCCGGGCACCTCTCTTCGGCCTCAGCACTGCCTGAGTCCGCCTGGGACCGTCCCAAGTGAGCAGTGAGGGACTCCCGCCCCTGCCGCTCTGTCCTCAGGCCGGGTGCTGGACCTGGGTCCCAGCTTCCTGGACAGATTCGAAAGCATCTGCAGAAAGCACGGGCTGGGTCCGCAGAACATCGTCAGCCTCAGCCACCAAGGTGAGCCTCCCCGCCTTCTGCGCCAGCGGCCCTGGGCTGGGAGATGTGCGGCAGGAGTGTTCCAGAGCATCCCGGGGCCGCAGGGCTGGGGGCTGGTGGCCCCAAGAGGCCTTGTCTGAGAGCCCGGCTCTGTCTTCTCAGACACCTGCTTCAAATACAGAAAGTAGAGGAGCCCCTCCGGCCTGACAGTGCGTGAGCTTGGTCTCAGGGTGGGCACGGGGCCGGGGCGGCACTGGGCGCCGTGGGAGGGGGCTGGGTGCAGGAGGAGAGGCCTCTTCCCCAGACCCACCCCTCACCCTGTCTGCGGGGTCTCCCTGCCAAGGGGCGGGAAGCCTTCTGGGGCGAAGCCCACGCCGTGTCAGTGTCCTGAGGCCGCTGTAACAGATGACCACAGACTGGGGGCTTAGAGCCACAGAGCTCATTCCTCCCAGCGTGGAGGCCAGAAGCCCCAGATCCAGGCAGGGCCACGCTCCCAGGGAGGCTCCGGTGGGAGGGTCCTTCCTGCCTCTTCCAGCCTCGGGGGGTCCCAGCCTCCCTCCAGCCTCTGCCTCCTTGTTCGTTTTTTTAGTTTATTTATTTGTTTTGAGAGAGAGAGAGAGAGAGCGAAAGAGAGCAGGGGAGGATTAGAGAGAGAAGGAGAGAGAGAGTCCCAAGCAGGCTCTGCGCTGTCGATGCAGAGCCTGACACGGGGCTGGATCTCACGACCCTGGGATCATCACCTGAGCCAAAATCCTGAGTCGGATGTGCAGCCGACTGAGCCCCCCGGGCACCCCGTGCCTCCACGTTTGCAGGGCTTCTCCTCTGTGTCTGTGTCTCTCCTCTTCTGTCTCTGAGAAGGTCATTTGTCATTGCATTTAGAACCACTGGATAACCCGGGATGGCCTCCTTGCAAGATCCTTACCTTAATCACGTCCACAAAGACCCTTTTCCCAAATAAGGTCACACTCACAAGTTCTGGACACTGGGATTGGAACACGGACATACTTGGGGGACCCCACTCAGCCCACAGTTTCCTCCTCTGAGCCGTCCTTTCTCCAGGGCCGGCCATGTCCCAGTGCAGGTCACCCCACCCTTCCCAGGGCTGGTCCCCCCGAGGCGCCTCATCTGGGGAGCGAGGGCCCTGAGGCGCCTCGGGTAGGGGTGTTGGGTGGAAGGTTCCCCAGTGGAGAGGGACAGGCGCTGACAGTCATCCCTCAGAGCTCATTAGTTGTCCCGCTAGGACACACACCCCATGCTTGGCAGATACGCAAAGTCCCCACTAATCTGTGGTTATTCCGTGGACTACGAGCAGTGGCCTAGTGGGCATTCACCTGAGAGCTTGGGAAATTCGCACACACGACCTGGACACAGATGTCCGTGGCAGCCCTGTGCACCGGCTCCCGCCTGGAATCCGCCCGGCGGCCGCCCCCAGCAGATGAACAGCTGAACAAACCCACGTGCATGGGACACGGCTCCGTGGGCACAGGAGCAAGCTGGGCGGCCTCGAGGCCGTGGTGTCGGGAGGAGGCTGGCAACCCCAGAAGGAATCCCTTCCAGATTCTGTTTGTAGAATAGTCTCAAAATGTCAAAACTACAGGAACGGAAAACGGCTCTGTGACCTCCAGGGGTGAGGGGTGGGGAGGGGGCGAGACGGCAGTGGGTGTGGCTGAAAGGGGCGACAGGAGGGCCCCCCCGAATCTGAACTGTGGTGGGGCGTGTGGCCCCGCACGGGCCAGGGAACAGCACAGAACTGAGCGCACAGCCCGCACTCTCCCCTCCATGCGCGTGAGCACGTCTGGGGAGGGGTGCAGGAGGCGCAGAGCGCAGGATGGTGGCGTGGGGAGGACGGGGCCGGGCACCAGGGCCCCCTGAATCTGATCTCACAGCTGACAGTCTACGGTTGACTCCAAATAAAAGGTGGAAAAGAGAAAGCGTCTGTCCTTTTCTCCAAGTCAGCCCAGAAAACGCTACCAGGCTCCTTCTGCATTGTCCCTGCCCTGGGGCCCAGCCCAGGCCCCCCCACCCTCCGTGCCCCCTCGGTGCCCGCCCGGCTCCCCCCACCGCCCCTCAGAGACCAGACTCCCTGTGCGTGTTCTGCGGACGCTGAGCCGCTGCTGCGCGGCCCCAGGGTGGGGGGTGCAGGGCGAGGAGGGGGCCCTCCTGGCCCCTCGGCACCCCAGGCCTGTACAGGTGAGCACAGCCCCAGACCTCCCCGCAGCCCGCCGCTCCAGAAATCTCCGGACAGAGCTACAGGCTGGGCGGCCCTGGCTGGGGTCCGCGGGGCACCCTTGGGGGGCCCACCTCACGGCCCACCCTCCGGGGCGCCTGGGGGAGCACTGTCTGCTCCCCACAGCTGAGTCGGCTGCCTTAGAACCAGGCTCAATGCCCCAGGCGGCTGATGGAGAGCCACGTGCCCCTTCCGACGGTGCCGGGCGCACCCAGCACTCCCTCGGCCGGCCTGGCCTCTTGGCTCCTGCCCAGGACCTCAGTCCGGCCTGCGGGGCCGGGAAGAGGAGCCCGCTCGTACAGAGGGTCGGCATTTGGGGATCAGAGCGGGGGCCTCCCAGGAGGGACCCTCAGAACGTGGCAACAGACACTTGTTCAGAACAATAGTGCTCGAAGAGACCCCAGGGCTGCCTTGCAGCACCCCTGCCCTGGAAGAGGGGGCAGGGGAGCCTGGACCCCCGGCCGGCTGAGCCGTCAGCACACCCCTGCAGCCCCCCCACCCCAGCCACCCCCGTGGGGACACGGTGACAGGTGCGGAGGGTAGGGCAGCTGGGCCACGGTCTCGGGTCAGGGCAAAGCAGCACCAGTGGGACATGAAGGGACGAGCAAGAGACAGTCATCACCACAGGGCCTGGGGCAGCCGAGGTCCACCCTCAGCGAGTGAGCGGCACCTGAGGGGGGTGGGGACCTGGGGGGCTGGACCTGGGGGGGGCTGGGACCTGGGGGGGGGCCTGGGGGCCTGGGACCTGGGGGCTGGGACTTAGGGGGCGTGGACCTGGGGGGTTGGGGGACCGGGGTCTGGACCCGTTAGGGTTAAAGGAGTCTGGGACCCTTGGGGGCCTGGGACCTGGGGGGGGAGCGTGGGACCTGGGGGGGTGGGGGGACCTGGGGGTGGGACCTGGAGGGGCCTGGGACCTGGGTTAGGGGGTTAGGGAGTCTGGGACCTTGGGGGCCTGGGACTTGGGGTGGCTGGACCTGGGGGTGGGGGGACCTGGGGTGGGACCTGGAGGGACCTGGGACCTGGGTTAGGGGTTAGGGGGTCTGACCTGGGGGTGTGACCTGGGGGTGGGGGAACAGGGGGTCTGGGACCTGGGTTAGGGTTAGGGGGTCTGGGACCTGGGGGTGGGACCTGGGGGTGTGGGACCTGGGGGGCCCGGGACCTGGGGGTCTGGGGTCTGGGGGGTCTGGGGCCTGGGGGGCTAAACCTGGGGGTCTAGGGCCTGGGGGGTGTGGGACCTGGGGGTCTGGGGCCTGGGGGTGTGGGACCTGGGGGTCTGGGGCCTGGGGGTGTGGGACCTGGGGGGTCTGGGGCCTGGGGGTGTGGGACCTGGGGGTCTGGGGCCTGGGGGTGTGGGACCCGGGGGGGTCTGGGGCCTGGGGGTGTGGACCTGGGGGACCTGGGGGGGTCTGGGGCCTGGGGGTGGGACCTGGGGGGTCTGGGACCTGGGGGTGTGGGACCTGGGGGTCTGGGCCTGGGGTGTGGGACCCTGGGGGTCTGGGGCCTGGGGAGGGTGTGGACCTGGGGGTCTAGGGCCTGGGGGTGGGACCTGGGGGTCTGGGGCCTGGGGGGGGTGTGGGACCTGGGGGTCTGGGACCTGGGGGGTGTGGGACCTGGGGGGTCTGGGGCCTGGGGGTGGACCTGGGGGGGGTCTGGGGCCTGGGGGTGTGGGACCTGGGGGTCTGGGGCCTGGGGGGTGGGACCTGGGGGGTGTGGACTTGGGGGTCTGGGTCCTGGGGAGTCTGGGACCTGGGGGGTCTGGGTCCTGGGGGTGTGGACCTGGGGGTGTGGACCTGGGGGTCTGGGTCCTGGGGGGTCTGGGACCTGGGGGATCTGGGGCCTGGGGGGGTCTGGGACCTTGGGGTGTCTGGGACCTGGGGGGGTGTGGGACCTGGGGGTGTGTGGGACCTGGGGGGGTCTGGCATGATCAAGGAGGCTTGTTCCGGGAGAGTAAGTACAACAGTCACCCAGTCACCCCCAGAATGCCAGTGTGATGCTACGGGGAAACTGCTGGACCCGAGATGATTTTACTTTCAGCGGAAAGGCCGCCAGTAACCCTGACGACACTTGCACGCCGACCCCACGGCCCCTCACACTGCTAGCCACCAGCTGCAGGGCCAGGCGGGGCGGTGAGGACCCCGGTGGGGTGCCCAGGACATCACCCCCCTTGGCGGCAGGACCGGCCTGGGCCAGCCCGGCGTGTGCGTGGGAAGCCCCGGGCCGCTCTGGGTCCTGCTCCCTGAGAGAGTAGCATCACACCGCAGGCCCGGGGGAGGACAGGAAGGAAGGAGCGCCGCCCCCTCCCCGCCCCATGGCCGTGCACGGCGTGGGCAGAGGCTGGCAGGCACAGGGCCGTCTTCCCACGGCTTTCCGGAAGGCCGCATCCCTCTGCTCGGCCTTGGATGTGAGAAGGCAGGAGGTGAGTTCTTTCCAGAACCTGATATGCATAATGAAGACCCACCGCTTCACCCCTGCTGCCCCGGAGACCCCGGAGGGACGGAGGCCCTGGCGGAGGAAGCGCTGGGCACAGGGACCCTGCTCGGGTGAAGCGGGGAGCACAGGAGATGCCAAGCCAGGCCGGCTGCATCTGACGCTCATTCTTTCCGTTCCGAGAACACAGCCCGTGTGGGCAGGGCCGGGCGCTGCGGTGAAGCAGGAACCTGGCACGGAGCCCCGTGGCCCCAGTGTGTGCGGCGACCGCCACCCTCCCCCACCCCGCTGCTGTGTCTGAACTTGGGACACTTCTGCTGGAAAGAGGGCCCAGGAGGAGGGCCGGCCACGCACCCCAGGGCAGCGCGCGCACGCCCAGGAGCAAGGGGGGTTCGGAGCAGGTAACATCCGGGGGGACGGTAACCTCTGTGCCAGGCGGGGAGACAGCCGGTTCTGTGGGACTAAATCAGCCAGGTGGCACCCGGCGCTTGTTTGGGGGATGGGAGGGGCGCGGGGACAGCTCACCCAAACCTCTCACAGCCACATGGGAGGCAGAGTCCCAGGCAGGTCCTCTTAGCTCTGACACACAGCCGGCTGCGCGCCTCCCGGGGAGGGCACGGGACCTCTTCTTCCCTCTCACTCAGCCCTTGGGGACATCTGTGCCATGGGCCAGTGGGGACAGCACGGCCCGCCGGGATTGTGGCCTGGCTGAGGCTTCCCAAGGTCACCAGGGCCTGAATCTTTGCCTGCTCTGCCTGTGACCTGTGTCAGAGATAAACAGACAGACTCGGGGCGCCTGGGGGGCTCAGTCGGTTGAGCATCTGACTTCGGCTCAGGTCATGATCTCGTGGTTTGTGGGTTCGAGCCCCGTGTCGGGCTCTGTGCTGACTGCCAGCTGAGAGCCTGGAGCCTGTTTCAGATTCTGTGTCTCCCTCTCTCTCTGACCCTCCCCAGCTCACACTGTCTCTCTCTCTCTCAAAAATAAATCAAAAACATTTAAAAAAATTAAAAAAACAAAACAAGAGACAGACTTGTGCTGAAGCAGTGAGGACAGAATTCCCAAGCAGTAACCAGTGTGGTAGGGAGGAGGGTCAAGTCCGGTGGAACTTGGCGTGAATGACCCATCATCCAGAGGGGCCTGGGCCTTGGGGTGACAGTGAGGCCCAGGGAGAGGGACGAGGGGGCCTCAACAGAGCCCGGGAGGTGGAGGTTTACCGAAGATGGGAAGACGAGATGCCTGTGACACGGCCGTTTGGGCCCGTCGGGGGTGCTGGCCGGGACACACGGCCAGGCAGGCACTTGGGGGCCAGGGGCCCCCGGGGGCGTGGCCTCTCGGTGCTTGCTCACATCTTTAGAGGCCAAGGCTGAGGCCCAGATGGGAAGCCGTCTCGAGTCTGGCCGAGGACAACGTCTTTGCCCTGGCACCCGGTTTCACAGCCCCCAGCAGCGCCCGCCAGGATGAGGTCCGAAAGAGAGGACGGGACAGCTGTCCCCAGGGGATGTGGCACAGGCGCTGGAGGGCGAGGCCACAGTGGCCCAGACCCTCCGTCGGGGTGAACATGCTGCCCAGCTCACCCCGAGGGGTGTGGAGGCCCCAGGGGGCATCCCGGGCCGTCCTGGGACTGCTTCTCTGCCAGTGCTCACCACGCACTGTGGGCAGATCTCCACTGCGTCTCCCTTTTCCCCGCTTGCTGACCAGCCTCTGGAACACACAGGTACCGTGTGACCGACACCTCGGGGCCCAGGGCCTCCCGCAGACACTGCTCCCTGTGCCTCCCGCTGCCGTCATCACACGTTACGTGTGTCACAGCCGCCCCTATACTTATGCCTAGACCGCCCCCCCATCTTCTTCCTCCGCCTCTCTCAGGGAAGTGTGTGTGCTCTCGGTGTGCGCACACGGGCCGTGAGCAGTGAGCTCTGGCGTGCCTGTGCCTGACACACTTGTGCCGACAGAGTCCATGCACCACCAGCACTTCGCAGGTGGCAACTGGCCGCGGGGTATGGCAGGGGACCCTAGTCATGAGCTCTGATAGTGGGGGGTCCTGGCCATGGTCTCTGACAGTGGGGGGGCCCTGGCCATGGAGTCTGATAGTGGGGGGGCCTGGCCATGGTCTCTGACAGTGGGGGTCCCTGGCTGTGGGCTCTGACAGTGGGGAGTCCTGGCCACGGGGCGCACATCTCCCTAGGACTCCGTCCTGGTCTGATGCACTTCAGCCCCGTGTCCGCTCTGGCGGTGATCGGTGCTTGGGGCGCCCCTTCTCCACCAGCACAAACATCCGGAAGCGGAGGGCTGGCCTCCGGGCGCCTGCAGACACGTGCGAGTGGCCCCGGTGGCTGTGCCCTCCGCACAGGGTGGCTTCCTCCCTCGCCAGGTGTTGCTCAGGCCCAGTCTCGAGAGTCAGAAAAAGTCGCTCCTGGTTTCCGCTCCCCTGACTCCCTGAAGGATGAAGCTGCACTTGTTTCTGCATTTTCTTCCTCCTCCAGGACCCGCCCGAGCAGGCTCCTCGCCCCTTTCTCAGTTTGTGGGGTTTTCCATGTTGATTCTTAACTCTCCGATTTTGTTCCCCTGGGGGCAGGCACCGTCCCCTGTCTGTCACTGCCTTTCACCCAGTCGATTTCCTTCGTCGTTCTGGAATGTGACAACTCCCCTGGAATGTGACAACTCCCCGTGTCTGTGCGCACGTCTGCTCTGGACCAGACTCTGCCACCTGCCAGCTGCGTGACCCTGGCCACAGTCCCCGACCTCTCTGAGTCTCAGTCTCCACACCTGCACCTGCTCCGTGAGGCTGTCCTCACAAGGTTGGCATCAGTGACGACGCGCACAGTACTCACCCGCTGCTGGGCAGACAGGCCGGGCCCATCGGTGTGGCTGCCAGTGTGAGGCGTGCAAGCCGACTGTGAGCCGTCCCCATGCTCTGAGCACGGGACAGGGAGTCGGGGACACAGACACCCAGTGAAACGATCAGATGCGGTGTCTGTGCTCTGAGCCAGGAGCCAATGCAGCCGCCCCTCCTTCCTCCCCTCCCTCCAGGTCAGGGACGGCCAGCGGCTGCAGGCTCTGAGTCCCGCGTGGGCTGAGTTGAGGCTGCAAAGCAGGAGCTGGCCCATTCTGTGCCGTTTTTATACTTTTTAAGTTTATTTATTTTGAGAGAGAAAGAGCAGGGGAGCGGGGCAGAGAGAGAGGGGGAGAGAGAATCCCAAGCAGGCTCTGAGCCATCAGCACAGAGCCCAACACAGGACTCCATCCCATGAACCACGAGACCTTGACCTGAGCCAAGATCAAGAGCCACAGGCTTGACCGGCTGAGCCCCTAGGTGCCCCTCTGTGTTGTTTTTAAAGGCCGACACACCAAAGCCAGCATCCTGTCCAGCCAGAAGCACCCGACAGGGCTGGGTCTGGATGGCGGACTGGAGGGTGACCTTGGCCATGGCTGGGGAGAAGCCTGGCCTCCTGGAGGCAGGGAGGCCACAGCGTCAGGATCCCTGTCGGCTGAGCACGAAGGCCCCACGGCCCCCAAGCCACAGGCCCAGCCACAGCCTCTCAGCCACTTGCTCCCTGAGCTCGACCTGCAACCACTGAGTTCAGTTTTGTAAGGAGCTGGCGTTCCAGAACAAGCGTGGCACGCAGAGGCCAGGTGTGAGGGGCTCCAGGCCAGAGAGGGGTCCTGCGGCAGAGAGCCTGCATGGCGGGGTCCGGGGTCAAGGCCGTGACACAGGGAGAAGGGTGGGAAGAGGCGCTAATCCTGGTCCGTGTTCCCAGCCCCACGCCCATCACAGGCCCCGTTTGGCGACCAAGGGTGGGTGGTCCCCGGAGGGCTGGCGGGGACGCCTGGGGGCCCTCAGGCTGAGGCCAGCTGACAGGCTCTGTGGCCAGAGCTGGGAGCAGAAGAGGAAGACGACAGATGTGGGACCCCGGGCGGGAGGGTCCTTCAGGGCACGTGGGGGTGAAGGACGGAGAGGAGCTCAGAGCTCAGGCCCCGGGGACGGACGGCAGATTCGGCAGGTGACAACACGAAGGCCCCGACTCCTCTCTGCCCGAGGCTGGGGCTTATCAGGGGTCTGCGAGGCCTCGGGCAGGGAGACCACGGCGAGGGCCCTGCCGCTCCCACACGCACCCCCGTGTCGTGGCAGCCTCCGGGCAGGGACAGGGCTCCACCCTCGTGGAGGAAACGGAGCTCAGCGTCTCATGAGCGGCCTCCCAACGGGCTGCAGGGCCCTGGGGACGCGCCTGCTCCCTCTGGCCCCAGACAAGAGGCCCCAGGTCCTCCTGGGTGGCCTCTGCCCCAGGCAGCCAGGCTTATGGCACTTGGTCACCTTTCAATGTCAGCGCAGCAGCCGGCTGTGTCCAATCAGCACCACCAAGGCCGCGGCGAGGGATGCCTTCTGGAGGTGCTATGATCACAGGGGACCCTGGGGACGGGGGTCCGCGGGGGGTCAGATCCTGGCTGCGCTGCTCAGACCCCCTCAGCCTGGAATGAGGCTGGGGGCTTCTGCGTGTGCCAGGGTGGCCCAGGGAACCCAGAAGCTGCCCAGCGGCACAGCCTTCCCCGACATGGGCCGCCCCAGGTCTGTCTCTTACGACGGTCCCCAGATGGACTGAACTCAGGGCGTCTGCATTCTGGGAGGAGGGGGCAGGTCCCGGTGTCCATGGGCCAGCAGTGGGTCCCCTGGACCCCTGAGCAAGGCCAGGCTGGGCAGGGCCTGCCCGGGGATTCCTCCCAACGGGCCATACATGGAGGTGGAGGGTCAGGGGCCACCTGAGCCGTGGGAAGGGAAAGGGGCCTGGCTCTCCCTTGAGCTGCCTGGACACGGTCCCATTCCCCTCTCTCCCCCAAAAGCCCTACGAGGTGGGTGTTGTACCCCAGCCTCTTCCCAGGGCTTCTCCAGAGCCTCTTACGTGACCTCAGGCTGCGACCTCCACGCGCCCACCGATGCCTGCGAGGCCCCTTCCCCTCAGGGGGTCTGGGACGGAACTCCAGGCTCCCGCCCGCCTCCAACCGTCCGGTTGCTCAGGCTGACGGCTCCAGTCCATCCCTGGGTCCTGCGCCCACGGCCCCCAGCCAGTCCCCAGCAGGGCCCTGTGTGTCGTCCGTACCCGCCGGCTACAAGGTCCCCTTCAAACGACAGCCTGTGTTCTGCTTCCGGTAACGTGGAGCAACCCCCCGCCCCCCCACCGGCCCCTACACACACGCAGAGCTAACTCACAAGTCTGGGAAGGAGATGAACAGCTATCTGAAGGCACAGGAGAGGAGCCATAGGCAGCGGAACTAGACACTTGGAAGAAGAACGAGCTGCCATTTTTTCCTTCCCTCTCCCCCTTCTCCTCTCCCCCTCTGCCCCTCCCCCTGCCCTCCCCCTTCCCCCTCCCCCTCTGCCCCTCCCCCTTCCCTTCTCCCCCTCTGCCCCTCCCCCTCCCTGCCTTCTACAGGCTCCATTCAGCTGCGGCGGAGCGGCTGTCACTCACACAGAAACGCTCCATCTTCCCGGCTGGAGGACCTGGGAATGAGTTGGAGGAGGCCCGGGGACTGGCCAGGGCAGGGGGGTCCTGGCAAGGAGGGGAGCCCCAAATCTGCACGTGTGCCCCATGCACCTCTCTGCTGGCTCCTAGGACAGGACGTGCAGCCAGCCAGGCCCTCAGGGAGGGGTGGACCTTTGTGTCCCAGCAAACAAACCATGCAGCTGAATGCAGCCAAGGACGCTGACTGCTACAAGCCCTCGAGGGTGACCAGCCGAGCCCGGCAGCTGTCACATCCCCTGTGGGGTCTTGGATACAATCCTGAGCAGCAAGCGCACCGAGGACAAGCCAATCCCGAGAAACCCGATGGTGAGGTTTCCGGACAGGACCCTTGCACAGCTCACAACGATATGTGTGCACAGCAGGAGAAACATGCTCGCGAGGAACGCAAACAAGCCAGACCCCAGAAGAAATATAAAAACTATAAAAGGAGACAAACAGAAATCCCAGAACTCACTGTATACGGATCTAATTTAAACCCCCCTGGGGGCGCCTGGGGGGCTCCGTCGGTTGGACGTCCGATTTTGGCTCAAGTCATGATCTCGTGGTTCGTGGGTTCAAGTCCTGCATCGGGCTCTGTGCTGACAGCTCAGAGCCTGAGGCCTGTTTTGGATTCTGTGTCTCCCTCTCTCTCTGACCCTCCCCTGCTCACGCTGTCTCTCTCTCTCTCTCTCTCAAAAATAAAAAACATTTAAAAATTTAAAAAAACCCCACAGACCAAAAGATCACCAATTTTGCAAAAGATGTCAGTTCATAGATTCCAGAACTGATGCAATCTCAAACAGAATAAACAGGAGAAACCACCCGCAGACACACGGGGTGACCAACGGTCCTGATGACACAGTAGGAACCGGAAACAGTTGAGCCAGCGTGATTTTTCCTCCGAGGCAACGTGGGGCAGAGCACACGGACCAGCACCCACAAAGGCTGGAAGGAAAATAAACACAAACCAGGATTCTAATCTCCTGGGAATGTCCCTCGAGAAAAATGTAAAGTGAGATCTCGCTGGGCCATGTGGGTTCTGTTCCCCCCTCACCCGAGGGTGGGTCACAGACCGTCCCCGCCCCTCGCTCCCAGGGCACCTTCTCAGGCAACCCTTCCCTCTCGAAACAAACCCAAAAGTGCCCCCCAACTTCCTGAGTCCTTTTCTCCGTGGAATTCAGCATTCGTTGTTTTGTTTTTGTTTTTAATGTTTTATTTATTTCTGAGAGAGACAGAGCATGAGCAGGGGAGGGGCAGAGAGAGAGGGAGACACAGACTCTGAAACAGGCTCCAGGCTCCGAGCTGTCAGCACAGAGCCCGACGCGGGGCTCGAACCCACGAACCGCGAGATCATGACCTGAGCTGAAGTCGGACGCTTAACTGACTGAGCCCCCAGGTGTCCCATGAACTCAGCATTTGTAATGGGCTCCAAAGTGTCTCCTTGGGGTCCTGGAGGTCCTGGGGGGTCTCCTGGAGGTCTCCAGGGGGTCCTGCGGGGTCTCCCGCGTGCTCACACAGGCGCTCGATAAATGTGGCCCAAACATAGGAATGAGCAGCTGTGGTTTCAGGAATCCACGAGGCGGAGAAAGCTAACAAGGTGTCTGCCGTCACCGCGGACACACACCGAGGGCGGTAGATCTCACCCTGGGGGAGGCGCGTGGGCTGGGGTGGGTCCCCTCCCACACGTGTGGCGGCGTCCGCGGAGGAACCCGTCCGCTCTTGTGGGGGTCAGCGCGGTGCTGTGGCCCAGCCTCTGCTTCCCCCTCTGGGCCCAGGTCCTGGTGCGGCCGCACCCAGCTCCCACGGGCTGGGCTGCCTTAGCAGTCAGAGGCGTGTTCTCACCGTCCCCGCAGCCCTCCTGGACCCATGCCAGCCTGCTCTGAGCCTCTGGGCATGCGGGTGACCCGGGGGGCCCTGGGCTGGGACCCCCATCCCTCCCGCCTCTGCCTCCCGCACACATCACCTCCCCTCTTCCCGCAAGGGCACCTGGCCCAGCCTCGGCCAGCACGGCCCCATCTCCGTTACATCTGCAAAACCTCGTTCCCAAGTAAGGTCACAGTCTGAGCTCCTGAGAGTAAGGACTTCCATGCATCTTTGGGGGGGACACCGTTCGGCCCTTGACGCCCCCATAGACTGCCCCCCACACACTCCATCACCTCCCAGAGAACCCAGCTGCCACAGTAGGGCCAGACACGTGGCTCACGGCAATGTGGGGAGGTCGCTCGCGGGTGACAGCTGTGGGGGACGAGCCAAGCTTGGGGGTCAGCGGTCACCATGGGACCCTGCTCCCTCCACTCCCGCTGGCCTGAACCCCGGAGAGAGGACCGCTGCTTCTCGTCACGGGACCTCTCGGCCCAGCTCTGAGGCGGGGAGTGGGGTGGGGCGGAGAGTAGACCCCAGGCTCTGGATTCTCTGCAATGTGGTCCCGAAGCGTGGGCAGGGACCCCCCCAGGGAACACGCCACGTGGCCCTGCCAGCCCTCAGGTCTGGCAGAGGGGACGGCATGGTGGCTCCAGGGCCGTGGCCCCCGGGGGCACGGGGAGCACCGGTCAGGCCTGCTCAGGGGCAGGAACCAAGATGAGGGGTTAAACAAAAGAGATTCAGTCTCTCCCAGTTTGGAGGCCAGAAGCCTGGGATGAGGGGCCCGGATCTGCCCCCTGGGAGTCTTCCAGCTCCTGGGGGCCCCGTGGCTGTGGCAGCATCCCCCCCACCCCCGGCCTTCACGTGGTGTCTCCTTGTGTGAATCTCCGGTCGGAACATCCCTGCGCACAAGGGCCCCGGTCCTACTGGATCGGGTCCGCCCCGCGCACGACAGCTGGGGCCCGACCACGTCTCGACTAATCACGGCTGCAGTGATGCTGCCTCGCACAAGGTCACATCTGAGGCCCGGGGTTGTATTTTGGGGGGTCCCGCTTCAGCCCACAGCAGACCTCAGTCACCATCCTCGCTCTGCGGAGAGCCACGCTTCCGGGGCCCGCAGGCCGCCCTGTCACGGGGCTCCCGCACCCACCGCTCCAGCCCAGGGCCTCACCCCTGCGGCCCGGCACCGCGGCAGCCACAGAGGGCACGCCAAGGTGACTCGGGCACCCTTCGGGCCCAGGAAGTTGGCTCGGCCCATGGATGGTTATTGATTTTGGAAACTGGTCGTGCGGCAGCGTGGCCTGTTTGGTGCCAAAGCTACAACGAAGAGAACACACGGTTGCTGGCCAAGGCGAAGATCAAGATCAAGACACCAGCTTGAGGAGTCCCCACTCGCCTGCAGGGACAGGGTGGAGCTCTTGGCAGGTGACCTCGCCCCCACCCATGCAGCTGTATAGACGGGGGGCCCCG
The DNA here is from genome assembly GCA_017311185.1 of Proteles cristata cristata. Classification (NCBI taxonomy): domain Eukaryota; kingdom Metazoa; phylum Chordata; class Mammalia; order Carnivora; family Hyaenidae; genus Proteles; species Proteles cristata. The sequence continues at coordinate 68,010 of JAESUZ010003514.1, read as the reverse complement.
GCCAGCAGAGCCCGCAGTCCCGGCTGCCGCCCACCCCAGACGGGCGGTGCCGTGGACATGGTGCTCCCGCTGCTGACTGTGGGCCTGGCGCTGCTCCGTGGCCTCCAGGCTCACAAGAGCTACGAGGAGTCCTGGAAAGACGCGGTGGAGGCGAGACCTCAGGGGTACGAGGGATGCGTGCTCCCGGGGGTCGGGGCCGGGGTGAGGGTCGCGGACACTGGGTGGCCCGGCCCTGGCAGAGGCCCCGTGTCGCAGGCTGTCTCGGGGTTCCTCCGGGGAGCCGGACGCCAGCCTCCAGGCGGCCAGACCCTCCTGCTCTGGGTCTGTGCACAGGACACGGGGCGGAGGCGCGTGCACCGCGGCCCCCAAGTCAGCCCCGCCCACCGCCGCCGGGAGCCACGGCCCTTGGCTGACCACACGCAGACCGGGGGGGACACAGGGGCGGAGCCGGGCACCACTCCCGGGGACTTGTGAATGAGCCTCAGGGCGAGTCTGCGGGGTGTGGGGGGAGTCTCTGGGGGAAGTCCAGGGGCAGGTGTGGGGGTTGCGGTCCCCAGCACGGTCTTGGAAGGAGCCCCAAGTTCCTCCAGAAGGAGTGAAGAATCCCCCCGGGCCGAGAGGGCAGGCGCTGGGCAGGGAAGCCGGGGCCCCCCTTCCTGTACACGCACGTCTGTCGTCCCCAGCAGCAGCACGGGCGTCTCTGGGTGTGGCGTGCGCGCCCACCGGGCACAGGGAGGGGGGAAGGAGGGCGAGGCCCGAGCCTCACCGCACCCTGTCTCCACCCGCAGCTGTCTGGGAGCTGGTACTCCGCCGCCACGGCCTCCAACAACTCGGCTCCGATCGGTCCCCACGGCCACTTCAGGGTTTTGTCAACACCGTAACCGAGGCCGAAGGCAACCTGCATGGGGAGATCTTCGTGCTGTGGGTGCAGGGGTCGGGTCGGGCCCAGGGTGGGGCGCTTTGCTCCGCAGGACAAGCCTCGGGGGTCCCTGCTGTGGGTCCCTCTCGACACGGGGTCCCCAGCCCTGGGACCTGGGTGTGTGCAGGCAGGGCTGCCATCACTGGGGCGCCCCCTCAGCGGCTTCGATGCACGTGGTCCAGGATCAGAGGGCGCCAGACTTGGAGGGCCAAGGTCACCTTCAAGGGATCCACTGATGCCTTTGTCAAATTCCTAGACTCCTGCATGGACAGCGTGGGAAAACTGTACTTCCATTTAAAACGTGATGGGGCGCCGGGGTGGCTCAGTCGGTTAGGCGTCCGACTCTTGGCTTTGGCTCAGGTCATGGTCCCATGGTTTCTGAGTTGAAGCCCCGAAACTGGCTCTGCACTGACAGCAAGGAGCCTGCTTGGGATTCCCTCTCTCCTCTCTCTCTGCCTCTCCTCTGCTCGCATGCTCTCTCTCTCTTGAAATAAATAAACATTAAACAAGTAAGTAAGCAAGTAAAATTAAAAAGAAATGAAAAAGGGCAGCTGGACAGTTACCCCGCCCCCTTTGTCTGCAGGGAAGGACCCAAGTACAGGAGACAGTTCATCACTGCGCTCAAGACTCATCACAAAACCCAATTCACCACTACGTGTGAGTATGAGCAGGCAAGGGCACGGCCCCACCCGGGGATCTGGCCCTGGGGTGCAGAGCCACGTGGTAAGGACCCAGCAGCTCCATGGCTGTGGGACGGGCAGGCACTGGGCTCAGGCCCCCAGCTGTCCCTGGAAGTGGCAGCTGCTCTCTGGGGGCAGGGCTCCCGTCCCCATGAGGCTGCGCAGCCCCTGTGCACGGGGAGGGGGCCTGCGGTCTCCATGCTGGGTGGCACCCACCTCCCAGCCTGTATCAGCCCCCAGGACCTCCACAGTTTGGGGACACAACGATATCTACCTGGCAGAGGTGAAGCCCAAGGACTACCCGATTCACTACATCATCAACCGCTACCACGGTGTGACCAGCCTGCTGGCCTACATGTTGGGTACATGTGGACTGAGGAGCCCCTGGAACCAGCCCCTGGGGGGCGGGGCCCGTTGCCCACCCAGCAGGAGAGGGGGGTCAGGGGCCAGACCCCGGCCAGCCTCCCACCACAGCCCCCGTGCCCCACGCACCTGCACACACACCCCGAGGCCTCTCACCAGGACAGTCCCACGACCAGGACTCCGCCTCCACGCTATTACAGACACCGGGAAGAGGGGACGGTCACCTCCTCCCGCCTCCTCCCCAGGGAAGGGGGTCTCTCTCTTCCCACACCAGCCAGATTTCTCACCACAACACGGATGCTCCTCTCTGTCCCAGGGAGAGAGGCCCCTCACAGCCCACGGCACCCCCAGGCGGCCACCCCCACCCTCCGCAGGGCCCCATGCCGACCCCACCCTTGTTCCCCACAGTCCGGGACCAGGTCACATGCCCGGAGTTCCTGAAGGAATTCAGGTCCTTCTGTGAAGACCTTGGCCTGGACAGCGAGCAGACGGTGGTTCTGAGCCCTCAGGGTAAGGCCCCTCTCTCCACTCCCTCGGAACCCCTGGGTTCAGTGGCTGCCCAGTGGCCACAGGTGGGCTGGGGCTGGGCGGGGGCTCACTCCGGGTCACTGTGTCCCCTCAGATTGCTGCGAGATGTTCAGAAACTAGGGTCGTCGGCCTAGGGCCTAGGGCTGCGTCCCTGAAGCTGGGCCCCGCCGGGCTTCTCCGGGGCCTGGACCTGGCCCCCCCCCGACCCCCCACGGACAGAGAGCCAGGAAGCGGGGTCTCCGGTGCACGGGGACTTAGACCTGAGGGTCCGGAGGCTCTGCGGCCCTCTGCTCAGCCCTCCTCCCCTCTGCAACCCTCCAGGGATCCCACCGAGAACACCCACCTGCGCTTCCGGGAGTGGCCCCGCCCAGCCCAGCCCCACCCAGCAGGGCCCCCTGCCCCATGCTCCGTACCCACCCCCCCACGCCGCGGCCCCTCCTTGCACAATAAAGCATGTTCCTGCAAGAGATGCCTGCCTGGTCAAAGTTCCTTCTGGGGCTGCAAAAACGAGCAAAGGAAAAGATGAAAACGTCACCCCCAATCAGAGCACTGGAGAAGGAGCCAGACCCCCAAGGCTGAGTGGTCACAGAACTCAGTCGTACTGCCAAGCGTTGGCACACGGCCATTACGCTTCCACTCCTTCAAATGTGCAGACGCGTGTCTGTTAGGACTCTCTTGGCTTGAAACAACAGAAAATCTTACACACGCACGTGTGGCTTTAGCAGTACACGGGATGTGTCGACTCTCACAAGGGAAAGGAGCTCAAGCATACTGCCTGCAGGCACGGCTGTATCCAGGGGCAGAAAGACCATCTTCCTCTGTCTCTTGCCTCTTCCTTCTCTCCTCGTTGACTCCGCTCTCGGGCTCCACTCTGGCTGCCAGCAGCCCAGCCCACCCCCCTTCCTGGAGGAGCGGGGTAGTGACCTCACGCTCTCTGTGGCGCAAGGGCCTGCCAGGTCCTGGCCCCTCCTGCATTCATCTCCAAACGGACACAGGTGATGCTCTCGCTTCCTCTCAGTGGCCAGGCCCGAGTCGCGTGTCCTTGAGAGTCAGGGGTGGAGGCAGCCTCACCGCGAGCCCCGTATCTAAGAAGAGAGGGTGCTCTTCATGAGGAAGTGGTGGGGGCGGGGGGTAGGGTCATAGGTCCCACTTGGGTCCACACCACCGGCTGCAACTCTGTCCTGTGCCTCCTCCCAGTGATGTGACTGCACCTCGATCCCCCAAACACCCTGAGATGCCCCCCAGGGTCCAGCTGGGGCCCGGTCACAGCGCAGGTGCAAGGGGTAGGGGCTGGGGGCTCCTCTCGTCAGGGTAGAGGGGAGACCTGGAGCAGGTCAGAAAGTTAGCGGCCCAGCATTCCCAGCACCCCCTCCGTGAGCGAGGACCAGGGCAAGCTCACGAGTCCCCTCACCGCGGGTGGGGGCGGGGCCCACAGCCACATGGGGATCCTGCCCGAGGCGGCGGCGGTGCCCAGTGGAAGGTAAGGTCTTTCTCCCCCACTGGGCCGCTGGGACAACTGCCCCAGAGCACACGGCACAGGCCACGCCCTCACCCCCCACGTGGGCGCTGGGGGACATGCAGCAGCTGAGGGATTGGGGGTCCCTCCCCCACGGCTCTGACGAGCGGCTTCCCTGGGACCACGTCCTCCCTGCCTTGGGCCCACGGCCAGGCCAACGCCCAGGTGTGCTCCCCACCCACAAGGGCGACAAAGAAAAGCAATTCACCAAAGAAAAACTTCGAGGAGCCAACAAAGCGCAGGCTCTGCTCGGCCCGGCAGACCCTGCCCCTGGGCGGCGCGGCAGGCTGGCCCACAGCCAGCAGATCGGCCGAAACAAGGCAGGCGTGACGGCTGTTTACAACATTCAGAGCTAAAGACGGTGCGACAGCAGCCGACGCGTCAGCCGCCCACTCAGACCCCGACGCCCCACGTGAGAGGAGACACTGCCCTCCAGAACCGGGGCGACCCCCCCACGCGCACTATCGCCCGAGAAGGCGCAGGTCAGCGGAGGCCAGGGAAACGGGGCTGGGCCTCGGCCAGCCGCCCAGGGCCGCGCCCAGAATCCCCTGAGACGCACCAGGGTCTGAGCCCTGGGACACGCGATGCCCAGAGCCAAGACGGACGGGCAGGGCTGGAGGAGGGTTGGCGGCCGCACAGACCAGGGCAGCAAGGACGCCCGTGGGGGGATGACCACCAGACGGACGTGCGGCCAGAGCAGAACTGAGACGCGGCGGCCGCTTTGCGTTCACGCTCATTTTTATCGCCTGTCACGACTCCAGGGCACCACGAGCTGTGACCAGAGCTTTAGACACAGGATGCCCGGGGAGGGGCGGTGGGGGGAGAGGGGTGGGGGGTGGCTGTGGATGGCGAGGCCGCTCTCCGGGCCTCCTTCCGACAGCAGGTGCGGGCGGAGGACGGAGGTCAGGTGAGCCTGCACGCCGCGTCCAGGATCGTCAACAGGCATGGGGACCCTGCCCCCCCAGGGCCATCCGCGGACCCTCCTCCCCCGACGCACTGACGACAACCCTCCCAAGGATGCCAGGCCAGGTGTCGCGCGGACCACGGCGGAAAAGCCCCTTTTCTGGCCCCCAAACCCTGGCAGTTATCCGAGGTGCGGGAGTTACCTGGGGTACGGGCTCTGGGGCGGGAGACTCACTGGCCTCCCCCCCAGCAAACGCCAACCCACTTCTGTGGACGTGGTCAAGGGAGAGGGGAGCAGCCGAGTCCCAGGAAGCCGGGGTCAGGCGAGGGCAGTCCCCACGTAAGCCCCAGGGCCTGGGGGCTTCTGGTTAACCCACAGCTGGCCGACCTACAGCCGTGGACAGCATCCTGGGCAGGAAAGGGTTAACCAGATGGCGTGTGAAGAGGTGGCTGGTCCGTGGTCTGCGGTGGGACACATACCCGGCCCCCCCCACCAGTGACACCCCGCAGTGTCCAGGACGCCGGCCCCCCGCCCCCTGCCTGTGTCACCAGACTCCCCCCACCCCTCACAGTCCCACCCACACCACAGGTCCCAGCTCCCTGCCTCGGTTTCCCTGAACCGCAGTCTCGTGTCTGGGCACACGTGGCATGGCTGCCAGCCAGCCGGAGCGAGGAACACCACATGCCTGGACCAAGAACAGAGACACCCGGGTCTTGGCGTCCCCAGCAGCGCTCTGCCCGGTGGGGCCCCGCGGGCGACAGGACACTGGCCGCCGCTCCTCCCCCGCTGGTGCGGGCAAGCTCCGAATGGATGCCGAGCTCCCGCGGGGGCAGTGGGGGTGTGGAGGCTGCAGCCTCGGGGACCTCCGGGTGGAGGGAGAGCGCTCTGGAAGCGTCTGCCGCACCGGCTCTCCCCACAGCCTGCCCCGGTGCCCGGCGGGGCTCAGCGAGGGGGCCGTTTGCCTGCTCTCCATCCACAAAGGGCCCCGAGACCCAGAAAAGGAAGATTTCTCCCTGAAATCAGGGTGTGCCGGCTGCAGACACCCAGCAGGTGGCTTGGGCCTGGGGCAAGTGTGGGGTGGGGGTGGGGACCAGTGGGCAAGGAGGCGGGGGTGGTGGCCGGGAGCCTCAGGGGGTAGGGGGCACGGGCCACAGCTGCGCAGACGTCCCGCGTCTGGTCGGAGGACTCTGGGCAGTGGGTTCACGGGCTCTGCGTTCACCCCCCGCACCCCCCTCCCCCCGCCGCCTCTCTGCCCCAGGGCATCTCCGCCCAGCACACTCGGCCTCTCCGGCTCTGAGGCTCAGAAGCCTGAGAGCCGTCTCCTCGGGCTCGAACCAAGGCAGCGGCAGGACCCTCCCTCGGGGGGACCTGCCTCCTTACCTGCTTCTAGAGCCACATTCCCAGCACCCGGGCCTTCCTCCTCCTCAAGGCCAGGAAGGAGCAAAGCATCTCAAATCTCCGTGCTCACAAACTCTTCCTTTTGTGTCGATGTCCTGCTTCCTGCCCAGAGGCCCCCGTAGTTAGTCTAGAGCCCCCGGGGGGTCCAGGAACGCCCCGGCCTCCGGGGGTGCAGAGAGAACTGCTGGGCGGAAGGTCACAGGGCCTCACCTCTCCCTGGGCCTCGCACGGCAGCCGATGGGACAATGAGCCGGTACAGATGCAGATTTGAATAGAAATGAGGCAGCGCACGTCCACGGAAGGCCACCCTCCACCCTCCACGCACAGGGCCACGGACCGTCCCTGCTCACACTCCACGTGTGGGCCGTAACGTAGAAGCCTTGGTACATTTCAGAGGATTGAAATTGTGCAACGGGAGTTCCTTTTCTCTTTTACTGTTAATAAGTTATGACTTACTAATGAATTCTGAGTTACCATTTTTCCACGGGATGATGAGTCAGACTGCACTTTAAGAAAAAACACCTTCAGGGGCCCCTGGGGGGCTCAGTCGGTTAAGCGCCCGACTTCGGCTCAGGCCATGATCTTGCGATCCGTGAGTTCAAGCCCCCGCGTCGGGCTCTGTGCTGACGGCTCGGAGCCTGGAGCTGCCTCGGATCCTGTGTCTCTGTCTCTCTCCCTGCCCATGCCCCTCCCCTGCTCAAGCTCTGTCTCTCAATAATAAATTTTAAAACGTTAAAAAAGAAAAAGCTTAAGAAGAAACACCTTCACCTTACACATACCCACCAAAGGGCTCGCACGCAGGGTTATGAAGAACAACAAACCAACAGCAAAAAAGCAAACAACCCAATTAAAAAATGGGCTCCACGTGGGGACAGGCGCTTCACGAGAGAAGACGTGTGTGAGAGTGGCCGACAGGCCCACAGAAAGGTGTTCTACACCATCAGTCATCAGAGGTGCCACGCACAGCCAAGGTGTCCTGAGGCTTCACACCCACTGGAACAGCTAAACTAAGGGCTGACTCACCCAACGCCCGCGAAAACGCGAAAGCAGGATCTTCAGTGTGGTCGGGGGGGTGCAAAGCGGCTCAGCTCCTTTGGGGGCTTCAGGGTTTTTTTTTTTTTAATGTTTTATTTATTTCCAGGAGAGAGAGAGAGACAGCGTGAGCAGGGGAGGGTCAGAGAGAGAGGGAGTCACAGACTGAAACAGGCTCCAGGCTCTGAGCTGGCAGTCAGCACAGAGCCCGACGCGGGGCTCGAACCCACGAACCGCGAGATCATGACCTAAGCGAAAGTCGGACGCTTAACCGACTAAGCCACCCAGGAGCCCCAGGGGGTTTTTTAATAACACTGGAAGCACCTCGGCTTGTGACCCAGCAATTCTGCTCCTAAATATTTCACTAAATACTTAGTTTTTTATTTGGTACTAAATGTTTGTTTAGCATTTGGAACAATTCCGTATTTAGCCCCCAAATAAGTAAAATTATGAGTTACCAAAGGACTTGCGCAGGTAATCCCCAAAAGCCAGAGGGAACCGGAATGTCTACTGGTGGACAGATGGCCTCAGGACGGCCCCAGAGGACGCTCTAGGGCAGGGAATAAGCCAGCGCAACTAACTCTACGCAGAGAGGAAAAGTATCTGTCTGCAGATGGCATGAATTATATATAGAAAGCCTTAAAGACGGCACATAAAATGGTTAGAATAAAAAGCGCGTTTGGCAGTTACAGGGAAGAAAATCAACATGCAAACACCAGTTTCCATACACAACAGTGAACAACTTGAAAAGACGTTGTGACAACAATTCCGCTACGAGAGCATCACAAAGAGCAAAATATTTAGGAACACACTAAACTGAGGAGGCGGACGACGGAGCCACTGAAAACCACCAAAGATGAAAAAGATGAAAGAAGACATAAATATATGGAAACACATCCCATGTTCATGGATTGGAAGACTCAATGTTGTTCAAATATCAGGACATCCCAAAGCAATCTTCAGGTTCAACACCTCGCTCAAAATCCCAATGCTGGGGTTTTTTTGTTTTTTTTTTTTTTTGCAGAAATAGGCAAGCCCGTTGTAAAATGCATACAGACTCTCAGGGGCACCTGAGCCAAAGCAATCTTGGAAAAGAACAAAGCTGACGGCTCACGTGTTCTCACTGCAAACCCTACTACAAAGCTACAGACATACAGACGGTGGGAGAGAACGGCCCGGAAACGAGACGAGCTCCCTCCTCTGTGGCCACGTGGCTTGGACGAGGGCTCCGGGACCCCTCAGTGGGGAAGGGACAGCCTTCTCCAAACGGTGCTGGCAGTGCCCTCCGCAGGCCACGGGACAAGGGGGCCCTTACCTGACACCTTACACAGGAGCTAGCTTGGCGTGGCTCAGACCTAACAGCTAGAACTAGAAACCCCTTAGGAAAAGCACAGAAAAGCTTCCAAACTTTGGGTCTGGCCGTGACTTCTTGGCCCGGATGCCGAAACCGTGGGCAAGGAAGGGAAAACAGATAAATCGGGCAACATCAAAATTAAAAACTTTTGTGCGTCCAAGGACACTGAAACGTGAAAAGGCAGCCTGCAAAATGGGAGCGGGTGTTTAATTCCTGTATCTGATCGGGTATTAATATTCAGAAAACGCAAACGGCTTTCACAGCTCAAGGACAAAAGCACTGTTCACACAGAAGGCAAGAACCTCAATAGACATTTCTCAGAAGACACGCGGACGGCCAGCAAGTACGCGGGCGCCCACACAGGTGCCCAGCGCCACCGACCGCGAGGGGCTGCAGTCCAGAGCTGTGAGCCAGGACCTCACACACCTGCGGGTGGCTGTTCTGTCACACATACCACACACACACTCAACAGACACACACAGGCACAGACACACACAGGCACAGACACGGACACACAGGCACACAGAGACGCACACAGGCATAGACACAGACACACAGGCACAGACACACACAGACACACAGACACACACACAGGCACAGACACACACACACAGACACACACACAGGCACACAGACACACACAGAGACACACAGACACACAGACCACACACAGGCATAGATACAGACACACAAGCACAGACACACACACACAGAGGCACACAGACACACACACAGGCACACAGACACACACAGAGACACACAGACACACAGACCACACACAGGCATAGATACAGACACACAAGCACAGACACACACACACAGAGGCACACAGACACACACACAGGCACACAGAAACACACAGAGACACACAGACACACAGACCACACACAGGCATAGATACAGACACACAGGCACAGACACACACACACAGAGGCACACAGACACACACACAGGCACACAGACACACACAGAGGCACAGAGACACACAGATCACACACAGACATAGACACAGACACACAGACACAGACCCACACAGACACACACACACACACACACACAGACCCACACAGACACACACGGAGACATACTGACACACAGGCACACAGACACATACACGCACACTCAGACACACACGCACGAGCTACTGGAGGGAACGTAAAAGGGCACAGCAGCTGCGGCAAGCAGTGTGGCAGTTTCCCAACAAAGGAAACAGAAATCCCACGTGGCCCAGCAAGCCCACCTCCAGGCGGACCCCGGAGGGGCTAGGGGCAGGGAAGGGACGCAGCCACCCGCACCCCCGTGTCCCCCAGCTCTCTTCAGCGCAGCCAGAAGGTGGAGACAGTGGGAACGCCCACGGGCCGACGACCGCAGAAGCGTCCGCGGCCTGGAGTGTTACTCAGCCGTGACAAGGAAGGGCTCTGGCACATGCTTCCACATACGTGAGCTTTACACACACGCTGCCCATTGAAGGAGGCCGTGCACGGAAGGCCCAGGGCTGTGGACTCTGTGCACTCGAGGGCCCAGAGAGGTCATCTTCACGGAGACAGAGCCGGGGTGGGTGAAGCGTCTGACTCTGGTCAGGTCATGATCTCACGGTTCGTGGGTTCGAGCCCCGCGTCGGGCTCTGTGCTGACAGCTCGGAGCCTGGAGTCTGCTTGCAAATCTGTGTCTCCCTCTCTCTCTGCCCCTCCCCTGCTCACACTCTGTCTCTCTCAAAAATAAAAAATACATGTTAAAAAATTCTAAGAGTCATGGTGGTAAATATTATGTTATATAGATTATACCAAAATAAAAAATAAATTCATTTAAAACGTAATGCGGACAAATCTTGCAAATGTGCTATTTTGCCAAAACATAAGCTAGACCCAAAACAGTGTGCGCTGTATGGTACCATTCTTACAAATGTCAAAAAGAGACAACATGAAATCACCGTGCTGAGCGACACACGGTAGGTGGAAAACATACTCACCCAGAGCTCAGGGGCGGGGCCGCCTGCTGGGGTGCCCAGCGGGGGTGGGCCGGTGGCGGGGGGCGCGTGAGGACCAGCATCACAGAAGGCAGCCATTTCGGCTCCTGGGCTCGGTGAACCACACAAGCCATTTCGCATCTCAGCGAGAAGTGAAGGGTCACTTTCTTCGCCTGATGTGACAGGACACCCCCCACCCTGAAGGCCAGAGCGACGCCCGAAGTCAAACGCTTCTGGGAACGGCCAGCAAGTGCAGGGGGTGAGCACCCGCCCCGACATGCCTCTCTGTGCAGGGAAGCCCCCCTGCAGACTGGTGGGCAGGTGACCCTCCGCGGCCAGTCTCCACCACTCACCGGGCTGAGAGGGGGGTGTCCGAGGCCTCTGGATTCTGCTCACCCCAAACACGGGGGGGTGGGGGCCTGGGACAGCCCCAGGGCCGAAAGTGCAGGGCCCCTCCAGGGACCCCCTGCCCCAGGCGCCGGCCCCTGCCCGGTGCTCTCACTCCTGCACCGTGACCTCCATGGAGGCTGGGAGGCATGGAACGCAAAGCGGACACGTGAAGTTCACGGCCAGTGCCCAGGGTTGGCAAGGAAGAGGACAGCCATGCCCACGCCTGCCTCGAGGGCAGAGGGCACAAGTGTGTGACCGCGGGCTCCAGGCCCGAGGGGTCAGGACTGGTCTTCCAGGAAGAGGCCACCACAACACCAGGTTTTGGTTTTGAAAATGAGCAGCTGGGGAGCCTCTCTGCTGGAGCGCCAGGTGCGGCGGCCGCCTGGCCCCGGGCACCGTAATTGCTGCTCAGAGCCTGGCCGGGAAGGACCCTTCCTCGGAGGGGCACTCGCCGTGGGGCCCCCAGCAAGGACTCCCGGAGATGGGGGTAGGGGAACGTACCTGTGCCCGCATCTGAGAAGGGATGAGATGCCCGGGACGCCCCCACGGGGCCTCTGACCCAAGGGCGGCTGGGGACGTCTCAGGATCAAGGAAGAGGGCGGAGGCGGCCAGCAGAGCCCCAGAGACAGGCAGGGCCAGTGGTGGGGACCTGCCTCGTCACTGGCACTCACGGCACGACCTTCAGCGACCTGCCCACCTCATTTCCACGTCTGTAGAAACAAGAAAGGACTCAGCAAGCCCACGTGTGGGGCACAAGGTGACTGCTGCCAGGTGGTGAGCCTCCCGGGGCCGCCGTCACACGCGGCCAGAGAAGTAGCCTCTCTCCCGGTCTGGAGGCCAGAGAGCCGAACCCCAGGGCCAGCAGCACCGATCGCTCCTGAGGCGCAGGGGAGAACCTGCCCTGCCCGTGCCAGCCTCGGGGGCGCCAGCGTCCCTCCCATCTCCACCTCTGTCCTCATGTGGCTCATGCCTCCCTGGGAGCCCGGGTCTCCCTTTGTCCCCCGACACTGGATCCGGGGCCCGCCCCAGTCCAGGAGGACCTGACGGCAATTCTCGCCTCCGTTCCGTCTGCAAAGATTCTCACGTTCTGAGGTTCCGGGTGGACGTGAATTTGGGGGAGACCCGACACAGCCCCTGAATTCCCACTTGGGAAGTGCTGAGCGTGCCCTACAATTGTGCCGGGAGGGCCAGGGCTCCCCTGAATGGGGGCACAGGTGAGGCCCTCAGTGCCCGCCTGTCAGAACACAGCCATTCCTGAGCAGGAAGGACCCCGGCCCCGGACTCATTCCCCGCCCTCCCATCTCGGCGCCTGTGGCTCGTGGGGAGGGCGCCGGAGGGGGGCGCACCCACCTCCTCCAGGAGGGTCCTCAGGGGGAGGAAGCGGGCGCCAGGGGCTACGGAGACACCGGGGCAGCCACTCCAAAGTTGGGGGGTAGAGACCCTAAGAGGTGAGGGGTCCCGAAGGCAGAGGCCAGCATGTGGCTCAAATGGGCCCCCGGAGCGCTTTCCACATTGGTGCACAGAAGCAGACTCCAGCCTTCCAGACTCTCACCCTGGGGGTGTCTCTGAAGCCCAGCCCAGCCCCCCCCCAGGAGGCGGGGGGCTCGCCCTGACGGACGGGACGGCGTCCCTCTTCACGATTTCCCCTCCAAACCACGAGCCCACTGCCCTGTCCCCCATCCAGCCCCTCCCCCAGCCCCCACCATGCCAGCAACCCCCAGTTTGTGGTGTGTATTTGAGAGTCTCTCACGGTTTGACAGTCTCCCTTTAGACAGACTGGTTCCCTTCGGTGTCAGGGCAGGTGAGCTTTTACCACAAACAGCTGAGTTCCACCAAACGCGTTTTCCGCAGCAAATGTAACGATCATACGATTTTTTCCTCTGCTCTCATTGTGAAATACGCGGATTCCTGATTGCTAAACCAACCTTGCGTTTCCGGATTAAACCCACTAGGCCTCAGCACACCACCCTTTTCACATATCACTGGGTTCATTTTATGTGTATTTGGGGTCTTTGAACCTTTATGGGTGAGTGTGACTTGTGATTTTTTCCTTTATTTTCTTAATTTTTTAAAATGTTTATTTTCGAGACAGAGAGAGACAGAGCATGAGTGGGGGAGGGTCAGATAGAGAGAGACACAGAATCGGAAGCAGCTCCAGGCTCTGACCTGTCAGCACAGAGTCCGACGCGGGGCTCGAACCCCCAAACCGTGAGATGGTGACCTGAGCCGACGCTTCACCGACTGAGCCCCCAGGCGCCCCATGAGTTTTCCTTCCTTGTCATGGTCCTTGTCAGGCTGGACATCAAGGTGTCGCTCTGTGGGGGGAACAGACCGCAGGGAGGCGAGGGTGGGGGTGGGGAGAAAGCACAGGGCCTTGCTGGGAGGGGCGGCAGGAGGGAGGGGGTGAGGGCGCTCACGGGAACACGTGCAAGGAGTCCTGCAGCCGAGAAGCGGGCGGCACACTGGGGCCCAGAGAACCCGAGCGTCCCCAGCCCACGGGGACACGGCCACCCGGCGTGCACTGGCCCCCTGCTCTGCTCCCCACGGGCCCTGGGGCTCCCCGAGCACGAAGTCAGAATCCAGCCAAGCCTGCGTCACCCTGCAGGGGGGAGGCTCAGGACAGGACCGCGTGGAGATGGGGCTCCGACTCCTGCCCGCTGCCCTCCACCCTGCTCCCGTTCCCCTGGGGCTCAGGCCTCGCCTTGCTCTGCCCAGATAGGTGGGTCCGGGAGAGGCGCCCAGCAGCGTGGCCCAGGCCGTCTCGCAGCGCAGGGAGACCCGGCCCCGGGCACAGCAGGGTGGCTGCGCTTAGGCTCCCTCGGACCCCCTGCCACGGGCCCCGACGCCACGAGCGAGCCGCTCAGACGAATGGACGGCTGTCCGAGGACGCCCCCGGCCACCCAGGGCTGCCGCGCTGCCTCAGTGACGGCAGGTCCGGGGCTCAGTGGGAGCACCGGTTCTGGAAGCGCCCAGGCAGGCCTGTTCTTCTGGAAGCGTGGGACTGCCAGCACCCACGGGACAGGGGACGGCCAAGCGGTATTGTTGGCAGCAGCCTTGACAAATAGAGTCGTTGTGGGGGGGGGGGGAACTGGTAACGGTGCACCCCGAGGCCAGGAACCCTGTCCTGGGAGGGGACAGAAGGGCCACCACCACAGGCTCAGGACACCTTTCATCCGTCACCGCAAACACCCTGCAGCCGGGACTCATGCTCACCCTGCTCAGGGGCTCCCAGGACCCCAACTTCGCCGAGAGCCTGGTAGCCAGCGGCCGGCATCAGGAGTGGGGGGGGCGGCTGGGGGCAGGGGGGCAGGGCCCCCTCTCCTGCACCAGCACGGCCCCCCCACCAGGTCAACGGCAATTGGTTTTCAACAGCACGAGCAGCCGACGAGCTGAAACCCCTAAGGACGGACTCAAGCGTGGTGCTCCTCACCCACAAAATCCACGTGGCCTTCAACCGATGCAGTTCCACATCCACAGGAGGTGGTAAGTCTGGGAGGAGGGTGCCGGACGGGGCCAAGGCCCAGGGCCATGCGCCAGGCCCCTCGGGGTGCAGGGGACGCCCAGGCCAGCAGTCACACAAGGTAGGGCTGGGGCCTGCTGCCCTGGGACAGGACACCCATGTCCAGGGTCCGGCATGGCCGAACCCCACCCAGCCCCACCGAGGGCTCCCCAACACCGTGCCTTCCGGACGCCAGGTTCCCAGGGCCCTTGTCAATCTCTCCCAGGGCAAAGGGCACGTCTCGCAGTCGTACCGAAGGCAAAAAAAAAAGAGAAGGAAATTTCAGTACGTGCTGAAATGTAAGTGCGAACCAGGGCGGTGGGTTCCAGGGAGTGGGGAGCCCTGGGGGTTCCTGAGCAGAGTATGGCCAGGAGCTCGCCAGCCAGGACGCCGCCTCATGGGAGGGACCTGCCGGCTGTGGGGGATGAGCTTGCAGGGGTGTCTGGGAAGGGTGTGAAGCCTGCATCCGGCCCTGCCCCTTCCTGGGGCCTGACTGCTCATCAGCACCAAGTTGTCAATGGCCCTGACGGGTGAGGAGGGCTCCCGGGGTCCAGTTCCAGCCGGTGAACTCCGCGCCCCCTGCCTCCCACCCGACCCCCGGACTCACAGACGCTGCCACAGCACGATCTTCCTGGAGAAGGTGGACCCCCACCACTTCGTCATTTTCTGCGTCCACAACAGGAGGCACGGGAAGGAGACGGTGATGGTGAACCTCAGTGAGTGCCCGCTGCCCGGAGACCGCCCCCGCCCCCAGCAAGGGCAGGGCAAACTCCTCCCCCACCAGCTGGCAGTAGACAGGAGGGCCCCTGACCTGACCACCCCTCCCAGGAGACCCAGTCCGGCCCACAGCAGGGAACACTGAGATGATCTTATTTAGCAAAGTGCGGGGTGGCCGTCCTGCATCAGGCCCCCAGACCTCCTGCGCTGGCCCACAAGGTCCAGATGCCCAGGAGCCACGGGCCGCACCAGGCCGAGTTCTGTCTCAGCACTCAGCACGTGGGGGCTGCCGTGGGGCACAGACCGGTCACCCCCGCGGCAGAAACACGTTCAGGGAGGGCAAGCAGTGGCCCAGGGCTGTTTGCGTCAGCTTCGTGGGGCTCAGTTTGGAGGCTGGGGTGCACCTTCACGGGCATTCCACGGCACCTCCCAAACACAGGTGCATTGACTCACTTGCCCTTAAACGAGCCTGGGGACGCCGGCCCTGTGCGCACGTGCTGTAAACAAAGGCATCTCTGAATGGAGACAGCAGGACTGTGGCGCAGATGACGGGCCGGGCGTGGCTCCGTGGGCCCCTGCCTCTGCTCCAGCCTGCCATGGGGCCACTGGGCACGCCCTGCCACCCTGGTCACATCAGCTCCTGTCCCCACAGCCCCACCTGCACCCTGAAAATCCTGGGCAGTCTCCAAGCTCCCAGAACCCACGGCCCCTTGTCCCAAAGCCCTGAGGGAGAACAGCCCGTCGCTCTGTCTGCAGGCCGGACCCCCACAGTGGGCTGGGGCATCCTGCACATGTTCAAGAATTACTGCAAGAGCCATGGGATCGGCACGGCCATCACCCTCAGCCTGACCTAGACCGGTAAGCACCTACCCCCAGCCCAGCGTCGGATGGTTGGGGGACGTGGCGTGAACTACTGCTCAGCGCCCTGTGCCCTCCTGCCACGGATTGATGCTGCACGCCCGACCGCAGAGAGGCCGCCGGGCCCAGGTGAGTGAGCTCTGACCCTGCAGGGGCTGCGGCACGAGGGGCCAGAGGACGGGCTCGGGGTCCCCTTGAGGCCAGGTGACACTGGGCAAGCGCTGCTCACTGTGCGCTGAACACCCACGTCAGCCGAGGGGTGTGGCTGGAGGCTGACAGCTTGGGGAGACTAACCACCGGCGCCACGGCCAGGACCTGGGGTGGGGATGCCCACAGGGTCTCCCGAAGGCTGTGGGGGCAGTGCCAGCCTGGGGTGCTGGGGCCTGTCGATAGGCTCAGGGCCGGTCAAGAAGGACACTGGGGGACAGGATCTGCCTCGTCAGTCCCCCATCCCGCAAACCCACCTGCCCCTCTTGCTCACAGGAGCATCCCTCACAACCCAATTGTCCTGAGGAAGGTCTGGAAGCTCCCGGTGCACCCGAGAAGCCCTTCAACCACTCCTCTCCTCTCAGCCCCCAATTCTGGAGACATTTCCCAGTGTGTCCAATAAACGCCTGCTCCCTGAGTGTGCCCTATGCAGGTGCTCTGGCTGGTGACCGCGGGCCAGGGCTGCAGGGACCCTCCCAGTGAGCAGAGCTCAGCGTGGGCTCACGTCCACATGGTGGGGGAGCTGCTGGGGTTCCCCAGGGTGCCGCTCGGAAGCGATGAAGGCACGGGACACTGGGAGGGGGTGCGGCCACGTGGAGGGGACAGGAGCACGTCTCACGGGGGTGAAGCAGGCCAGCAGAGACCTGGGTTGGCCCCTTGCTTCCAGGCGGGACCCAGCTGAGAGGCCCCTTCCGGCCACACGCTTGTGTCTCTAAGACACGGTGGCTGAGACCCTGGAGGCAGGGACGGTGACGAGGGCAGCAGCTGCCTACCGCACTCACTGGTCCCGGGGTCCTGAAAGCCTGGCAGGCGCCGCCCACGGCTGCCTGGGGGGGCTCACCTAGGTGCCCCAGGCTCCCCCTGCCCTGGAGCCCAACCGCGGGGAGCTCCCTGCCCCACAGCAAGCCCAGCGGGTCCCAGGCCCGGGGTCCCTGGAGGTGGTCTCTCGGGCCAGGCTTGCTGTGCTGCGCCTGCACCGGCCCCGGACGAACGGGAGCTTCCCCCCATCAAGAGAGGGGGCCCCACCCGCAGGCCACACTCCAGCACCCAGGGGCCCTCCCCACTCCTCGGGGCCCACCCGAGTCTCCCCCATCAGAAGCCGTATTCCCGCCTGCAGCCCCCAGGGCCCTGGCCTTCCAGCTAGCTCACTTCTCCAAGCCCCACCGCCGCCTCGGGCCCCGGACGCCCAGGCGTCTCCCACTCTGCATCTGCTCTGCCGCCAGCCCGCATCCCGGGGCAGCGCTGACCCCAGGCCCACCCTGTGACCCCATCCAGGTCAGTCGTGGCCTGGGGGTGCCCCGTTTCCCTGCTCCTCCTCACTCTGCCTGAGTCGCTCTCACCCCGGAGCCCCCAGCCCCGCCTCCTTTCCTCCAGGACAGGCCCAGGGTGGCTCGCCCGCGTCCCCGGCTCGGATGCCCTGCCAGCACTGGAGGGGGGCCGGCGGCTAGGGGAGCAGTAAGGGCAAAGGGACCCGTCCCATCATCCTCTGAGCAGGAGGTGGGACCTCAAAACTGCCACCTTGGCTGTGAGCAGGCCTGGGGGCCCCTTTCCCGCTGTGAGCACCCCCTGCGCTCAGGTGACGGGCTGGGAACATCTGCGCCCGCCGGGGGATGACCAGGTGTCTGGGCTGTCACGGGGCCGATGGGAGGCACGCAGCTCGGAGCTGGTCTCTGGCCCCCTGAGGGGTGTCACGTGGGGGGACGGTGAGGCCGGGCCAGCCAAGCACGGGTCTCGGGACGATTCCCTCTCCCTCCCTCCCTCACCGGGCAGCTGGGATGGGAGACAGACAACACGGCCCTTCTGCCAAGACCAGATCAGAGCCTGGGGGCCAGGGGGGCCCAGGGTGCGCCTCCTCCCCAGCGGCAGAGCAGCCGGCACAGCCGCCCCGGGGCTCCAGGGCAGGATCCAAGCACCCACAGGGCTACACCGCCGTGGGTTACACCAATCACGGAGCAGCACCGAGCACCCCGACCAACACGCCAGCTCACCATGATCCCAGCGGCCTGGCTGGGAGAAGCAAGGAGCGGGAAGGGCAGAGGAAAGGCGTGGAGGGCAGGGGGAGGGCGGCGGGGAGGGCAGGACGGAGAGGAGCCCGGGCTGCCGGGGGGGAGGGCTTGGGGAGGGTGGGCCGACAGTGAGGAGCAGTCAGCTCTCTGCCCAAAGGCTGATGGGCACTAGATCCCAGGTGTGGGTGCTGTCCCTCTAAAATGTTCCCGTCCAAGTGCAGGGCCTGGGGGTGTGGCCTGAGGGTGTGGAGGTCCTGCTGAGCTGCATCCCTTCTGTGTGTCCTCCTCGCAGGCAAACAGGACCCCCGGCGGGGGCGGTGAGGAGGGAAGCAGGTCACCTTGAGAGCCGTGGAGGTCGCGCTGACGCGGCCCCACCCCCGCCCCCACAACCCAGAGAACAAGCCCATAATCACCAGCCTGCAATCACCAGAGGGACGGTTTCCAAACCTCCTGAACACACGCAATTACAATCACCGCCACCGAGGGCTGCAATCTGGTTCACAAAGGGCCGGAAAGGAGGAGGGTGGGGGCGAAAGCTGCTCCCCAGAAGCTCCTTCCAGCCCCAGCCAAGCCCGACCAGACCAGGCCGTGTGGCAGCCCCGCTCTCCTCCAGCTCTTGGGGGGGTGGGCCAGCGAAACGGGGGCCCCACCCGCCACTCCCCCGTGCATCACGGTCCATCCGAGGGCGGCCAGGTCCCCGCCAGCTCAGTGACGGGGTTCTGCGCCCACGTTCCCGGAGCCTGCAGGCCAGGAGCCGTGGGACCGCACGGCCAGTGCCGAGTTGAATGCTGGCTGCGGCCACTCTGGCCCTGCTGGGGGGCTGGGAGCAGGTGTCACCGATCAACCACTGCTCTCCCTGGGTCTCAAGACCGTTCTCAGGCCCCTCCCCAAAATAAGGGAGCTGCCCCCCGACAGAAGGCCCTGTCCTTCCGCAGAAGGCCTGGCGGAGGGGCAGGGTAGCGTCTCTTCCTCCGCGCCTCAGTCGGACTCCCATCTCCCTCACTGGGTGCCGACCTGAGGTCAGTGCAGGGCACGGTGCACTGCCCAGGGCTCTGGGTAAGACCGTTCTAGGTCAGCCTGCCCAGCACCACCTGGGGCTTTCCATGGAGCCTGCACCTGACCCCTGCTCCCAGGTGGGGGAGGCGGGGCTCAGCAACTCTGCCCCGGGCCCCCCTGGGCTCAGGGAACCGGAGACCCACAGGGGCAGGGCCCCAGTTCTGGCTTCGGCCCTCACACACCAGACAGCGAACAGTCACCCGCGCTGCGCTCCGGGTGCAGGGGTGAGGACACCCACAGGGCCCCACCCTGCCTAAGGCGCTGTCCCACCCCGTGCTACCCTCGAGAAGTGCGTGCATATACGCCCCCACATGACCACCGAGGAGGTCCTGAGGACCGTGCTCTGGGGCAAGCGCCTCCCTGCTGTGGCCTCCCCCGGGGCCTCTCTCCAAGTCCCTGCCTGCTTCCCCTCCAGCTCCACCAGGGCTCGTTCCGCCAGCGCCTCCATCCCACGCCACTAGCTTGTCACCATTGTCTGCGGTGACTCACAGAATGAATGGAACTTTCCAGCTACCGAGACAAAGACACACTCAGGTGTGAAGCAAGCAGCCTGGATGGGGCCTGGAGCCCAGTCAGGAGAAGCCGCTGTCCTGGACGGCAGACAGCCCTCTGGAGCCCCGAGCGCTCAGGGCACGGGAGCTGGAGCCCAGAGCCTCCGGTGCGGTGAGCCCCCCACCAGCCTGGCTCAGAGACTGGCACCTGCCTTTGCCATGGCTCAAAGTCATGCAGGGCAGGGTCCACTGCCTTTGACTCCAGGGGCCTGGGACGCTCCTCCCGGTCACCCAGCCCTGCCCCGGACCCCAGAGGTCAGGAGCAGCTGGGACAGTGCTGGGCCCTGCCAGGTGACCTCTGTGCCAGGTACCCGACGCCTCGTGTGAAGGGTGCAGAGGCCCCTGCCTCAAAGATGGCAGCTGGCCCTTTCGGGGACACCCTGGACAGGGCGAGAAAAGCGGGGTTCCCGCCTGCCTCTCTGGGGAGCAGGCCCGGAGCACACAAATCCCCATCCTTTGGGGGCCTCCCCAGACTGCGGGGCTCTTCGGGGACTTCACGAGGCCAAGTCCGTCTCAGGAACAAAGCCCCAGGCAGGTGAGCGGAAGTGGTGCCACACGCCCGGCGAACCGCGCTGACTGCACAAAAGCTCTGGAACGGCTGGATTCCGCAGGCGCACCGCTTTTAATACTCCGCCAGCCTCGCCGAGCAGAGCAGCCACCCCGCAAACCAGGGACGAGCTGCCTGGCACGAGACACGGCACGCGCGGCGGGTCCCCGTCCTGCCGCCTAGCTGGCGAAGAAGTCGGGGAAGATACTGTCTACCTCCTCCCGCGGGGCCAGGCCGGGGCAGCCAGCGTCCGGGCCCCAGGGCTCCGGGGGGCCGTCCAGGGGCTCCTGGGGGCCTGGCCCGGCGTCTGCCAGGAAGCTCGGCTCTGCCCTGTCCAGCAGGCTGCTCCTGACCGCGCTCCGGGTGGGGACGCTGGCGCCTCTGCCCTCCAGAGACCCTGGAAACGTCAGAGACGGGACACGTCAGCCTGGGGACCTGGGGGGCGTGTGGCGGTCAAATGCGGGGTTACAGCGCAGAGAGGCCCACCTCCGCCTGTCTATCCTGCCCGCCTTGGAAGCTGTTGGCTCCCGAGGGCCTTGGGGGGTGGGTGGCCCCCAGAATACCCACCAGGCCACGGAGAAAGGCGTGTCCCCAGCCCTGAACCTTACAGACATCCCACTCCTTCCCCGTCCAGGTGCCTTTGTAAGGACGTTGCATAGAAAAAAGGCACAAGCCCTGACTTACAGGTAACACACAACCAGTCCCGTGTGCCACACTTGCTCACACTCACACAGGGCCCACGTGCACACCACACTCACATGCTCACACAAAGGGCCCGTGTGCACACCACATTCAGGCTCACACACAGGGCCTGCGTGCACACCACACTCAGGCTCACGCACAGGGCCCGCGTGCACACCACACTCGTGCTCACACACAGGGCCCGCGTGCACACCACACTCGTGCTCACACAGGGCCCGCGTGCACACCACACTCACATGCTCACACAGGGCGCGTGCACGCCCACACTCACATGCTCACACACGTGCACACCACACTCACATGCTCACACACAGGGCCCGCGTGCACACCACACTCAGGCTCACGCACAGGCCCGCGTGCACACCACACTCACATGCTCACGCACAGGGCCCGCGTGCACACCACACTCATGCTCACACACAGGGCCCGCGTGCACACCACACTCGTGCTCACACACAGGGCCCGCGTGCACACGCGACACCTCCTGTTCCCCGCCCTGCCCCCAGCGAGGAGGAAACAGGAAAGCAGAGACAAGCGCCAGGACCGGGCACCACACGGGAAACCCTGCCCGATCTTGGCTCCTCGCTGCTCCCAGCCGCCTGCCCAGCCCCTCGGCCACACCGGCTGAGGCCTCGAGGCCTGTCTCTGATCTGGCCAAGCGGTGGCCCAGGCGGCGCACACCCACTCACCCAGCCACCAGTCGGGACCGGTGTTCAGCAGGAAGGGCGTCCCGTCTTCCACGTCGTCTCCGGACGCAGACCTGAACGAGGCCGGAACACGGCACCCTGACCGCCCGCCCGCCCGCCCGCCCCCTGTGGACCCGGTCCTCCCCCCTGGACACAAGGGCGTGTGCCCTCAAAGGCAGCTTTGGGTGTAGGAAGAACAGGGGTCCCCTCCCTCCCCCTAGGCCCCGAGACCGCCTGCCGGGACAGACTGGCCCGCCCCGCTGCCTCTGCCACGCTCCCTTCGCACGCCCCAGCTGGTGCACGCTCGCCAAACACAAACTCGTTTGCTATCAGCCGAAACCCAGACGGCCTGGGAACACGACAACGTTTTCGGAAACGCATCAGAAAACAACATGGCAGCATCTGGCTCTGACAGGCCTGGGCTGACAGCTGTGGCCCAGGCAGACAGCGAAGGAGGGGTGCGAACTTCCAGGGGCAGGGGCGGGCAGAGCCCAGGCAGGGCTAGGAGGCGGCGTGCGGGGCTGGCACACATGCCCACCAGGACACCCACCCGGTGTCCGGCGTCACGACCGAGTAGGCCCCCTCCACCGGGGACCCAGCCTGGCCCAGGCAGCTCTGAGCCTCTTCGCTCCCCAGAGGGGAGGGTGGCTGCCAGGAGCGGGGAGGCCAGAGTGGAGGCGACCTCAGGGCCTTGCGGGGACTTGGGTCCGAGGGCCAGGGCGCCAGGCTGCGAGGATCTATGAGAGAAGGGAGGTGCAGGTGGGCCTTCCCCATGTGGGGAGCAGCCCTCCCCGAAAGGCCCCCGCCCCCACCCACTGCCCCTGCACAGGACACGGGAAGCTCGGGAACAGGAGGCAGACAGACACCCCAGGGACAGGCCGGGGATGCGGTGCTATGCACCAGGGGCCAGGGACGCTTCTCAGAAGAGACCCCGCTGACCTCAGGGCAGGCCCATGGAGGACAGAGCTGGGACCCTGCCCCCATCTGCCCCCAATCCCTGACCCCGGCCTCCACCCTCAGACCGAGCTCCCTTGGCACGTGACCTCTGCACCCTCACGCCCTGCCTGCGGCCCTGACAGCAAGCCCCCTCCCCTCTCTGGCGGACACATCCTCCCCGCGTGGCACTCGGGGACTCTGGCGCAGGGCAATCACCAGCACCCGTGTCTGAGGAGTGACAAACAGCCGGGGTGCGGGGCCAGCACGAGGGAGACATTAGAGGTGCCCGCAGGCTTGGCTGGCACAGCACAGAGAACAGCCGGTGACTCGCTCGGTTACAGAAAAAAACAATGAAAAAGGCACCCGAGGAGAGCAGGGCAGCTGGGGGCCGCTGGAGAGAGCTGGACACAGCGGGGGCCAGCGTGTTTCCTGGGGGACCCAGGGAGCACGCGAGGCCCAGGGCAGAGGAGGGGCAGGGGCGCCTCCCTGGGGAGAAGTGAAGAGACCTGCTGGCTTGGCCGCTGCTCCCCAGCAGACTCTCGGACAAAGAGAACAGCCACCGCTCACAGCTGCCCCGCACACCCGCCCCTCGAGGCGACCCCTGCCCTGAGGTCTGTACGGCAGCCGAGGGCGGTGTGGGGTCTCCCCCCACGCTCCCCCGACAAGCGCCCTTGTCACGTCGAGAGAACGGACAGTAAGCATCCGGGGCCCACCGGGGGGCAGACCTGCCCTGCACTCCTGCTCACCGGGTCGGCCCGGCGGCCCGTCCAGCACCGCGGCCGCCCCCGGCGGGGCCTGGGCCACACCCGCGGTCACACGGCGAGGAGCAGCCTGAGGCCTGAAGGACAAACACACAGAAGGCGCCCTGAACAGTCTGCGCCTGCTGCCCTGACGGGCTCCCTGGCCACGCGGGGGACACTCACTCGGTCGCCCCCGGCACCGCCACCCCGGAGTCCGGTGCGCCTGCTGAGGTCGGACTCGACAGGGCCAGCTGCAAGATGTCCCTCTGCCACCTGTGCCACGTCTCCTTGGACAGAGCGAGAGCCTAGAATTGGGACAGATGTGGTCAGGGAATCACCCCAGTGCAGACTCTGGGCTGGAAAAGCAGAGAAGGCGTCACGAGGGATTTAAGTGATGACCGCTCGGCAGGGGGCGGGCGCTGGGGGGGGTGTCCTGCCTCACCGGTGAAGGCGGATCCAGCACAAACACCCTGCGGAGGTCACGCCTGCCCTGCTGGGCGCGCAGGGCTGGGGGAGGCGGGGGCAGCGAGGTCAGAGCTGCCTCCCTGGGCTAAGACCCGCGGCCACTGCCCTGCAGGGTGCCCACGGGCGGCACTCACGCCGGGCTGATGCTGGCCGCCCCCCAGCCGCAGGAACTGCACCGACATCTCGAGGACCGAAGCCATGTCCTCCCTCCGGCCGGCGAAGCGGGGCAGCAGGGCCCGCAGGCGCTCGCAGCTCACCGAGATCCGCTTCCTGCTTCGGGACAAGCAACGAGGCCCGTCAGCACCCCCAGCCCTGGCGGCCAGGTCACCCCTCCTCGCGGGCACCTCCGGGTCTCCAGCTTGAAGAACAGGTACCCTCCCCCGCGCCCATGAGTGAGCTCTGCAAACAGCAGGCCGCCGGGCCCGGGCCGGCCACTGCCAGCGGGGCCCTGGGCCACCGGCGGCCGCAACGCCAGAGCGCAAACTCCAGACGCCCCCAACTCGGTCAAGGGGGGCTGCAGTGGAGGACCCTCCCTCGGGGCTTCTCGTTCACCACGGGTACCTGCTAGCCGTCCCGACTGCACAGACCCCGCAAGCCCCGTCCCAGCGGCCGACAACACCCGCAGAGCCACAGGTCGGGGCCCCCCGGCCCCCCGGCCCGTCCTCCCCCAGCGCCGCCCACCTGCGCTCCCTCTCGCTGAGCACATTCCGCGGGAGGCCGGAGCCCGCACGCTCGGCCGCCTGGTCTTCGCGGCGGCCCTGGGCGCTGGATGGGAGAGGCCGGGGTGCCGAGCTCCGTGAACCCCAGAAAGCGGCGGGGACGTCCTCGGGAGGCCCGCCTTCCCCCCACAGGGCCTGCCCCACGCGCCCTGGGGGAGGGGCCTGCAGCTTGGTCCCGGTCGCACTGGGTCCCCCCCCCGCCCAGCACCCCTGACCCCCTCCAGCCCCCCAGGTCGTCACCTGCACCCGCGGGCGCCAGGCTCAGCTCCCCCTGACGCCATGAGCACAGACGCCACCCCTGCCCGGGACCCCCACGCGCGCTGACGCGTGCGCCTGCCGGCCCCGCCCACTCACGTGCACGCCGCCCGCCCCACGTGCGCCCGCGGCCCCGCCCCCACTCGCCCTGGGCCTGAGTTTCTCCCGCCAGAAGTTGCCAGAAAGTGGCGGCCTCAGCGTGCCTGCTCCAGGGCGGCGTGCGGCCCGGCCCGAGGGGCCCTCCCTGCTCTCCAAGGGGCGGCCCGCCTCCCCGGGGCCGGGTCTACAGGGGCGCGAGACGCCTTGGGGGGCCGCACGAGGGAGGAGGGCGCGGTAAGCGGCCACCACGGGACGGAGGGCGGAGGGCGGACGCGGCCGTTTGGGGGCAGGCGGGGCGCCGGCGCCGCTAGCGGGAACCGGCGGGGCGCAGGCTGGCACGTGGGCCGGCGGCCGGAGGCCCGGGGCGGCCGGCTGCACCCCGACGCAGCAGCAGGCGTTACCCGAGGCAGGGCAGGCGCGGGTGGGGGAAGGGACGAGAGAGCTGCCGGGGGCCGGGGCGTCTGGGGCGGACGGTGAGGCCCAGGTAGGGGGTCCCAGGGTAGAGGGGAGGCCGGCCTGAGAAATGCTCACCGAGACGTGTGGGGCCCAGGGGTGAGTTAGGGGTGGGTTGGAGGTCCCCGCACCCACCGCCGGCGGCCCGCAGGTCCACGTGTGCCTGTCCCCCGAAGCTCCGCTTGCGGGGCGCTCCACCCAAACTAAGCGTCCTGATCCACCCAGGCGCCAGGGGGCACCCAGACAGCTCCCCGCCCACCCCCGACGTCACCTCACCCCCCCCCCAGTGCCTTCCCTGCCCCATCCCAGCCCCCTGCCTGCCGTGGGCCCCTGGATTCTCCGCCCCCCAGCTCATCCTGCGGGTCTCGGGGGGCTCGGTGTCCGTGCTCTCCCCGGCTGTCCGCTTCTCTTGCGGGACGTCCAGGGGCTAGTCGCCCTGTGGCGCGCTTGGGGTTCTCCGGCCACCGAAGTGTCCCCGAGCGCCCTGATGGGGGCGGGGTCCCGAGGTGGGGAGGCGCCCACCCAGCTGCGTCCCCGCCCGGCCCTCAGCCGCCGCGGTTCCTGGCGCAGCCGGCAGGGGGCGCACCCGGCCTGGCGCCCGAACCCCGACCCTGGAACCGGCTTTTTTTTTTTTTTTTCACCTCTGCTAGGAGGCAGAAAAGTGTTGTGTTTCGGGGTAAAGCAAAGGAGCTTCGCCCTTGGCTCCGCATCCGAGCCGCCGCCGCCCCTCATGCCGCTCCCCGACGGAGCGCGCAGCCCGGGGGGCTCGTGCAGGGGGGCGCGGCCGGCGGCCCGCGGCGGGGGCCACACCAACCGGACCTTCGTGTTCGACGACGACGGCAGATGCGCCCCCAGGTAGGGCCGAGGCGCCTCTCCCCGGGCGGAGGGACTCCAGTCCCCGCCAGCGCCCCCTCCCAGGCCCCTTGCACCTCACAACCGCGCGCCCCAGCCCCCCATCCCAGGCCCACCTCCACTTCCGCTGCCGTGAGGGCCCCCTCCCCCCGCCTGCCGCGGGGAACCGGAGCGCCGCACGGGACCAGCCGCCGCGGCAAAGGGGCACTTACTCCAGGGGCCGGCAGGTGCTCGTGGCTGCTGTCTGTCTGTCTGCTCCCTTGGCGCGCAAGTGCCCCCAATGCGGCCATTTTTGGGTGTGCGGCCCCTAGCAGCTCCCCCTCCGTCCAACCTGCAGGAGGGGCCCCGTTGGGGCGAGAGGGCGGCAGCAGGGCACAGGGGCAAGGGCGCTCGGCGTGGAAGCGGGTGCTCGAGGGCAGTTCTCAAAAGGGCCCCGACTCGGTGGGAGGCGGGTGGGCTGTGTGGCACAAACGGCTGGGTATTTGGGGCTTGTCGTTTTCCGTTGGGGCGTCTCCATTCGCTCAGCCGCGTGAGGAGGGCCAGCCGACCTGGCTTCCAGGTGGCCTGGGAGTAGGCGGTGGTGGGCGGCCTTTACCCGTAGTGTCTCAGGATGCCACCTGTCCTGTCCATCCAGGTGACTGGCCCAGAGCCCAGGCAAGAAAAGACGAGACCGGCTTGTGTCCCAACCCAGGGCAGGGGAGAAGGTCAGGCTGGGTAGGGAGCCCCCCAGGGAAGGGGTGAAGACTCACCCCCACCAGGGAAAGGAGGCTGTGTGAGGACCCCCTGCCCCGGAGAGATCAGACTGGGCCAGGGAGTATAATCTGCCTGGGCTGGAGGGGGAGCGGCGGCGGCCAGGCTGTTGGGTGAGGGAGGCTGTCTTCAGCTGGGAGGGGGAAGGCCTTTCTCCGCTCCTCTGAGGGTCTGGGGGGAGGGGGCTTCTGCAAGGCAACTTCCTGCACCAGGGCTCCCCGCAGGGCCAGCCGGAGTCCGGGCGCCTGGCCTTCCTCCCTCCCTGGAGCTCGGGCGGGCTGTGTCCTGAAAGGTGTGCGTGCTGCCGGAACTGTGCGGAGGTGAGAGCGGAGGGATGATCCCCCCGCCTCCTGCTGGTGGGACCAGCCCCCAGGCTGTAAGGTCAAGCACCTGGGAGCCCCGGAAGGGCCTCTGGATCTCTGGGCTGCAGGAATGTCTACCTTGGTGCCTGGCCCCCCGTCTGGGCCGCGTGCCTAGCCCGGGAGGTGGGGCCCCGGGTCCTAGGCGCCCCGGAGCATCACTGGGCACTGCCTTTCTTACTCCGCTCCTTCCCCAGGTGCAGATATCACTGCCATGGAGGTGACAGTTGTCACGGAAGGGGCAGGGGCCTAGGGAGAGCCTCTCTTGCCCAGAGCGGCCGGTGCTGGCCTTTGGGTCAGAGCCCTCTGGCCTTTCCCACAGCTGCTGGTTCCGCTACAGCCCTGCCCTTCCACCCCGACCCCAGGGACTGGTGTGGCACCCTGCAAGCCCTGGTGGCAGAGGGCACAGAGAGCCGGGGCTGGCATCCTGCCAGGGCACATGGCTGGCTGGAGGTCTCGGCCCGCCCTCCAGGCCCATGTTAGGGAGTGGTGCCTGCAGGGAAGCAGGAAGTGGCCCAGGCCAGTGGGAAGGTTCTCGGGGCCCGAGGCACAGCCCAGGCCTGGCCGCCATGGGTCTGGGGGCCTGGGGGGATCTAGAGCTGTCTGGTTTGGGCCAGGAGAGGCTACAGCAGTGACTCAGAAAGATAGAGGTGAGTGAGAAGGGTAGCAGAGGTGGGGGGACCCACTTGGGTTTCTGTTTGTATCAGATTGCAGGTCCGTGGTTGTGACCCATGTCCCCCCAGCCAGCTGCACCACAGCCTCTGAGTCCCCAGCCAGCTTGTCCACATGCCTGGGTCTCGGGGACAGCTGCAGCGTGGCCGACCCTGGGCTCTGTTACCGGGACTTCCCCTCCCCACAAAGGGTCAGTGACCGAGTGCAGATTCCTTCCTGAGGCTTCTCTTTGGGCTCCCTGAGGACGCAGGGTTTTGTGGGCTGTTCCCAGGCGTCGCCTGCCTGGCACGGGGCAGTTCTTCTGTTCTCCTCCCAGACAAGCCCTCCGTTTCCTGACACAGGGAGGTGCCCACGGGTGTCCGGACAGCCGTGTGTGGACGGCTCTAATGGGTGGGAAAGGTGCGTGCCTGAGTGTGATGCGCCCCTGTGCACGCACCCACTTTCTGTGTAGGAGCGCTGTGCAGGGCAGAGCGGGGGCACCTTGAGTGTGCCGGAGGGCCCTGTCCCTGCCTGGGGCTGGGGGGACTGGGGGGTCTAGGTGGAGCCCCAAGGTGGCTCAGGAGGACGCTATGATCACACAGGTATATTTAAAGTCATCTTGGGACTTTCAGGCCACGTGTGCATGTGCGTGTGCGTGTGTACAGATGAGGCCGCCCACGCTGACCCAAAATCTTTTTCTCCGCTGGAGCATGGAGAGGAGCCAGAGGCCTTGCCTCTGGGCGCAAGGCTCATACTAGATGCTTAAAATGTTTGTTGGGGGTAGAGGCAGGACCCAGCCCGCCCCTGGGCTGGAGTCCCCGGAGAGGCTTTCCAGACAAGTCCGCAGCGTGGTCTGGTTGTACCTTCCACAGGCGGGCTCAGGGGCCCGCGGGGCGGCCGCTCCAGCATGTTTGGGGCAGTGAGGTCTGCAGCTTCGGACACACCAGCCGCCCGGCCGCCAGCTCTGTGCGCCCATGACATTGCCCCACGCGTTTACGGCGACTTGACCGGAGACGCCCTGCCAGGGACCTCGGCTGGCGCTCGTCAGGAGGGGCCCCCACCGTCTCCTTGCTAGCGGAGGGCGTTGAGAAGCCCCTGGGAACCCAGCTCTGGCTGTGGGAAGGCGCTGTGGCCGGGACACATGTGGTGCGTGAGGCAGGCGGCCAGCTGCCCACGGAGTGGCAGAAACCAGTCCCGGTGGCTCTGGTGCGTTCTTCTCGTCCCGCCAAGTAGCCACCATGGGTCCAGCTGGAAGGGGAAGGACTTGGGCGACTTTAGCCAGAGGATGGGATGCAGCTGGTGGACAGGACCAGCCACGGGTCCTGGGCACCAGGGGCTGTGTCCTGGGCCCTGCAGTGGGGACACGGACCCACCGCCCAGCCATGGATCACCCAGCCGTGCTGTGTCTTTCTTGGGTGTGCAACGGGGGCCTTTCCTGAGCCTGCCCAGGTGAGCAGGGCGAGAACTGCAAATCCCCGTGGCTTCCGCCTCCCTTTAGTCTTTGGGGGTGGGGCTCGGGAAGGGGGAGCCACCGTCCCCGCGTCCACACCACTACCAGGCCCCTGCTCCCTGTGCTCTGGGTTTGCTAGGTGCGCAGAGAACCCCACTCCGAAGCCTCAGTTCTGATGACTCTCCAGTTTGAATCCAGCTCAGCGATAGGCTCTGAGCTGTCGCTTCAGAACCTGACGCATCTGGGAGACGGTGGCGTGCGGCTGCCATAGCGTTGACGCAGAGCCCCTGCCCTGAGGGGAGGATGGACGCGCTCTCCGGAGAGGCCTGCCCAGGGCTGTGAGCAGCTTGAATGACTCTGGCTTTTTAATTATTGTGCAAAGGAAGCACTGAGCTTGTCTGTGGCGGTGGGCACAGGTGCCGCTTTCCGCGCCCGGCGCCTCGCCCGAGCTCCACAGCGCCCACCCCGACGGTGCCGCGCTGTCTTCGGACTCGCTGGGACGCTGAGTGGGGACGCGTGAGGGTGTGCGCACGCGTGTGCTCTGTACCTGCCCGTGTGCACAGACATGCTCGCACACGCGCGCGTACGTACGTCCACGCACACACGTGCACACGCATCCCCATCCCCAGTTCTGACAAACCTGGCTCTCCCGGCTCCTTGGGGATTCAGAACCAAGTGTGAACCTTGAGGGACAGGTTCCCCTTAGGAGAGGGAGCAGGTCCCTTACGGGAGGTGCCCCTCAGTTCCCGCGGGCCCCGGGACGGCCAGTTCGAGCGCTGCCAGCAGGAGGGGACGAGAACTGTTTTCCCAGGATGCCACACGCCCGGAGCCGGGGGCTCCTCCCAGCGGCCTGCCCGGAGGTGGGCCTGGGACACGGGCTGGGCCGTGGCTCTGGCCTGGGGTGGCCCCCGACCTCCTGGCCCCCAATAACAAGGCTGATGTGAGATGGTCTTGTGTGGCACTGCGGGCAAGATGTGGCCTTTCTCCCCCGCTGCCACCCCCAAACTGAGGTCACTGTGCGGTGGGGACGGCCGTGCTGGCAGGCAGGCTGGGGGCCTGGAGGAAACTTCCTCTCGAGAGGTGCTGTTGTGCTTGGTGTCTGACATAGAACCCCCTGAAACCGTGGCTCTGTGCTGGGGGAACTGCGTGTCCCGAGTTAAGGGACCTCCCGACTGTTGGCGGCAGCGTCCTGAGGCGGGCGGCCACCGGGGCCCGGGCAGGCTCTGGCACGGGGGGGAGGGGGGTGTGCGGGTACAGGCTCTGGGCGGGCAGCCCACTGTTGCAGCTCTGCCCACGCAGGGCTCCCGGCAGCTCCTCGCGTCCCTGCAGCAGGCGTGGACCCCACAGCCCCGATCCACGGCCTCCCTGCTCTGGGCCTTTCCGGGCCACACGTGGCCACCAGCACTGAGCGCGCCTCCGGCTCCCCGGTGAGCAGTGCGGCGGAAGGCTCTTCCGTGTCCACGCGGCTGGAGTGCACGTTCTTGGACCCACCGCTCACCCGTCCTTTGCCTCCGTGTCTTTTCTACACGATCTGCAGGTGTTCTTGTGGGGACCTAAGCGTGGTCACCACTGCAGGCGCCTTCTCCCTGTTGAGTGCTGCTCTGTCCTTTGTTCCTTTCCGTGCTCGACTCTTCACGGCGTAGATGCCTTCCCTACGCCAGGTGACTTTCCCCGTATTGTCTCCCAGCCTTCTCCTCTGCGGGGGCCGCGAGGTCGGGGCCTGTGTTAGCCGCACCGTAGCCTCCCGGGGTAGGTGGGTTCCAGCCCCACCCCCAGGCCAGGCACCCGCCTCCCGTTGCGTCAGCGCAGCGCCCACCCCCCACACCCTCAAGTCCCTGCCGTGGGTCTATTCTTGTGCCAAAGCCTACGCGTCCCGTGGCCGTGGTGCTTAGTGGGGACAGTGGCGGGCACGTCTTGGCTATCGTTACGTGTATGTTTTTCAGTTTGAGTTTTTTTTTTTTTTTTTTTACTGTTTTATTTATTTCTAGGAGAGAGAGAGAGAGCGTGAGCAGGGGAGGGTCAGAGAGAGAGGGAGTCACAGACTGAAACAGGCTCCAGGCTCTGAGCTGGCAGTCAGCACAGAGCCCGACGCGGGGCCCAAACCCACGAACGGCGAGATCATGACCTAAGCGAAAGTCGGATGCTTAACCGACTAAGCCACCCAGGCGCGCCATCAGTTTGAGTTCTGAAAACAGTCTGTCATGTTCTGAGAAAATGACCACGTGTATTGATGGGAGCCGGTTGCCTCTGCCCTTTTGTCTGGAGAGTGGACTGCTGAGCTGTGGGGACCATGAGCTCCTCATCCTGTTAATGACAGCTTCCAGCGTGTCCGGGCGCCACGCAGCCTCCCCTGTGGCCCCATGAGCTTCGTGCAAATGCAGCTCGGGGTCTGGGGTTTGTGCAGGCGTGGAAGCGAGGTCTTCCCGAGCTGGTCTGTGGTGTTTCCGCCTCTGCCCTGGCCTGTCGGGTGCTCTCGGGTGGGGCCCGGTTACCCGGTACTCGCGTCTCTTCTAACAGTTTTCCAGTTGGTTCTCTGGGGTTTTCTAGGTGAGCGATCAGAGCTGCATTTCCTGTTCTTGGCGCTCACGGCTCTCGTTCTTTGTCTCGTGTGGCAGTCAGGACACCCATCCTGGTGGCAGACTTGTGTCCCAGGTTGAGTGGGAATGGCAACCCTATTTCACAGACGTGACGTTGGCTAGATTTCTGGAAGATTCTTTATGTCGTGGGTTATTAAGAATGTCTTTTTTTGTGTTTAACATACCAACAGATCTTGAACCTTGGCGAATGTTTTATCAGCATCCCCAGCGTGATCCCCCTGGACTTTCTCCTCGAATTTCTTAGTAGGGTGAGGTGTACTGCTCTTCTTTTAGACAAGTTTCATTCCATTTTGGCAGCGCGGTGTTAATACACCACTGGGTCCCACCTGCCGACGGTCTCCCTGGGCTGTTTGTACTTCGAGCCTTAAGGGACATCGCCCGGCCTCGACGTTGGGCCTGCGCACGTGTGATTCAGGGGTGGGGTTGGGCCGGCCGTGGGGAAAAGGAGAGCAGCGCTGTGTCTGTCTGTGCTTAGGCATCGCGTCGACCGAGGGGGCGGAACGCGAGCGCAAGACCACTGGCCTTTGGTGGGAGGAGCGTGGCCTGTTTGCCTCTAGTCCTGTTGATGGGCCTTGGGCACCAGGGAGGCCGCAGTGAGCACAGAGCCGTGGCTGTCACCGCCTGAAGGCAGCCAGCACGTCATCGTTACTCAGGACGCCTTCAGCACCCGTCCAGCCTGGCTGTCCAGCTGCCTGGGTCTCTTCCTAAGCTTAAGGACCTTGTGTGGCTGCTCAGGTTCCATGAGCCCACAGGTGCTCAACTCAGATACGGGAATCGCGAGTCCTGGTTCAACGGCTTGTTCTCGGGACCCCAAGCCACTGCCCTGCAGCCACAGTGCCGGGCATGCAGCTGGCACTCAGCCACGGCTCTCCCTCCCACGGGGTTGGGGCACATGACTATGCCCAGGCAACTTAACTTTGTGCATGCCAGGCCGCGCACTTTCCATCTCATCCTAGGCCTCTCTGCCTGGATCCCATAGGTCAGCGGCACAAATCAGAACTCCCCAGAGGGATCTCCCGCTGACCTGGATACAGCTGGACGCAGACTTGGCCATCCCAGGAACTTGACACTTGGGGTCAGAGCCTTTATCCACTGGAATGTGGCCAAATGTTGTTCAATAGCCCCGCATTAAAAGCTGATGCTGACTAAGCCCGCCTGGGCCAGGTATTATGCTGAACGGCTCACATTTTCCTTTTTTCATCTGCATACCGTCTGCCCATGAGCACGGAAAGCATTCTTGCTTACAGATGAGGAAACCGAGGCTCAGAGACGGGAAGTGGCTTCCTGGGCCTCCAGTGTGAACTGGTGGGACAGGAGCGGACCACACTCGAGTCATCAGGGCCCTCAGCTCTGCCTGAGCCTCATGCATTTGTGCCGACAGGGCCCCAAGATGAACAGGGGCTCCCCCCACCACCTGGGGGTGGGGGTCCACTCTACCCTGGCTCCAGGGGTTAGCACATCCCACAGGTGAGACTCCACATCTCATCCCGAAGGCGTGAGGATCGGGGAGAGGGATGCTTTCCTTAAGCTGCCTAAGCACTTATTTCTTGTAGAAATCAGCTCTCCGGCGCGGCCATCACAGGAGACATAAAGACGATGGGCATGGTCTCGGGGCCCCACCCTTCCTCCCCAGCCCCTCAGGTCAGGCAGGGAGGAGGGCGTGGGAGGGGGAGTGTAGACTGTGTCTGGGCAGCCAAGCCAGGGTCACATTTTTGTCCCCCCGGACCCCCCCCTTAGGCAGGGACGTGTGCCCAGAAGCCCTCAGTGAGACACACCTTGGATTAGGGAGAGGTCTCAACCAGACCCGATGCCTCAGGGATCATTGCTCGGTCTCTCCTGCAGTGACCCCTGAGACCCTGGGCCCTGCCCTCAGCTAGCATAACAGCTGGGTCCCCGGGCGTTCCGCTGTGCTGGGGGACGGGACAGATGCCAGGAGGCCAGCAGGGCCTCTGTTTACCACCCTGTGCTCACATGAGTGTCCGGTGTCACAGGCACCGCGAGGGACGAAGGACAGCACATCCTTCTTGTCCACCCCAGAACTGGGGGGGGCTCCCCTCCCCTGGCACTCTTCCTGCCCCCTGCGTCCCCTGAAGCAGGAGGTCCCTGGACCTGAGCCTTCAGGCCGCAGAGAAAACCCAAGGTGGCTCCAGATGGGAGGGAGCAGAGGCAGCCGTGCTGAGGAGCTGGAGGGCTCGGGGGTCTCTGGGTTCTGCCGTGGAAGGAGACTTTCTGCAAGAGAGGGGCGAAACCGAGGAAATACAGCCCCAGTCTCTGGACGTTGGTTTCCCCTGCATGCGCCTCCCCACAGCCCCGCCAGCTTGTGACTCAGGAAAAACATGAGGCCACGCTGATGCAATTAGGAAAATGTTATTTTTCAAACGCCGCCAGATCCTCAGGGTTGACCCTGTGACCTGCAGAGGGAGTGCAGGAGCGTGTCGGCCTGGGTCTGCCGCCCGCCTGTGGCCTCGGCCTGGGACGGTGCTTGCGCAGCCCTGGAGGCTGTGGCATGGGGGTGCCGGGACCTGCCTGTTGCGTGTGCGGGGGCCGGGGAGCAGGCGGCAGCCCCACAGCGGGGGCTCGGGGCGCGTGCCTGCCCCTCCCGGTGCGAGGAAGGAGAGGGGGGGTTGACAGCACCTGCCCCCCAGCTGTGTGGACCCGCGCTCCAGGTGAGCGCCTGCCTCCCGCCCACCACCCCGCGCTCCCAGCCTCCGGGCAGGTCCTTTGTACCCTGCTGCTCTCCCGCCAGTCAGGCCCAGCCTGGGGAGCAGGCCGCTGAGTGGGGAGCGCCCCCCCAGTGCACACTGCTGTCCCGGGAGCAGCTTAGGAGGCGCCCCGCGGCCCGGCGCAGGCCCGGCCCTCTCTGGAGCATCTCTCCGGGCGTGTTGTCCTCCTTGGGGTCTTGGCTCTCAGAGGAGCTTGGTGAGGTTGAGCCCAGCAGGTGGAGAATTCTGCCTTCTCACAAGCGTGTCACCACGGCCTATCTGGAAGCCACACAGAGGGGTGGCCTGGGGCTGGACTCACCTGGAAGGTCAGGTGATGCCAGAGGACCAAGAGTCCAGGGTGCTGGTTGGGGTCAGGAGCCTGGGTCTCTGTTTGCACATCTGTGACATGGGTATGTGTGTCCCCAAGGCACTCCATTAACGGATGTGCGGCTGCCCTGCTGCGTCAGGTGGTGCCCGCTGACCCTGTGATCTGAGGAGCAGAGAGGTGCCGTGTGCCGAGGGCTCAGGGGGCTGCTGGCCCCTGCCCCCCGCTTGTGTTAGGGTAACTGGCCGAAGTTCACTTCCATGTGGAGATAGGGGCGGGAAAGGTACAGGAGCCCTGGAGGACACATCCCTGCTCCTCACAGAGCAATAGACACCAGGGTCCGTCTGGGGGCCGCCCCCACCCCTGCTCCGACACCGCCGGGTCTCTTTAACTCAAGTGATAGGGGAAGAGGTGTCTGTGGTCTCGGAATCCTGGTGACAGCTCTAAGGGCTGCACAGGCAGAGTTCAGAGATCCTGACACCCCGTCCCAGGTTCTGATCTGACCTGAGCCACTCGGCCCCAAGGAGGCCAAGGACAAGGGCCTCTTCTGAAGTCTCCTGGTCCCTCACTCCCACCTCCCTCCTAGGACCCTGAGCAGACAGCCTTAGCAAGAACTGTGGAGGGGGAGGCAGGAGGGCTTGCAGGGCCCTGAGCTGGCCTCGCCGGGCTCCCTGCCACGCCCTGAGGGCGCCCGGAGCGAGCCCGGGCAGGTGCGGTGTGTGCATCTGGGTGGCCACAGGCCTGGCGGTCTGGGGTGGTGGGGGCTGTTGGGAGCAGGCCGAGGGATGTGGGGCTTACAGAGCGGAGGGCAGGCCAGGCAGGCGCTGGTGGTGCAGGGTGATCGGATGGGTGAGGGGCTGCAGGAGGCGGCGCGGGGCAGAGGGGTTGGGGGGTGCAGGCCGGGGGGTGGGGGGGGTGCTGGCCAGGGACTGCAGGGCTGACCTGGCAGGCGGAGGGCTGGCCGCAGGGGCGCGTGGGCGGAGGGGGCTGGGGGGGGTGCTCCCGGAGGCAGGGCAGGGAGGGCGAAGGGGGGCGTGGGTGCAGCAGGAGCGCGGGCTGAGGGGGCGCTGGCGTGTGCCCGCAGGCGGCCCGGCGCCGGGGACGGCGGCCGCGGGGACGGCGTGCGCCCGGACACCGCCAGCCTCAAGATGAGCGACCTGGACACGGAGGTGCTGCCCTTGCCGCCGCGGTACCGCTTCCGGGATCTGCTGCTGGGAGACCAGTCCTTCCAGAACGACGACAGGTAGGGCGGGGGTGGCGCCGGGCGCGCGGAGCTGTCCGCGGTGCTGAAGGCCGGTCCGCGGCGCCGCCCTCAAGTTTCCGGGGCTTCCGGGTCCGGACGGGAGAAGTTTCGGGTGGGGGCGGGGCGACGAGGGAGGCATCTTCCGGGAGGGCCCCCCGAAGGTGGGACAGAGAGCTGTGTGTTGGGGAGTCTTCCCGAGCACCGATCCCAGGGCGGTGCCCCAGGCCGGGCGCCCCCCCCCGCCCCGCGCCCGGCCCCTCCCTGCGCCGCTCGGCCCTGCTGCTTTGAGCCCGCGGTGGGGCCCTGCAGCCTGGCCGAGGGCCGGTCCCTCCGCTCTGGCTGCGGCCTTTCAGCCTTAACTGAGTGAGAGCCTTTCAGGCTCATGCCGTGGGTTCCTACGAGGGTGACAGCGTTCCCTCACCTCAGCGTCTTCTGGGTGGACAAAAGCAGAAGGAACTGGAGTCTTTGGGTGAGAGACCAGCAGAACCAGCCCTTGGGACTAACTCATGCGCCGAAGGAGCTGGCAGGAAGCTGAAGGCAGTGTTGCTTTTCTCTGCCTTTTCCCCAAATAGCTGTCTTGGGCAAACAGCCGGCCCTTTAGCTCCGTCAGCCTCAAGAGAGGCGCTTTCGGGCCTGCGGGTGAAGGCAGCGCAGGAACTCACACGCGCTGGAGGCTGCAGAGCCTGGGATGAGCGCCCTGTCCTGCCCTGTATGGGGGGGGGCCTTTGGCGCCCGCAGGTGCGCGCCCCCGCCCAGGTTGGGTGCGCACACCCCCACCCCCAGCAGCAGTGTGAGTATCCCAGGCAGCACACGTGAGGCGCCCAGGTGGGAACAGTCAGGACACAGACTGAGCCTCCAGAGGACCAGTGGCCGGAGCTGCAGCTGGGACTGAGGTCAGCGTGTAGGACAGCGCCGGGAGGAGCTGCCGAAGCTCCCTGTGCCCCCACACACAGAGCCCCCTACCTGCCCGCGCCGCGTCTGGCTGCGTCCTCCAAGCACATCAGGAGACGTGAACCGACCGTGTTTACCCACTGGTGGCCAAGTCTGTGGGTTCAGCAGAGGGGCTTTCTGAATTCTGTGTCTCTCCTTGTCGGACTGAGTGCTGTGGTTGTAAGTAAGCCCGCCCAAGAGCTCAGGACCGGGACAGGCAGAGGGGTCGGGAGGGTCCTGGCATGGTGTGCGCGGCTGGGGCCTCTCCTGCCCTCCTGGAACGCGGGCAGGGGCTTTCCCGGGTCACACCTGTGCGCTGAGCGTCTCCCCCCACCCCCGCGGGACCTGCTGAACCCTTGAAAACAGCATTCCTGGAGATTCTCCCAGCGCGGGCGGGTGGGGCTGTCTCCCCGGCAGGCCCGGGGCCTCCGGACGCGTCGATAAGTGCCAGAGTCTGTGGTTGATGAAATCAGAGCGGCGCACCCCTCCCCTCGGTTTTCAGGAGTGGATGGCAGAGGGCCCCCCCCTGCTTACCCCAGAGAGGAGGCACAGGGCCTGGGTGGACGTGCCCGGCCCTTGGAGTGTCCAAGGGGTTCACGGGTGGGGAGGGGGTGCTGGCTTGCACATCTCCAGCCAGGTTCCCGATGATGCTACCCCTGCTGGCTTGGGGGCTGCAGGAGAGCCTGTGAGGCCCAGTGCTGGCTTCCCCGGGGTGCTAGGAGCAGCCGCCTGGGGCAGGGGCCCGTCCGGCACCCCCACCAGCCACTGTGTCACCAGTCCAGTTGGAGGAGGAGGAGCCTCTCTGTTTTCAGACTTCTCTGACTCAAGTTCGGCCTTGTCCTTTTTTTTTTTTTTTTTTTTTGCACATTGTCGTCATTTATTGGTGCAAAGCCCTCTTTTTGTTTTATTATCTTTCTTTCAGCTTCTATGATTACCGCTCCAATTCCCTTCTCTCTCTTAGCATTTACTCTGTTGCCCTTGCTCTATGTCTTAAATGTGTAGTGTCTTTTTTTTTTTTTAAAAATAGTTTATTGTCAAATTAGTTTCCACATAACACCCAGTGCTCATCCCCACAAGTGTCCTCCTTCATGCCCACCCCTCCTCCCCCCCACATCCACCAGTCCTCAGTTTTTGTCAGCATTCAAGAGTCTCTCATGGTTTGCCTCTCTCCCTTTCCCCCACCATTTCCGCCCTCCTTCTCCCCCTTGGTCCTCTGTTAAGTTCCTCCTAATCCTCCTATACGTGCAAACATATGATATTTGTCCTTCTCTGCCTGACTTATTTCGCTCAGCATAACACCCTCAAGGTCCATCCATGTTGCTACACATGGCCAGATTTCATTGTTTCTCATTGCCATGTAGTATTCCATGGTATAGATAAACCACATCTTCTTGATCCATTCGTCTGTGGATGGACACTTAGGCTCTTTCCATGTTTTAGCTATTGTGGAGAGTGCTGCTATGAACATTGGGGTACATGTGCTCCTATGCATCAGCATTTCTGTATCCCTTGGGTAAATTCCTAGCAGTGCTATTGCTGGGTCCTAGGGGAGTTCTATTGTTAGTTTCCTGAGGAACCTCCACACTGTTTTCCAGAGGGGCTGTACCAGTTTACATTCCCACCAACAGTGTAGGAGGGTGCCCGTTTCTCCACATCCTCGCCAGCATCTAGAGTTCTCTGATTGGCTCATTTTAGCCACTCTGACTGGCGTGAGGTGGTATCTCAGTGTGGTTTTGATTTGTATTTCCCTGATGAGGAGGGATGCTGAGCATCGTTTCATGTGTCTGTTGGCCATCTGGATGTCCTCTTTGGAGAAGTGTCTGTTCATATCTTCTGCCCATTTCTTCACTGGGTTGTTTGTTTTTCGGGTGTGTAGTTTGGTGAGTTCCTTGTAGATTCTGGATATCAACCCTTTATCTGATAGGTCATTTGCAACTATCTTTTCCCATTCCGTTGGTTGCCTATTAATTTTCTGGGTTGTTTCCTTGGCTGTGCAGAAGCTTTTAATCTTGAGGAGGTCCCAACAGTTTATTTTTGCTCTTAATTCCCTTGCTTTTGGGGATGTGTCAAGTAAGAAGTTGCTGCGGTGGAGGTCAAGGAGATTGTTTCCTGCTTTCTCCTCTAGGTGTTGATAGTTTCCTGTCTCACGTTCAGGTCCTTTATCCATTTTGAGTTTATTTTTGTGCATGGTGTGAGAAAATGATCTAGTTTCATTCTTCTGCATGTTGCTGTCCAGTTCTCCCAACACCATCTGTTAAAAAGGCTGTCTTTTTTCCATCGGATATTCTTTCCTGCTTTGTCAAAGATTAGTTGGCTGTATACTTTTGGGTCCACTTCTGAGTTCTCAGTTCTGTTCCATTGGTCTAGTCTGTTTTTGTGCCAATACCATACTGTCTTGATGATGACAGCTTTGTAGTAGAGGCTAAAGTCTGGGATGGTGATCCCTCCCGTTTTGGTTTTATTTTTCAGGATTACTTTGGCTATTCGGGGTCTTTTGTGGTTCCATACAAATTTTTGGATAGTTTGTTCTAGTTTTGAGAAGTATGCTGGTGCAATTTTGATTGGAATTGCATTGAATGTGTAGAGTGCCTTAGGTAGTAATAACATCTTAACTATATTTATTCTTCCTATCCATGAGCATGGAATGTTTTTCCATTTCTTTGTGTCTTCTTCAATTTCCTTCATAAGTTTTCTATAGTGTTCATCATACAGATCTCTTGTATCCTTGGTTAGGTTTATTCCGAGGTATTTTATGGTTTTTTGTGCAATTGTGAATGGGATCAGTTTCTTGATTTCTCTTTCTGTTGCTTCATTGTTGGTGTATAAAAATGCAACCGATTTCTGTACGTTGATTTTGTACCCTGCAACTTGGCTGAATTCTTGGATCAGTTCTAGTAGGCTTCTGGTGGAGTCTGTCGGGTTTTCTATGTAGAGTATCGTGTCATCTGCGAAGAGTGAAAGTTTGACTTCCTCTGTGCCAATTCTGATGCCTTTGATTTTCTTTTGTTGGCTGATGGCTGATGCGAGGACTTCCAGCACTATGTTAAACAGCCGTGGTGAGAGTGGGCATCCCTGTCGTGTTCCTGATCTCAGGGAAAGCTCTGAGTTTTTCCCTGTTGAGGATGATGTTAGCTGAAGGCTTCTCATAGATGGCTTTGATGATGTTTAAGTAGGTTCCTTCTATCCCAACTCTCTCGAGAGTCTTTATTAAGGAGGGATGCTGTATTTTGTCAAATGCTTTTTCTGCATCTATTGACAGGATCATATGGTTTTTATCTTTTCTTTTATTGATATGATGTATCACATTGATTGATTTGCGAATATTGAACCAGCCCTGTAACCTAGGAATTAATCCCACTTGATCTTGGTGGATGATTCTTTTGATATGCTGCTGGATTCGATTTGCAAGGATCTTGTTGAGAATTTTTGCATCCGTATTCATCAAGGATATTGGCCTGTAGTTCTCTTTTTTTTTGCTGGATCTCTGTCTGGCTTGGGAATCAGTGTGATGCTGGCTTCATAAAATGAGTCCAGGAGTTTTCCTTCGCTTTCTATTTTTTGGAATAGCTTGAGAAGAATTGGATTAATTCTGTTTTAAATGTCTGGTAGAATTCCCCAGGGAAGCCATCAGGTCCCGGGCTCTTATTTGTTGGGAGATTTTTGATCACTGATTCAATTTCTTCACTCGTTATGGGTCTGTTCAAGTTTTCTATTTCTTCCTGTGTGAATTTTGGTAGTGAGTGTGTGTTTAGGAATTTGTCCATTTCTTCTAAGTTGTCCAATTTGTTGGCATATAATTTTTCATAGTATTCCCTGATAATTGCTTGTATTTCTGGGGGGTTGGTTGTAATAAGTCCATTTTCATTCACAATTTTGTCTATTTGGGTGCTCTCTCTTTTCTTTTGGATAAGTCTGGCTAGAGGTTTGTCAATTTTGTTTACTTTTCAAAAAACCAACTGTTGGTTTCATGGATCTGTTCAATTGTTTCTTTGGTCTCTATGTTGTTTATTTCTGCTCTAATTTTTACTATTTCTCTTCTTCTACTGGGTTTAGGGCGTTCTTGCTGCTCTGCCTCTAGTTCCTTTAGGTGAGCTGTTAGATTTTGGACTTGCGCTTTTTCTAATCTCTTGAAATAGGCCTGGAGTGCAGTGTACTTCCTCTTAGCACTGCCTTTGCCGCATCCCATAGATTTTGAATTGTTGTGTTTTCATTTTCATTTGTTTCCATATATTTTTTTTTAATTTTATTTATTTATTTATTTCTAGAGAGAGAGAGAGACAGCGTGAGCAGGGGAGGGTCAGAGAGAGAGGGAGTCACAGACTGAAACAGGCCCAGGCTCTGAGCTGGCAGTCAGCACAGAGCCCGATGCAGGGCTTGAACCCATGAACCGCGAGATCATGACCTAAGCGAAAGTCGGACGCTTAACCGACTAAGCCACCCAGGTGCCCCTGTTTCCATATATTTTTAAATTTCACCTCTAATTGCCTGATTGGCCCATTCATTCTTTAGAAGGGTGTTCTTTAACCTCCATGTTTTTGGAAGTTTTCCAGACTTCTTCCTGTAATTGATTTCAAGTTTCAAAGCATTGTGATCTGACAGTGTGCATGGTATGATCTCTATTCTTTTACATTTATTGAGGGCTGCTTTATGTCCCAGTATGTGATCTATCTTGGAGAATGTGCCATGCGCACTTGAGAAGAAAGTAAATTCCCTGGCCTCAGGATGTAAAGTTCTAAATATATCCGTCAGATCCATCTGGTCCAATGTGTCTTTCAAGTCCATTATTTCTTTAGTGATTTTCTGTCTGGTTGACCTATCCATTGCTGTAAGCGGAGTATTAAAGTCCCCTGCTATTAGCACATTCTTATCTATAAGCTTGTTTCTGTTTGTGATTAATTGTTTTAGATATTTAGGTGCTCCCATATTCGGTGCGTAGACATTTATGACTGTTAGTTCTTCCTGATGGATGGACCCTGTAATTATTATGTAGTGCCCTTCTTCATCTCTTGTGATTGTCTTTAATTTAAAGTCCAGTTTGTCTGATATAAGTATCGCTACTCCGGCTTTCTTTTGATTTCCTGTAGCATGATATATATTTCTCCATCCCCTTACTTTTAATCTGAAGGTATCTTCCCGTCTAAAATGAGTTTCTTGTAGACAGAATATAGATGGATTTTGTTTTTTAATCCATTCTGCTACCCTATGTCTTTTGATTGGAGCATTCAGCCCATTTACATTCAGTGTTATTATGGAAATATGTGGGTTTAGAGTCTTTGTATCTTTTGGAGGGTTCATGTTTGTGGTGGTGTCTCTGGAATCTTTGTTCCTTGCAACCTTTCCTTCAGAGCGTCCCCCTCAGGATTTCTTGTAGGGCTGGCTTCGTGGTGACAAATTCTTTCAATTTCTGTTTGTTTGGAAAGGTTTTTATCTCTCCTTCTATTTTGAATGACAGCCTTGCTGGATAGAGGATTCTTGGCTACATGTTTTTACTGTTCATCACATTGAAGATTTCTTGCCATTCCTTTCTGGCCTGCCACGTTTCAGTAGATAGTCTGTCACTACTCTGATAGGTTTGCCTTTGTATGTTAGGGCCCTTTTCTCCCTAGCCGCTTTCAAAATTCTCTCTTTGTCCTTGTATTTTGCCATTTTTACGATGATATGTTGTGCAAAAGATCGATTCAAGTTACGTCTGAGGGGAGTCCTCTGAGCCTCTTGTATTTCCACATTGACTTCCTTCCCCAGGTCGGGGAAGTTCTCTGCTATGATTTGTTCCCGGACTCCTTCAGCACCTTTCCCTCTCTCTTCTTCTTCTGGGATTCCTATGATACGGATATTTTTGCGTTTGACTGTGTCGCTGAGCTCTCGAATTCTTCTTTCCTGTTCCTGGATCAGTTTGTCTCTTTTTTTGTCAGCTTCTTGTTTTTCTATAATGGTGTCTTCTAAATCACTTATTCTCCTTTCTGCCTCTTCAATCCGTGCATTGGAGGCCTCTAATTTATTATGTATCTCATTTATCGCATTTTTTAATTCTTCATGCCTATTTTTATTTTCCATTCTGTCTGTAGCCACAGTTTCTTTGATGTCCCCTATGTTTTTTTCAAGCCCTGCTATTAATTTTACCATTATTATTCTAAAATCTTGTTCACTTAGGCTGCTGATATCTGTTTTGAGCAGTTCATTAGCTGTCATTTCTTCTTGGAGTTTCTTTGGAGGAGAGCTCTTTCATTTCGTCATTTTAGTTAGCTTTCCGGCTCTTGTTGGTTTTAAAGACCTGTTATGCTCTCTGTTTCTATGAGCGCTGCTATATCCAAGAAGACTCTTTGACTTTCCAGGGCCTATCCTTTCAGAGGTTGTTTTTTGAATGGTATCCCTCGGTCTCTCTTGTTGGGACCTTAGTTATTTTATTTTCCTATTCATAGTGATATTTGGGACTCTCCACCTTGTGTACTCTGGTTTCTCTCAGGCAGGGATGGGCGTGGCGTGACCCGATGCCTCAGGCGGGGGCTCCGCCTTGGCGGTTGTGGGGAGGAGAGTGACGGGTCTCCAGTCCCTTCTTGAACCCCGCGCTGCAGCTCGCTTTTTTTTTTTGGCATGTCAACTCCCCGTTCCGGGGACACAGCCGAAGTTGGTTGTGCTCTTCAACCCAGGCCAGTTCCAATCTCCAAACCCCGTCCGCGCGCCCTGCTGAAACTGCCTTAGTCACAGCTTCCTAGGCAGCCCCCTCGGGCTATT
Organism: Proteles cristata cristata; assembly: GCA_017311185.1. Classification (NCBI taxonomy): domain Eukaryota; kingdom Metazoa; phylum Chordata; class Mammalia; order Carnivora; family Hyaenidae; genus Proteles; species Proteles cristata. Next base: position 23,873 of record JAESUZ010003514.1, on the reverse strand, counting down.
CCAGGCTCCCTCGGCCTTGTCCTTCTCATGAACCCCTCATGCCTGTGCGCACTGGAGCAGGCAGTGCAGGAAACCAGCATGGCACTGGGGGTGGGGGTGGGGTGGGGCGGGGTAGGGCGCTGAGATCACTGGAGACCCCCACCCGTAAGGACGCACACACAAGGCGGCCCAGGCTGGGCTCTGAGCTGACATCCAAGCTCAGGGAGGAGACCGCGAAAGCCAGGCTGCTGGAGGCCTCTTCCTCGGTGTTTGTGACACGGCCTGGCCCAGACCGCTCGAGCCTCTCCCTCTGTGCCTGTCTCCTCCTTGAGGTCTGTGCCCCCTTCCTCATCATGGGTTCCCAAAGTGGAGGATGCAGGCAGGCTTCTGCCCGGCCTGTCAGGACCCCTTGTGCACGTACGGGGAGCCTGTAAGGATGTCTGCAGGGGCGCGGGGCTGGCAGGGCTGGAACTGCGGGCTGCCCCCTGCACCAGGAGGTTGGGGGCTTGGGGGTACCCGCCGCCAGCACAGGGGTGGCCCCCTGTCCCCCCCACACCTTCAGCAGCACTCTCGTGGAACCCTTTCCCTTCCCCCAGCTCTCCGCCGTCAGCCCACAGGCCCCAGGGCAGGCTCCGTGGGGTGAGCGGGGTACAGCTGCCCTGACGTGTGGCAGGCTGCTGCGAGGGGGCGGCCAGGGCTGCGGGCTTCCTGCTCTCCAGAGAGAGAAAGCCACCAGTAGTGAGTCACTGCAGCCTCGCACTGTGGCCTTGGAGGGAGGGAGGAACTCAGCCCACGTGGGCCAAGGAGGCTGCAGCGGCCTGGGGTGGGGGTGCCAGGCAGGGGAGGAGGGCGGAGCCAGAGCAGACCTTCTGGGGAGCAGCTGAGTTCTTGGAGCGACCTTCGCTGCTGCCTGCGAGACCCAGTCTTGGGGTCCCAGGGGGCAGCGGGGGCCGAGGAGCAGCTGAAGGAAGCCCCTCCTTCCCCCTCCCAGCCCTGTCTAAGGCTGACCCTCCTGTGCTGGGGGGGTCGGGGTCTGAGTCACAGCTGGAGGCTGCAGGCCCCGCCCACTGTGAGCCCTCCTCCTGGAAGGGTGACGACAGCCTCTGTCACCACAAAGAGCAAGTGATGGGACCTCGAATGACACAAGGGGGAAAGGGCTGTGCAGCTGGCGCTTTCTCACTAAAAGTGGCTCTCCCCTCCTCGCCTGCATCCCGGACAGGAGGCTCTCAGCCCCCCCGCCCCCCCGCCACCCCGCACACCCCGCCCCTGGCTCAGGAAGATGCAGGTGGGCTCTGTGCACTGAGGGACCCGGGGACATGGGGGCTGTCACACTGCAGCCCTGTCCCCCACAGGGAGCACAGCTGTCAAAAGGCTGGAGTGGAGAAGCCTCCGGTGAGGACAGAGGGCCTGGCACGTGGCCAGCTCCCGGCCTGCAGGCCCGGCCGCCTGCTCTCCGCAGCTGCCTGCCGCCCAGGACCCGCCAGCAGGGGGGCCGAAGCCACGGCCGGAGGGAGCGCGAGGGTCTGTGGCCTCCCCTCTCTCCCTGGCCTCTGAGGGGAGGACGCGTGCACGCCGAGGCTCTCAGGGGCTCTGGGGGCTGGGGGGGGGGCATCGGCCTGCTGCAGGCAGGACGAGGAGGCCAGGCCTCCAGGGGTCAGAATGCCACCCTCGAGGGCTGTTTGCCTCCGCTCCTCTGACACCAGCGGATGGAGCTTGGCGCGTCTCTGGGTTGAGCAACACCAGATACTATTTCACACAACAAGTGGGGAAGCGGGAACACGGCAGTCCTGCACTGCAGGGACAGGGGGCCTCACCCCTGCCGGCCCTGAGCTGGGGACGGGAGCGCCGTGGCCCCCAGGGCGGGGACTCCTTCTCGACCCCGACTCTGCCGCAGGCGCGCCCCTTCCTCCCGCCCCCCCCCGCCGCCGAGCAGAAGGGGACTGGGCCGCGCGTGTGTGCGCCGCGAAGTCCCACTGGGAGTGGGGGGGCTCCTGGAACAGCACTGCCCTTGGGGCCACTCGGCTGGACTCTTAATAAGTGGACACTAGTGGGGCGCCGGGGGGCTCGTCGGTTAAGCGTCCGACTTCGGCTCAGGTCATGATCTCAGCTCCGTGGGTTCGAGCCCCGTGTCGGGCTCTGTGCTGACAGCTGAGAGCCTGGAGCCTGTTTCAGATTCTGTGTCTCCCTCTCTGCCTCTCCCCTGCTCGTGCTGTTTCTCTCTGTGTCAAAAATAAATAAAAACATTTAAAAAATTTTTTAAAAAGTGGGCATTACTGAGCCACACTGGAGAGGCCACCAAGCCCAGGCTTAGCTCCAAATGGGAGGGTTAGAACCCCCCCAGGGTGCTCTGTCCTCTGGGCTCCTACCCCCTTCCCTCTCCCATCCTCCCTCCCCCACCCAGGGCTCCCGCAGACATGGCAGGGGCGGCCCTGGAGGGCAGCACGGTGCAGAGGGTGGGGACGGTTCCTGCTCCCTGGTGCAGGACCCGGGACCCTCCTGAGAGCCCGAGAGGGCAGCCACCTCTCTCTTGTCTGGAGGGGCGTTCGGGACAGACTGGGGGCCGTGAGGGAAGCCAGGGCCATGGGGGCGGCAGGCTGGCCCGAGTCTCACACACGTGGGTTCCGTGCACACCCATGAACACGGAGGGCACTTCACAGTGGAAGGCAGCCGTGGACGTGCTGCAGCCGCGGCGGTCAGGCTGAAGCAGGGCTGGCGTGACTTCACGGGAGCCCCGCCGCTCAGCCCCGTGCCCCTGGGTCCTTCCTGCGTGGGGCTGCGGGGCCCGGGCCTCCCGGGGGCCTGCCTCCCCGCTGCGCCACGACCCCTGGGCAGGGCTGGGCTGCCGGCTTATAGGCTGGGGCAGGGTGGGACCCTAGCTCTGCCCCAGCACCTGCTCCTTGCCCCGCTCTGGGGGGGTGGGGGGGTTGTTGTGTCCACCGCAAACGCCCAGGCTTCGGGGACACAGCCAGTCAGGGAAATGGCGGGGGGCCAGGCTGGCGTGGCCCAGACCAGGCTGGGGGCGTCCTGCCACCTTCGGCTCCATAGATAGAAATGGATGGTGCCTGGGCGCCAGGGACGCAGCAGTAAAGCCAAAGCCCTCATGTCCACCGTCCCTGAGCCTCTGCTGGGCCCCGAGCAGCCACCTGCTGTGGCCGGCCTCCTGGGGACAGGTCATGCCTTCCTCCAAGCGGGGTCCCGGGAACTTGAGGCCCGCCCCCCAGCCTGGGGGCAGGGTGAGCTGAGTGCATGGACAATGAAGGGACACCACAGAGGGACGGGAGAAGGGCTGGCAGTGGGGGAGGGAGGGACGCAGGCATGCGTGTGCTCAGATGGGTCAGCGGGGCCCCGGGACCTGCGGCTGCGCTTGTGAAACGGGCGAGCTGCTCAGTCTGCGGAGTGCCCAGGGTGCCGGCATTCCTGGACCCCCCTCCCGTGCCCTGGGGGCGTCGGGTCCACAAGGTGGGTGGAGCCCTGGGGCTGTGCAGGTCAGCGTGTGTTCCCGGGGACGTGTACATGTGGCTCAGAACTCAGTCCCTCCTGAGTCAGTGCGGAACACAGCACAGCCGCCCGGCGAGGGGGCAGCCGGCGTCCTCCAGGGTCGCGAACCCATGATCAGTTTTGGTTTCAAGTTCTCCTTCCTGTTGGTCCCTTGACGTAGCGCCTGCGGCTGTGCTGGTGTCTGTGGGGACCTCCTCCTGCATCGGAAGTGAAGGCGGGAAGTGGGGGTGTTTGGGCCCAGCCTCAGGCAGCTCAGCTGCGGAACAAAACACCACAGACCAGGCAGCTCAGACCACACGTTATTCCCCGCGGATCCAGAGGCTGCGGGCCTGAGAGCCGGGTGCCGGCGCGGCGGCTCCTGGTGACGGCCCCCTCACCGGCCCGCAGACGGGGTGCTGGGTGCGCAGTTGGAGGGGGCGCCTCAGTGTCTTCTTGTAAGGGCCCAGCCCCGTCAGCGGAGCCCTCATCCCCTCGGCTGTCCCCCCGAGACCCTCCCCTCCCCCCAGCATCACACTGGGGGTCGGGGCCTCTGCACACCGAGTCCTCGGCAGGCTGGGGGGAGTGAGTCGACGCTATGGAAGAAATGGCAGTTCATCCTTCCTGGGCTTGAGCTGGGCTTTGACTCAGATTCCTTAAGCTTTGAGGCCGTCCCGGAGGGCCTGGAGAGAGAGCCTGCTTGGAGCTTCCTCTCCCCTCCGGGCTGGGCGCGCACCCGGCTGACCGGACGCAGGTCCGGAAGCAAAGGGCCCTGTCCAGGGGCACGGCGCCGCTCAGGGGCGCCTCGGAGGGGCGGGGCGGCACCCAGTACTCCGCACCCCCGCTGTGCTTTGAGCCCAGGTCTACCTGGAGCCTGTGTGGGATCTTATTTGGAAATAGGGTCTTTGCAGCTGTGATTAAGGTAAAGATCTCAAGGTGGGTTCATTTTGGGTCAGGGCGGGTGCTAACCTCAGGGACCGTGTCCTTATGAGGAAAGACACCCAGGCAGGCCCACGTGAAGGCGAGAGCAGAGGCTGCAGGGACGCACACAAGCCGGGGCACTGGGGCCCCCCGGAGCTGGCAGAGGCAAGAAGGACCCTCTCTGGAGCTTCCGGAAGGAACGAGACTCCGCTCACACCTTGATTTCATACTTCTGGCCTCAGAACTGGCAGAAAATAAATTCCTGTTGTTTCAGGCCCCCCAGTTTCTGGCACTTTGTTATGGCAGCCCCAGGACGCGGACACCCGCATCGCAGGGCACGAGTGTGGTGGGGACCCAGGGACCGGCACCTGCCCCCTTCTCCAGTCACTAGGGAAGCTTCCAGAGTGGGGTTGTGGGGAGCGTGCTGGGCCTGCAGAGTGGTCACTGCCCTTGTGGGGCGGGACCCCCAGCCTGCTGAGGGTGGATGGAGTCTGTGAATGACTCGGCCTGTCCCTTTGCTGGGGTGTTTTCCGGGGCAGGGTCTAAAGTGGTATTGAAAATACACTCAAAGCGGAAATGCCGGAAAAGAGGCCCCCTCCCACTGGGCCGTGGGAGCCAGGAGCAGACGGGCACCTCCCCCTGCCTGCGGGGACAGTGACTCCTGGCCCTGAGGACTCCAGAGGAGGGGCTGTGGGGGCGGTGCATCCCTCGTGACCTTGACCCCCACAAGAGCCCACGGAGGAGGCTGCTCCTGAGGGGCCGCAGGGGCAGGGAAAAGGCCTGGGGGCGAGTTGTGGGGAGGGGGCGGGAGGAGCCTGGACTGGGCGGGGGGCTCGGTTTCTGGTGCAGGTGCGTAGGTGTGAGTGCCGCCGGCCTCTCTCCACAGCTGTGTGGTGGGCAGGGGCAGCCCCCGCAGCCGGGCAAGGCCCTGCCCAGCCCCTCCCAGTGTCCTCCGGGAGCTGGGCTGGCTGCACCCTCCTCCCCAGGCCCAGGGGGCGCCCAGGCCCTGGCTCTTTCCGTCTCCCTGCCCCCATTCCGAGCCTCAGTGGGCTCCTCAGCACATGCCCACCTCGGAGTCCACAGGGGCTAAGGTGAGGCCATCTTTGAAAGCTCCGCCCATCCACCCCTGGAGGCCCCCGGCCCCGCCCCTGCCCCCGCCTAGCTAATTAGCAGCTCAGTCTCCATGAGTCTCTGCCTCTCTGGCAGGCTTTCCTGTGCTCTTGGGGCCCCTTCGAGAGCAGTGTCAGGGCCTGGGAGCAGGGAGAAGGCCCTTCGGGGGGGAAGGGGGCGAAGGACTCCAGCAGAGGCCGGCAGCGGCTCTAATGCCCGTGTGTGGGGAGGTGTGGGGCCCGGGCAGCCCACTCCTGTCCCTCTGGGTCCTCGGGGCAGGAGAGGACACAGCCGGGCGGGGCCCAGCCCCCTCCCAGCTCAGCCGGACTGTGGCCCTGTGCAAATGTGACCAGAGTAAGGATTTTAAGATGGGGAAAGAACCCCGGTGGCCCGAGGTGCCATCGATGTGCTCTCATAAGGAGGGAAAAAATGGTAAAGTGTGCTATGTGTATTTTACCACAACTTGAAAGAGAGACGGGGGGCGGGTAACAGACTGAGGTCTCACTTGAGAACGGAGGCAGAGATCAGAGGGACGAGGCCACAAGCCAAGGAACACTGGAGCCACCAGAGGCTGGAGGGGTGCCCTGCCACACCCGGACTACGCCCAGTGGCTCTGCTGGTGGACTTTGGGCTCAGAACTGGCGGGACTGCGTTTCTGCTGTTGAAGCACCCAGTGTGCGGTCCCCATTAGGGCAGCCGCGGGACCCTTGCTCGAGCCGTCCCAGCTGTTGGCGCGCGGGAACGTCAGGAGAGATCCTCTCTCTCCCGCCTGGGGTGGGAATGTGCCAGCTGCCCAGCAGCCCGGGCACCCAGGCCAGGCCCCCACTGGGAAGTGCGTGTCTCACAGAAGCAGATTCTTTTTTTTCTTTTTTTTTTTTAAAGAACTTTTTTTTTTTTTTTATTTCTAGAGAGAGAGATAGACAGCGTGAGCAGGGAGGGTCAGAGAGAGAGGGAGTCACAGACTGAAATAGGCCCAGGCTCTGAGCTGGCAGTCAGCACAGAGCCCGACACGGGGCTCGAACCCACGAACCGCGAGGTCATGACCTAAGCGAAAGTCGGACGCTTAACCGACTAAGCCACCCAGGCGCCCCTCACAGAAGCAGATTCTGAGTGGCATTTATGGGCCGCCGCCTGTGACCCACGCCCTGTGCTGGGGACGGGGCAGGGGGAGGGTGGGGACACTCTGGTGGTGCCCAGGAGTTGATTGGAGTCGTGGAGGTGAGTGGGGGGCAGGGGGAGAGGCGGCGGCCTGGCCTAGAGATGCTGCCCGCGGCCCCCAGCCCATCGCAGCTGGCCTGCTCGGCCCAGGAGCGCTGAGTCCTTGTGGTTATTAGGACCCCACCTCCTCTTGATCCAGAATGGCTCCTACCAGATGGGGCCCCCCAGGATCTCCACAGCTGCCGAGGCCCGTGAATACGATGAGCCATCCCAGCCAGGGCCACGGTATGTCGCACAGTGTGGGGGCTGAACGCCATGTCTGCTGAGGTCATGCGGTGGAGTTCTGCCTGCCTGAGTGCCCCGCCCCCGCCCAGTGCCTCCGAAAGTGACCTTGTTTGGAACCTGGGTCATTACAGGTGATTAAGCAAACAAGGGGTCGTCAGGGTGGCCCCTAATCCTGTAGGACTGATGCCCTTTAACAAAGGGGGGTTCGGAGACCGGCGCAGAGAGGGGACAGAGGAGTCAGCGTGTGCAGGATGTGGAGGCGGCCTTGGAAGCAGGCCCTGCCGGCACCGTGGCCTTGGACGTCCCGGCTCCAGGACTGCGAGGGAACACGGTTCTGTTGCTTGAGCCGCCCGCCTGTGATGCTCCCTGGCAGCGGAGCAAGGGACTGTGCGTGGCCATCAGGGTTAGGGATCACCTGCGCGGCCTGTCCGGCCACACGAGCCCTGTGGAGGCAGCACACTTTCTCTGGCTGGAGCGCGAGAGCCAGAGCCTTGGGGCCCCGGGGGAATCTGGCACGCCGGTCCTGGCCCTGGCGGCCGAGGGGGGACAACCAGCAGGAGGGGCCGCCCACAGCCGCCGGGACGGAGGCCTGCCCGTGGCTGGACGAGCCGGTAGGCGGCGGCACCCAGAAGTCCAGGCGGGAGCCCGGTCCCACCTGACACACATCAGCCTCGTGAGGCCCCACGGAAAAGCCGAGCTAAGCTCTGCTCAGACTTGGAGCCTGTGGCACAGGAGATGATAAAGGAGCCGCTTTAAGCGGTGACGTCCGCGATGATTTGTTACACAGCAAAGGTAGCAGATACGCTCCTTTCCTGCAGAACGTTCCGCCATCTGTATGTGTCTGGGTGCCTCTTCCGGAGTGGCTCATCCTGTCCCTCGGCCTCCGGTGCTCCTCTCAGGCTGGCTGTCAGGTCCGAAGGCCTGGAGAACAGTTTAGGGGAGACTGTTGTCACCGTTGCCTGGTTTTCCCTCCACCGCGGGGACAGCTGGCTGAGGGACGGCAGCACAGCCCTGCCTGTCACCCCTGCTGGCGGGGAGGGGGGGCTCTGCACATGGGAGGCAGCTGAGGCTCTTCACGGGGACAGGGGACACTCCTGGGCTGTTGCTGTGGCCTCGTGCTGTCATCGGGTCCTCGGAAGGGGGGGGATGAAGCAGAAGTCACAGCGGCGTGAGGAAGAGACCCTGAGAAGCTGGCGGGGGTAAGAGGGGTGTCCTCCCCCAGAGCCTCCCGAAGGAACCTGCATACTTAGATTTGAGGCCTCTGAGCTCCAGGACAAATTTGCCAAGACGATAAATCTGTGTTGTTTTAAGCCAGTAAATTTGGAGAGATTTGTTGTGGCAGCAACAGGAAACCCACCCGCCATGATTTAATCATCGCCCGTCCTGGTGCTCAGCTGCCTCTGCTGTGTCCGCTCAGAGCCCTGCCGCTGGGCTCTGTGCCTTTCCCAGGTTTTTATATTGTGAAAAAAGCACACATAAAATTTATCACTTAAAAAAAATTTTTTTTAACGTTTGTTTTGAAGGAGAGAGAGACAGAGTGCGAGTGGGGAAAGGCAGGGAGGGGGACACAGAATCGGAAGCAGCTCCGAGGTGTCACACAGAGCCTGATGCGGGGCTCGAACCCACGAACTGAGATCATGACCTGAGCCAAAGTCTGACACTTAAACAACTGAGCCCCCCAGATGCCCCTAACATTTATCATCTTAAGGACACAGTTCAGGGACATCAAGTTCATCCACACTGTTGTGCGGCCATCGCCCCTCCCCACCCCACCCCGTCCGTCCCCAGATCGTGTTCATCTTCCCAGACTGGACTCCGTCCCATTACACACAGCCCCTCCTTTCCCCCAGCCCTGCCCTCCCCCCCACCCGCACCTGTGGCCCCCACTCCCCCAGGGCCTCCTGGGAGTGTCCACTCCTATGGAGCGTGTCCCCTGTGACGGGCTGACCTCACTCAGCACGGGGTCCTCCAGGGTCACGCACATGGTAGCCGGTGTCGGGATTTCCCTCCTGTTTAAGGCTAATGTTCTGTGGTGTGGACGGACCATCTTACGGACCATCTGTGGTCCGTCCGATGGACCCTTGGGTTGCTTTCGTGTTTAGCTGCCGTGAGTGAGGCTGCCGTGACCACGAGTGTGCAGATATCTCTTCAAGACTCTGTTTTGAGTTCTTCAGACATGTACCCACACGCAGAGCTGCTGGGTCACTCGGCAGTCCCACTTCTAGGGAGGCACCAGGCCCTCCCACGGTGCCCGCAGCTCCCACGTGCCCTCAAGCGGCACACGAGGCCCCATCCCCCACACCCGTGCCAGCACCTTTCTTTTCTGTTGGTCCCAGAGCAGCATCTGGTGAGCGAGTGTGAGGTGGTACCTCGCTGTGGTCTTGATTCCCGTTTCCCTAGCGAGCGGCTGTGTTGAGCACCTTTTCACGGGCTTATCGGCCCCAGGCCGGAGCCCGGGAGGCCTAGCGATCAGCGCACCTCTGGTTCGCCTCTCTCGATGTGGGGGTGCGGGAGAGGATTCCCAGGCCCCCGTGGGCACACAGCAGGGTGGCTCTGGAGGGTGCAGGCAGGTGCCTCTCTGGTTCCGCTGGACACCACTTCGGAAAGTCTGCGATGCCAGGCCTGGGCCTCCACCTGCGGCTTCAGGGTCGCCCCTTGCCGCCTTTTGCTGTGTTTCCGCATCTCCCTGGGTTCCGGAGGCTCCTGGGCCAGCCTGCCCACCTGCCCTCACACCTCCAGGCGTCATACCTGGGTCCCGTGGGCCGCACCTGCTCCAGGGCCCCTCTCCAGCCAGGCGTGGGTGTCCGGCCCCAAGGACACAGTGTGTGGTAGGCGCGTGAAGGACGGATCAGTGACCACCCCATCTGCTCATCCCCTTCTCCCCACCCCGAGGGTCACCGCCCACCCACTCAGCTTTGATTGACACCCACGTCCAGTCGCTCAGAAGCCTGGCGGCTCCGCCCTCAGACACCCTGGACTCGGCCTGTCCCCCGCTGCCGCCCCATCCCTCTGGGCACAGGAGATGAGAGGCGATGACACCCCATAGGGCAGCTGTCCTGTGGCTCGAGGGAAGGGCGTTCACTCTCGCCCACCCTCCCGCTGCAGCCGTGGGGCTGGTAAGTGTCCGACCCCAGTCGGAGCGGGCAGTTTACGACTCTCCTCACGGTGCGCCACGGCCGGGGAGCGCGGAGCCTCGGGCTCTGCCTGTGCCCAGGGCTGGCTGCCCACCACACACAGGAAACACAGCGCTGGCCAGAGGCGAAAGTAGATGGTCATTTTCCAAATGAATCAGTCCTGACGTAAGTGACGCGGCAGCCAGCTGGAGAGGTCTCAGCCACCCACTCCCAGGCGTCACCCACTCCCAGGCGTGGTGCTGATGATTGTCGGGTGGTCCTTCCTTGCACATCAGCCAGTTATCTCTTGTGAGGGCATGTCGAACAAAATGTTGGAAAAGCCTTGCCTTCTCACCTGCCTCTTATCCTGGACCTCAGAAGCCGTCGCACGGTGAGGCCGCTGGCCTCTCAAAGTCCAGGACCACAGTGGGCGTGGCCGATGGGCTGGCCCCAGGGTGCCGGCAGGCACCGCCGCTGGGAGCGCAGTCGGGTGGGCCGCGGCCACATGGAGCAACGTGAGCCTGTGTTCTGTCTGGGTGGAAGTGCATCCCCAGGGCCCCGCGGCTCCGGCACCTCCTGGGGGTCTGGCGAGCAGCCCCGATGTCTGCCCTTCTCCATTACTGACCAGACCCCAGGAGACTCGGCCCTGCCCAGGGATGGCGCCCGGAGCCCAGAGCTGCGGCTGTACGGGCACCGCCAGCGCCCACGGCCCTGCTAGCTCCGTGCTGCACGCACCCCCCACTGCACGTGGCTGGCTTGCCAGCAGGCCCCGAGACCCTTCCAGCTGTCGTCCTGTGCAGTCACTCCACAGGAAGGGGGACAAGCGGCCGCCATCTCCTCACCCCTGCCCCCCACGGCAGGCAGGGGGCTTTGCCCGCCCAGAGCCCTCATTTCTCCAGGGCAGATTCCTAACTGAAATGCAGTTGTGGGGGGAGGGGGGAGGGGGGATGCTGGTGTGGGGATTTGCTGAGGCCACCGGAGAGCTCTGCACCAGATGCCCCTGCCTCGCGATCTGGGGAAAGGCCAGGCAGGGGCCGGGTGTCCCGAAGCCCACCTGCCTCCCACAGACTTTCCATAAGCTCAGGCCCTGGTGGTTTGCTGGGTCACACAGGTCGGGTGAAGAAACAGGCAGGCCAGACAAGCTGGGGCCTCTGGTCTAGATGTCAGGGCTCGGGCAGGTCAGGAGGGCTTGGAGTCCCTGGCTGTGGTGGGGGGACAGCCATGCATCTCCGCACCCCCACACCTGGCAGGGCTCCCGAGCACCCAGAGCCAGGGCCTCGCTACCCCCAGCACCAACACCTCCAGCTGGCCCAGTGAGCCACCTCACCTGGGTCCTCCATCCATTTCTCCCTGCCTCAGTCTCCCCACTTTGCGCAACCGAAATCTTCACCGTCTGCTTGAGTTGATCGTGTTCAGGGCGGTGATCAGAGCTGGCCCCAGCCGGTGGTCAGGTGTGGACAGGGCTCGCAAGTAGCTGCCGCCCAACCTAAGCAGGCACCAAGAGCGGGGCCTGAAAGGTGGGTACAGCTCTGGGCGGGCCATCGGAGCCCTTCCCGGGTCGCCCGCACCCGCAGGCCGGCTGCGCACCAACGAACGCACCCAGGCTCCGTGCGGAGGTGAGTGGCCGAGCACCACCGGCTGTCGCCGCCACTACTGCTCCCCGCCCCCAGCGCCGCCGCGACTGTCGTGATTCTTACTACTACTTCCGTTATAAGGATGCCCGGCAGCCGGCACCGAGACCCCTCCCGCCGGCCCCCCCGCCTCCCGGCGCCCCCCGCCCGCCCGGGCCGATCCACTGCGGCGGCGGCGCGGGGAGCGCGGGGCGGGGCGCGGAGATGGGAGCGCCGCCCCCGCCGCCTCCCGCCCGTGCGCTCCCGCAGGATGGCGCGGGCCAAGCTGCCGCGCTCGCCGTCCGAGGGCAAGGCGGGCCCGGGGGGCGCCCCGGCCGGCGCCTCGGCGCCCGAGGAGCCGCACGGGCTCAGCCCGCTGCTGCCGGCTCGCGGCGGGGGCTCCGTGGGCAGCGACGTGGGCCAGAGGTAGGGGCGCGCGCCCGGGGACCCCGCGTACCGCCGGGAGGGGCTCTGCTGCTCTGCCGCTCGCATCCCGCACCGGCTCCGCTCGGCTGCACCCGCCGCGTCGCCTGCAGCCCCGGGAAGGGGGCGACGGCCGGGCTGCCCCCTCTGAACCCTCACCCAGGCGCCAGGACCACCCCCTGTGCTTTCAGCCGGCCTCTGAGAGCCTGTGCTCTCCCCTCCCTCCCGCTGTTAGAGGCTGGTACCGTGGGCCTGCAGGTAAGGCTGGGGGGAGACGGGGAGAGGTCCTGGGCACTGTGCCAGCTGGCTCAGGGACCCCTGCCTGCCCCTCTCCCAGAGCCCACACTCCAGTGGGTCCAGCAGCCGCTTGCGGGGAGGTAAGGCCAATATCCAAGTCTCCACTTCAGAGGCGGGCAGTGTGGGGAGGGGGGAGGTTGGGGGCCTGGCCGAAGGCTGCATAGCAGATTGGAGCTGGGACACAGGTCTGAGGCTCCCTGGGGACCAGTACCTGACGCTGGTGACAACCAGGGTGCAGGAATTCATTTTCCTGGGGAGGGGCCCCCCTGGGGAAGGGGACCTCACCAGCCCTTCTCCAGCTCCCCCGAGCGCAGGGCTGAACACAGCACCCCCATTTCACGGATGAGGACACTGAGGCTCCGTCTGCAGCACCAGCCCTCAGCCAGCAGCAGTATTTAGCCAGCACCTTCTCTGTGCAGGGAGCCCTTCTAGATGCTGCCGGGGAAACAGAGATGAATCAGATCCGCCCCAGTGTGGGCACACATCGTGGGCACAGAAACCTGTGCCTGGCAGAGAGGTGCAGGCTGGGCCAGGGTGAGGCGAGTGGGGGCTTCCAGGGCTGCTGGCCCCACGGGGAGCGGCCCAGGGAGATGGGCAGGGGCCCTCCAGGCAGGGGCAGCAGCCAGGGCCAAAGCCTGGGGAGGGTGCGACGCCTTGTCAGAGTTGGGGCTGAGGTTGGCAAGGACGTGGCCTGGCAGATGGTAGGACCAGGGGCGCCTCGGGAGCCTCTCCCCTGCCCCTCCCCCCGGCCACAGGCTGTCCAGGCCCCTCCTGCCCTCACACCCTGTTTCTGGCTCCTCAGAGCAGAAGCATTTTCCTGATGGGAAGCTGATGCCCAGTGGTTATTCCCATTTGCCAGAGTGGACTGCTAAGGCTGGAGATTAAGTGCCTCTGAGAGGCCCTGGAGCAGCTAATGGGCAGCCTGGGTGGGAAGGAAGCAAGTGCTGGCCAAGGCCCCGAGGACAGGTTCCTCTCCTTTCTCTCCTCCTCCTGGACGCCGTGGGGGGCAGTGGCTCCAGAGGCTCTGGTTACAGCCAGTCCAGCCCCTGCGAGAGATTTCCGTTCCCGCAGGGGTGCAGAGACGCCAGGTCCTGCCCAGGCTGCATCTGAGCCTGCAGTGCAGAATGGGAATTGAGACCACAAGGCCACCTCCTCCAGGAAGCCCTCTCCCATCCCCATACTCTTCTGCCCCCAGTTCTGTGCAGACCCTTTTCCGGGCGGCCTCACTCTATCCCCGGCAGCCCCTGAGGTACAAGGTTCTTATCAGCCTCCTACAGAGCAGAGGAAAGGGGACTGTGTAGCTGCATAGCCAGCCCGCGGTATTAGGGCCTGGAGCCCTGCAGCCTTGTGTCCCCAGATGCTGGGTGCCTGCCACGGAGCTGCTTCTGGACAGGAGCGGTAGAGCCACAGGTTCCTGAGCAGAGGAAGGCGTGCAGGGGCTTTGCTCCTTAGGAACTCAGATCTGACGGAGCACCCGGCACAACCCGGGCAGGGTGGTGGGAGAGGGGGCCAGTGGCCAGAGCTCCTGGGGCTGCCCCGTCTGCATGCCTGGCCCCCTTCTGGGGCCAGCAAGGGCCAGCCGTCGCGGGACGCGAGGCATCGACCTTCCCCAGGGCGGCCCACTATAGCTGGGGAGGCAGCAAGGCACAGGGAGGTGCCTGCTCCCAGTGCCAGCGCCCAAGCGCCCCGCCAACACGATGCACCTGGTGGCGTGGACGCCGTGGTGGGCCAGCATGGGTCCCGCCCCCCACGCCCGCCAGAGCCCCCTGAGCTCGTGAGTCCCCTGCTGCCTCCTCTGTCCTTCCCCTCCCCCATGTGTTGTAAGGCCGGGAGGGGGAGGGGCAATGCTTAGAAAGCATGACCTGGGGCAGGAGTGATGAAGACCATCGATCAAGAGCTTTTGAGCAGGGGGTCCACTGAGCTCTCCCCATGGGTCAGGGCTGTGCTGGGGCCCCTTCGTTCCCCCCCGAAAAGCCTGGGGCTGGGTGGCCTTTGCCACATGTCAGGTGCGTCGCCCTTGATGGACAGACAGGGCTGGAGAGGAAGAGCCTGGTTGCGGGGCACCTCCTCCCCGCCTCCCACCTTGGTTTGGGTTCTGCAGCAGGTGCGGGGCCCCCTGGGGTACCCTTGGAGGGGACATCTGAGTGGGTGGCCTGGAAGGCATGACGGTGGCAGCCCCGGTGAGAAGGGCAGGACTGCAGACACATCTAGAGGCAGAACCCAGGGGTCTGGGAGGGGTTGGGGGTGCAGTGCAGTGGGGGCACCTGGAGGCACAGCCAGGCTGGCGTGGACCCTCCCATCGGTGTGGATGCCCCGAGGGGAGGAGAGAGGGAGCAGGTGAAGCCGATGCCCGCCACTGGTAGTTTCAGGGGAGGGGACATCCGCGGAGTGGTCTCAACAGAGGTGGGCTGGCAGGCAGGGTTTGGGGAGCAGAGGCGGAAACTCCCGCTGAGGCGCCTCTGCACGAAGGTCTGGGTGGGGCGGGGCCTGCGTGGGGCGGGGCCTACGTGGGGCGGGGCTAGGAGGAGGAGGGGCCGGAACAGGTGGAGGCCTTCCCCGGCCAAGCTATCCCGGGGAGCCCCGGGTGAGGGCTGCGTTGAGTGGCCGCTGGGGGCGGGGCGGGGCCTAAGTGGGGGCGGGGCCTAAGTGGGGGCGGGGCGAGGAGGAGGCGGGGCTGGAGCAGGTGGAGGCTTCCCGGGCCAAGGCTGGAATCCCCGCGAGCCCCGGGTGAGGGCTGCGTTGAGTGGCCGCTGGGGGCGGTGTGTCCACCCCGCCGTGTCTCCGGCCGCCACGCCGGGTCTGGAGGCGCAGGACGCACCTCCGTGCAGGGCCCGGGAGCTGAGCAAGGACTGCAGGAAACACCTTTCGGCGGCGCCACTTTGCTCTGCTGGCCGAGTCTGCCCCCAGCGGGCCCTCGCCGGGCCCTCCCAGGTGCTCCAAGCCCAGTATGCATCTCCACATCTCGGGGTCCTTGGGGCTCCAGTGTGGTCCTGCTTTCCTGCTGTCGTTCCCAGAGTCCCACGTGTTTGCCGTGACCCCAGGCTTGTCACAGCCAAGGGCAGTAGGCAGAGCCCCTTCCCCATAGGCCTGCTCACTCCCCCCCTTTTAGCTGGTCCCCATGCTCCTCCAGGAACCCGGCCACTCTCCTTATCCCCCCTCCCCAGCACCCCGCACCCACGCTCCATGAGCTCCTGGCTCCACTGCAACAGCCTCCGCCTTGCCAGGCTCCTGCCCAGCCCCCCCCAGCCAGGTGCAGCTGTCGCCCCAGCTCAGAGCTGGGGCAGCGCCTGGGCCAGCGACAGGAAACCTGAGGTGGACAAACATGTAGAATCTGCCAGAAGCTCCCAGCAAAGCCCTGGCTTCCGCTGCTCTGTGCGGAACCCAGCCCCTCAGCGCGCCCCTCAGCGCGCCCCTCCGGACGGCCCCGCAGCCCCAACGCGCCGTCCCCGGCACCAGGAGCCGTCGACCGGGGCGCAGGATGGTGAGGGGCTGACCCAGCTCTGACCTTCCTCCCTGCCTCCCAGCCCTGAAGGCCCTGGTCCTCGCTGATCTTCACATTCTCTTCTGAAATGTGGCAGCACCGAAGGTTAAGAGAAGCCCCCTGACGTTCTCTGTGCACCAGATGGGCACATCGTCAGCAAGTGGGCTTTCTGCAAACATGTACATCCGCCTATGTGCATGCGCGTGCGTGCAGAAACACACACACACACACACACACACACACACCCCACCAGAACCCCCAGGGGCCAGTCCCAGAGCCCAGCTGCCATCAGCACTGCTCCCCCACCAGCCCCCCGCAGCCCAGGCCCAGAGCTGCCAGCAGCCGTCCCCCTCCTAACCCCCCCCCAACCCAGGACCAGCCATCGGCGTCACCTCCTGTGGCCAGTCTGGGGGAATCCTAGGATAGGCCGCCCAAAGGACAGCAGGTGTGTGGTTACTGGTCCAGCAGAGGGGTGCACCTGGGCACCCCCAGGAAGCCTCCGCTCCCAGCCTCGGCCCGTCCTCTGCCTGGGAAGTCAGGGTGCGGGGCTGGTGGGCTCTGTGGCCAGGCCCCCAGAGAGCAGCGGAGCAGAGGCGAGGTGCACAGACGTGATGACGGCGGGGCCCTGGCTGTCGTGTCCGCCCGGTGTGGGACCTGCCTCCTGCCACGTCAGCTTTCTGGGCATAAAGTGGGGCTGAAGGTGCCCTTCCCTGGAGCTGGGGTCACGGTGCCTGAGGCGGGCTTGGCAGGGGCAGGGACAGTGAGCGCTCGTCAGATAGACTGACACTTGCTGAATCCTTGTGCTGAAGGCAGGTGTCTTTGGCCTTGGCCTTGCGTGCGGTCTGGCCTGGGCACAGGGTGCATGTGCTACGGGTGCTGTGCTGCTTTCTCGGGCACTGGGGGCCCAGGCCCAGTAAGTCCCTCACCACGGGCTGCCTCCCATGGGCACCTCCTCCTGACTGGGGGCTCCAAGGGCCTGGGGGTGTGCACAGGGGTGCCCCCCACCCCGCCGCTTCCCTCGGACACTGCCCAGAGCTTCCTTGAGTGTCTGCAGCCCCACCTGGTCCAGGAGCCCAAGCCCTCCATCTGCCTGTCTTCCATGTTGATGTGACCACCCGTGTCTGTCCCCAGGCTTCACGTGGAAGATTTCAGCCTGGACTCCTCTCTGTCTCAGTAAGTGCTTACAGGGAGGGGTCGCAGCAGGGAAAGACAAGTGTCCTTGCACCCAGCAGACCCTGGGAGGAAGGGGCTCAGAATCCAGTCTGCCCTGCGGCCAGGCGGGGGCAGGCACAAGGCGGCACTGGCTACCACCCCCCACGCCGTCAGGTGCCACTGCTGGGGGACGAAGCTGAGGCTGGGGACTGGACAGTGGGGGTTCCCCTGGGGGCGAGCCCCAGACTAGGAAACAGGGCCATCCAGAGGCGGATACCCACAGCCCTCAGGAGTGCCCAGTGGGGATGGGGACCCCCACCATTTGTGTGGGGACAGGCATGCAGATGCCTGCTGGGACCCTCCCCACTCAGCCAAGGCCAGCTGTCTGGGCAGGCCCCCAGGCGTGTCCTGGCTTCCTTTAAGATCTAGGTCATGCGAAGGGTGGCTTTGAGGGTGGGGAGACCAGCATCGTCCTCAGAGCAGCCACATCCTGCCCAGGCCCTCGGCGTTCAGTGTGGCCACTAAGGGGGACCCGATGTCATTAATTTCCGTTGTTGGCGACGACAGCTGCTGCTTGCTCTGTTTCCAGCTGTTGACATTTGTCCCCCCTGCAGCCTGCAACTCGGACCTTTGGTCACCCCGGCAGGTGGGCCACAGTCCCGGGCCTCTGGCTCCCTGGCCCAGGCCCCTGCGCTGCAGAGGCCCCTCCAGCGCCCACAGGGCCACCCCAGAGTCTCCCCAGTAGTGCAGACACCCCGTGCCCCGAGGCCCCGGCCCGGCCGAGGGTGCGGGAACAGGAGTCCCCTCTGACATGTGTGCAGGCGGTCCCAGGTGGGGCCACCTCTGAGCGACAGGCAGGCTGGGGTCACCTGTTAGTTGGAGAAGCCACCACTCGCCCTGCCTTTCCTCTGTCCCCAGGCTGCTCTGCTCCTCTGGGTCCCGATACGGGCGGCCCCTGGCAGCAGGTGGCCCGGGCCGCAGCTAGAGGAAAGCCTTTCAGAGCCCCCAACCCCCGAGGGTCGTGGTGCCTGGAGGGATGTCCCCATGGGGATCTTTGGCCACACGGCCATCAGCATCCCCTCCCCACAGGCGAGTCTGCAAGCTTGGAGCTGGGAGTGGGGGGAACAAAGCAGCCTTCAGCCCTACCCCACCCCTACCCCCAGTGCCTCGCTACTCGGTGGGCACCCCTGCCCGTCCTCTGCCCCCAAGCCCAGCTCCTTGCACGCGCCGACAGGAAGTGCCTGTGCATGGCAGGTGGGGCAGGCCACACGTCTGTCCCGGTCTGGGTCCCTGGGCTGGTCATAGGCTCTGCCCTTTCTCAGAGTAGCTGGCCTCGGGTTGGCAGTTAGGCCTGGGCCCTGCCCTTCCTCTTGCCCGCCAGTCCGCGGGTTCCCGTGTGGAGGGAGCGAGCCACCAGGACAGGCGCCTCACGGAGGGCGCAGACAGTAGGAGCTCGGCCCCATGTAAGTGCACAGCTGTCGTGGCCGGGTGGGCGGGCCCGCCGTGTGCCTAGTGTCCAGCTTCCCCCGCCACCCGGCCCTCACCTCTGGAGGGTTCCCGGCACAGGCCATCTGTGCCCGAGCCACTTGCCAGGGCTCCCTGGAAGGCCTGTCCCCGGGCCTGCCTGCTGGCCCACGGGTCAGCTCCCCGGTCAAGGGGGACGTGCAGCCCGCAGCCTCCCTGCCCGGCTCCCACTGGGCACCACCCTCGCCTGGCATGTCCTGTCCCGGTTTCGGGGCGGGGGGGAGGCTCAAGCTGCTTTGCTGGTGCAAGGGGGGCTCCGTGGCTCCACCGCAGCGTGGCCCTGGGCCTGCCCGAACACAAGCCTCGTGGGGATGGGGCAGAGCCAACTGGGGACTGACCTGTCCACCCCTCACATCCGAGAGGCCCTGCTCCCATGCGGAGCCCCAGTCCCCTGGTGCCTTTGACCTTCCTGGGCCTTGGCGGGCCTCACTTTCCATGCGTGTTGGGATGAGTCTGGCTGGAGCCCTCTGAGGGGCCCCAGGGCAGGGCTCAGTGAGATGGCCCTTCTGTCTGCTCGGCCGGGACCCCTGTCCTCACCAGCCTGAGAACTGGCAGCCTCTGAGGTTGGAAGAGCCCGGGCTGAGGACTGTCCCAGGCCTGTCCAGTCCTCGGGGCTCACAGCCTGACCCCGGGGGCTACGCCCAGGGCTTTCTGAGGCCCAGGCTCCCCACAGGCTCTGGGCCCTGAGACCATGCCCTAGGGGCACCCCAGCTGTAGACCTTCTCCCTGGGCCCCGCAGCAGGCGGCAGCCTCCCCTCGGGGCCTCAGGCCCAGGGGATGAAAATGCACGGACGTGGGGCAAGTAGACCCCTTGGCCCCGCTGTGAGGTTTGGGGCGGCTGGATGCCGAGGCCGAGCCCCGGGCCGCGGCCCCGTGTGTTCTCAGGACCCCTCTCCCGGCTCAGCCCTTCCCCCACTCCCCACAGCGGCTTCCCGGGAGCTTGGTCACACGCCCACACAGGGCCTTGAGCCACGGCTGGACTGGGGCCTCACCCCTGACCATGGAGGGCATCAGCCACGTGCAGTCTGCAGCCACCTCCGTGGACTTGTGGCCCAGGGGCCCGTCCTTTCTGGGTGATGGAAGCGCCAGAGCTGGCCACTGTCAGGACCCAGGAGGTCACGGGCACCATGTGAGCTGATGGGTGCCAGGCCCCAGGCCCCGCACTTGGGTGGCCTCTCACTCCTCCATCGGGCTCAAGCACTTAGACTTGATGGGGACAGGCCTGAGAGGCGGAGAGAGCAGGCGAAGTCTCCGGAGCCAGAGCCCCCCCATCTGGCAGCCTCAGGACACCGGTAGCCGACACTTCCTGTCACTGCCCATCACCCAGATGAGGAGGCCGGGGCTCAGACAGGTGCAGGGGCCGTGAGCAGTGGGGCGGGAGCAGGGCAGGGCTCTGTCTGCCCGCCCAGACCCGTCCGTGACCCCGGAGCCCATCTGCTTCTTCCTGTGAGCTTGCTGGGCTGAGAGTGTCCTTCAGCCGGGCCCAGGCCATGCTGCGCGCCCCGGGGCTGCCGGGGTCCGGAAGTTCTCCAGGGCTTCCTCCTGCGTCGGCCCAGCGCCCCTTTGGGCCTAATTATGCTTGTCGCCTTGACTGTACTTCAGGATAAATGGACAGCTTGTGAGCTGCTGTCTGCGGTGGTGCAGCCACAGCTCATGAAACATTAAGAGCGAGAGAGGTTTCTGAGGCTCAGTTCACGCGGCCGCATCCGCCAGCCCACGGCTTATCCCTCGCCAGCCCTCTCCAACTGATGGCCGCCTTGGGGGGCTGTCCCGATGGGTGTCTGCAGCTGACCCCAGGGGACCAGGGCCGGCTGAGGAGTGACTAGGGCTCCATTCCTGGGGAGCGGGGGAGGGGCTGCATCCGGCCCAGCTAGGCCCAGGTCAGCAGTCCCGACCCTCGGGCCCAGGCAGAGCGTCCAGTAGGCATCAGGGATGCACCACGCGCAGCAAGAGGCTGGCGGGAAGTGGGAGCAGGTGGACAGTTGGGTCAGGGTTTGGGGTCCCCAGGGAAGGAGCTGGGGGTCGCTGGCTTTTCCCAACAGAGAGCACAGGAA
This sequence comes from Proteles cristata cristata, assembly GCA_017311185.1. Taxonomy (NCBI): domain Eukaryota; kingdom Metazoa; phylum Chordata; class Mammalia; order Carnivora; family Hyaenidae; genus Proteles; species Proteles cristata. Next base: position 3,292 of record JAESUZ010003514.1, on the reverse strand, counting down.
GGAGACCTGACTCTGGCTTCCTGCTTTGTCTCAGCTGCTGATGCCAAGCTGTCCGGCAGGAGCAGGTGGGGGACCCGGGGGGGGGTCGGGGGGCTCTCAGCGGCATAGAGTGTGAGGTCCGCCTCCGGCTCCTGCTTGGTCTAGGGAGGGCACCCCAAAGGCCGATGTTGCAGGGCAGCCAGGGGCTCAGAGCAAGCCTGGGGTTTAGAAGTTACCTCACACAAGTGGGTCAGGTGGGCATCGAGGGCGGCCCGTGACCAGCCCTGGGGCACCCCGCATTCAGAGTTGAGATGGGAGGCAGCCAAGGAGTCTGGGCGGGGGGAGGGGGCAGAGTAGGGTGGAGGCACGGAGGGCACAGCATGGTCAGTGCCCTGGGAGGCTGAGGAGGAAGGAGCCAGGCGGGGCCTCGCTGGCCAGATAAGGGTGCATCCCCGACGCCTCCTAGAAGCGGCCTGAGTGGGGGGCCCAGGGGGTGGGGAGACCCCTCTGCGGAGGCTTTGCTGCAATGGGGCGGGAGCGCGTTGGGGAGGGCTGCTCCTGAGCTGGGCACTCTTCCCCGGGGCTCACTGACTTGCATCTGTCTGCCCTCCTGACCTGACCGCACCAGGCCCAGGCCCAGCCAGGCATGTCAGACCAACTCCCCACGGAGGCCCTCAGGGGCGCCCCCCGACCCAGCTCCAGGCGGCAGCACCTACAGAGAAGGGTGGGATTTAGGGGTTTAGGAGTAAGCCAGGAGGGCAGGGGCAGGGGTCTGAGGAGAGAGAGGAAAGGGGTCTTACTGGGGTGCAGTGGGGCACAGGGGTGCGCTGGGGTACAGGAGGGGTGCCGTGGGGCACAGGGGTGCGCTGGGGTACAGGAGGGGTGCCGTGGGGCACAGGGGTGCGCTGGGGTACAGGAGGGGTGCCGTGGGGCTGCAGGGGTGCTGGGGTACAGGAGGGGTGCCGTGGGGCACAGGGGTGTGCTGGGGTACAGGAGGGGTGCCATGGGGTACAGGAGGGGTGCCCTGGGGCACAGGGGTGCTGTGGGGTACAGGACGGGTGCCCTGGGGCACAGGGGTGTGCTGGGGGTGGTAGGGAAGCCATGGGTACACTGGCTGTGTGGTCTGTGGGAGGCCGGTCCCGCTGCTCTGGCTCCAGGTGTGCAGGGTATGGCTGGGTGACCGCCCTGCACCAAGACCCAAGGGAGGGAAGGGCCTATGGCACCTGGTCCTCCTCTGGGGCCCTTGTTGAGCCCCGTGACCAGTGGAGTCCCACCCCCGCCCCGCCCGGAGCAGGTCAGCCCCCCCGCGACATCGCGCCTGTCAGACCGTCCTGTGCCGGGAGCAGGCTGCGGGAGGAGGGCCCCCGCCCACGGCGGGCACGCGGCACAGCCAGTCCTGGCCGAGCACCCCATTCAGCATCGAGGGGCGAGCTCGTTCCCGCCCCCAGGGGAGGCGGGGCCCCACCAGGCGGAGGCCGTTCACAGCCCACTGGCCCGCAGGCCGGAGCCCCGGCCCCGGGGGACGATGCCGGGAGGTGGGCCCCCCAGGACCACGCCCCGCCCGCCCTACTATCGTCCGGGCGGACACCGGGCCAGCGTGAGCACCGCGGCCCCCGCGCGCCTGTGGCCGAGGCCGTGGAGGTGCTGGGCGCGTTACCCCAGGGACCCGATGGCCCTCCCGACGTGCTGGGTGTGCTGGGGCCGGTCCCCCGGAGGCTGGGAGCCCGGACAGGCCGGGGAATTGGCCGGGGGTGCAGGTGAGCCTGAGTGGGGGGGGCAGCCTGGGCTGGAGGGGCCCACGGCGGGCCTGACGGCCGGCGCGGGGGTCAGGGCCTCCAGCCTGTGTGCCCGAGCCCCTTGCAGGCCGCATGGGGCCTGGGGCGCAGCCGCTAGGGGCCCGCAGACAGTGCAGCCCACCGTCGGTTTCCACGCCTACTTAGATGCCACGGGTGTTTTGAGCTGTGCCGAGGGTCACTCAAGGCTCGTTCAGTCCTGGTGGCGGGCTGCCTGTGACTGTCAAGGCTGCGGGCCCATGGCTCTTCACCTCCGGGGGCCCTGGTGCCGGGAAGGCCGTGGCTGACTGGCCCCAGCCGTGCCCGGTGGCTTTGGAAGGGCTGGCAGGCAGGTCTGCCGGGACCGCTGCGGGTGGCCGGACGCGGGGCCCCTCCCAGGCCTGGGTCCCCGCGGGTCTGTCCCCGCTCCTGCAGTGCAGGAAAAGCGGGCCGGCCCCCATGGCCCTCTCCCCTGCCCCCAGGGTCCAGGTGGAGTTCTATGTCAACGAGAACACCTTCAAGGAGCGGCTCAAGCTGTTCTTCATCAAAAACCAGAGATCCAGTGAGTGGGGGCCTGCAGGAGGGGCGGGGCTGGGCGGGTGGCAGTGAGCAGTAGGGAGCCGCGGGAGGGCCCCTAAGCTTCAGGCCACCTTCCCCCCAGTGCGGGGGGGACCTGGGACGGGAGCCTGCCCCGCTGCTGGACACCGGGCTGGGCCACGGCCGTCCAGGGCACTGGCACAGCCCCCCCGGGCAGCCCCAGGCCTCCTACCTGCACCCTGGAGGGGTCTCTGGCCACCTCCCCCACCCGCCTTCCCAGCAGGAGCTTGGCCTCCTGGGACCCCATCTGGGGTGCAGGATGAGGCATGGGTCTTGGTCCATCAGTGTGCTCCCCAGGCCCCCCCTTCTGTCTCAAGGAGCATGGGGAGTGGTCCCCACCCCCATCTGGAAGGCGGGACAGGGATGGAGGGCCTCCCTCCCGGGCAACGCAGAGCACCCCGCAGCCCAGGGTGTCCCGGTGCCCCGGGAGAGCTGTCAGCAGCGACTTCAGTGGGGCTCCGGTGGCCCAGGAGCCCTGATGTGCCCCCCCGCCCCCGCAGGCCTGAGGATCCGGCTGTTCAACTTCTCCCTGAAGCTGCTCACCTGCTTGCTGTACATCGTCCGCGTCCTGCTGGACGACCCGGCCCTGGGGATCGGATGGTGGGCGACCAGAGGGGCTAGGGGTGGCTTGCTAGGACAGAGACGGGGGGACTCGGGTCAGTGTAGGGGGTGTGTACCCAGCCCCCGGGGAGTCCTTCCTTCCCAGCGTCCTCCCCTGCAGACCAGGCCCTGGATGTCGCACTCGGTCCTGCTGACCCACAGGCTCAGCTCGGGGGGGGTGGGAGAGGGAGGTGCCGTGTGTGCAGGGTGGCTGAGTGTGTTCATGTGTGCGCACGTGTGTGTGCATGTACACGCATGTCCAGTGGTACACGGGAGTGGCTGTGCGTGTGCGCATGTGTGTCTGGCAGTGCGCAGGAGTGGCTCTGTGTGTGTGTGTGTGTGTG
>JAESUZ010003513.1:0-28961 GCA_017311185.1 Proteles cristata cristata | reverse complement strand
AACCATTCTTCCTTTTTTCTGAGTTTTTAAAGTTGAGATGCAGTTCACATACCACGGAGTTCACAACCTTCAAAGCCTTTGATTCCATGGCTTTTGGCACATTTGGAAAGCTGTACATCGATCACTATCTAATTCCTGTTTGTCGGATTATTTAAAAATAGCAATTTATTGGCTAAGCGTCCAACTGTAGCTCAGGTCATGATCTCACAGTTTCGTGAGTTTGAGCCCCATATCGGGCTCCAGGCTGACAGTGCAGACCTGCTTGAGATTCTGCGTCTCCCTCTCTCTCTCTCTGCCCCTCCCTCACTTTTTATTTTCTCTCTGAAAATAAACTTAAAAATGTTTGATAAAAAAACAGCAATTTATCAACCAAGTCATCAGTTTTCGTACAGTTTCAGTAACTGTAGCAATTTCCTGAACTGCCTGTAGAAATTCTGAAATGATGGCGTTGTCCTTTCAAACGACTTGTTCTTACTTGACCCGAATAATCTGCCACTTTTAGCATCACTGCAACATAAGGATACTTAGTGATCTGCACTGCCTGAGTTTACAGCCTTAACCCAGTTTTCACTGCAAACCTGTAAGCTGGTCGGTGACCTTGGACTTGGCGTATGGCAGCAACTCACTAGACGCCTCCATGGAAGGTGACCGGGGCTCACACCACCGAGTCCCCTTTCAGTTAATGTTTGCATGGTTCATCCTTTTCATTCTTTGACTTCCAACCCACCTATAACCTATATGAAGTGAATTCCTTGTAGATAGCACATAGTTAGGTCATGTTTTAAAAAAAAAATTCTACTGGTCTTTTTTTGTTTTTGTTCTTTTTGAGAGAGAGAAAGAGAGAGAGAGAGAGAGAGTGTGCACACACACTGGAGAGTTGGGGAGGGGCAGAGGGAGAGAGACAGAGAGAATCTTAAGCACGCTCCACACCCAGCTTGGACCCTGACTTGGGGCTCGATCTCACAACTGAGAGATCATGACCCGAGCCAAAATCAAGAGCTGGACAGTTAACTGACAGAGCCACTCAGGCACCGCTGCCGGCCTCTTTTTGTGTGTTTGTGAACTTAGACCACTGATACTGAATGTTATTATTGATATTATAGGGCTTCGATTTACCATTTATAAAAACTTGATTACTGTTTGTTCCCTCTGGTTTTTGTTCCCATGTACCTTCTTGTGCCTTCCTGTTAGTTACTTGAATACTTTTTAAAACTTCATCTTATTTGCAGTGTTTTTGTTTTTAACTTTAACTATTTTTGAGAGAGAAAGAGCACAAGCAGGGGAGGGGCAGAGAGAGGGAGAGACACAGAATCCGAAGCAGACTCCAGGCTCTGAGCTGTCAGCACAGATCCCGACGTGGGGCTTGAACCCACAAACTGCAAGATCATGACCTAAGCGGAAGTTGGATGCTTAACTGACTGAGCCACCCAGGTGCCCCTGCAATATATATATTTTTTTAATGTTTGTTTATTTTGAGAGAGAGAGCAAGCTGGAAAGTGCAAGCAGGGGACAGGCAGAGAGAGAGGGAGAGTCCCAAGCAGGTTCCAGGTTGTCAGCACAGAGCCTAACTGGGGGGCTCGAACCCACGAACCACGAGATCATGACTTGAGCCCATGCTGGACGCTTAACTGACTGAGCCACCTAAGCGCCCCGACAAGTGATTTTTAAATTGTGTCCTGAATATCTGGGATACATTTGAATCTCTGAACTTCATTTAGATCTATTTTAGTAGGAGACACTGCTGGTGGAGGGCCGGGTGCGCCACCCGTTACTGCCAGGTGGGGGCGGTAGTCTAGAAGTCCTGACTTCTCACTAGGCCTCTGCAGACAGGTGGGGGATTGCGAGTGTGTGTGTGTGTGTGTGTGTGTGTGTGTGCGCGCGCGCGCACGCAGTGTTTGGTTTCCAGCTAGGCTGAACCTTCCCCATCCTTTGACTAGAGAGAACAGGCTTTGCTTAGGGCTTTTTGGTCTGTGACCATTTACACTTCCGGCCTGCTGGCATCGTCAGTGGGTACTCCGGGATACAGGGGAGACAGAAAGGAAACCCAGGCAACTCACGGCTCTGTCGTCCCTTATTTCCCAAGGTCTGCAGTCAGCCCGCCTCCTTTCCCCCACCCTTTAGAGTCTTATCTTTGTCTTATATATCATGTCGGGGGATTTTAGTTACACTTTGTAGAAGGAATAAGGTGAAGGGCATTTACTCTGTCTTATCTGGAAGAGTTGACCCTTCTGGAAATTGTTTTGGTTTTTTTTTTAAATGTGTATTTATTTATTTTTGAGAGAGAATCCCAAGCAGGCCCTGAGCTGCTGGCACTGACTGACTCGGGACCCGACTTGAGGCTCAAACTCCTGAAACCGAGAGATCATGACCTGAGCCCAAACCAAGAGCCAGACGCCCCGAAATTACCTTGTTAGTGACCATCTTTACGGCACCCTTTTCATCATCTTAACCGACTGAGCCACCCAGGCGCCCCTTCCCTTTTCATCATCTTGAAAATGCTGCTTTCCCCAGACTCTGCCTCAGTAGTCCTCTTGAGCTGATGGACAGTTTCAGCACATTAAAACGTAATGTCAAATTTGGCACATGGCCGGGGCCAGGGCCATGATCGTGAGGATAAGAAACTGGCGGCAGAAACTGGGGCCGACGCCCCGACCAGCAGTGCGTTGTACGGGGACAAAGAGGAAAGTTCAGATGCCATAAAGGTAGGAAGCCGGACTTGTTGCTTATTTATGCACAGCCCCCGTTTTAGGGAGCAGCCGATTGGTGTTGGCGCGACTTCCTGTGCACATGTGAAGGATGGATGGCGGTCAGCGCCTGAAGGTATGGCTGTGATCCCAGCCCTTCCCCCGCTCTACCCAGCTGGTCTCAGAAAGTTCTCTCCTTCGGGCGCCTGGGTGGCTCAGTCGGTTAAGCGTCCGACTTCGACTCAGGTCATGATCTCACGGTGTGTGGGTTCAAGCCCCGCGTCGGGCTCTGTGCTGACAGCTAGCTCAGAGCCTGGAGTCTGCTTCAGAGTCTGTGTTTCCCTCTCTCTCGGACCCTCCCCTGCTCATGCTCTCTCTCTCTCTCTCTCACAAATAAATAAAACATTTTTTAAAAAATGAGCTGTACAGCCTCAGGGTTCAGTGAGCTCTTCTGTCTGTGGATGTCTGTGTTCAGAAGTTCAAAGGCCCTTTGTTCCTTCCCTTCCAGGTCGGTCACCATGAACTGGGGCACTTAGCACGTTGCCCTGGCACCGGAGGAGCCACACCGCGGCGGCGGTCCACACTGTCAGGACTGCGACTTGGCCCGGCACCTACCGCAGGGCGATTCTGCAGAGCACCAGTATCGTGAGCTCTTAGAGGATGATCGGCGCGTTGGTTGCAGCGCAGTGTTCAGTAAGGAAGTGCCCGTGCGATGTGGCTACTTATGGCCGTAAAATAGGGAGAGCTCAGGTTCCCAGCCCGAATCTGCTTCTCCTGGAGCCATTGCAACAGGGCGTTCTCCGAACGAAGAAGAGATGTGATTTGGTACCATTTCCCATCAGCAGGTGTCTGCACAAAACAGCGAAGCGAATGACGGCCAAGGGCAGTCCTGTGTATCTTGATTATATTACCTGATATTAAATAAAAGGCCTGGATGGTATTGGTTTAAACTGGACTCATTCGGCTTTTCTTCAAATAGCTCCCCTTACACCTGCCCCGAAACCAATCTTTGAAAAGCATTTCTCTCCCTGGGGTGGGATGACCCTGTGGAAGTGAAACAAGATTTTGCTTTCAAGGTTTTCGGTCTATGGGGTTTTTCTAATTGTGCTAGTAAATGACCCCGGGGTCGTTGTTAATGACAAAATGTGTTTTGTTTTGTTTTGTTTTGTTTTGCTAGGATACGGATTTCATCATGAAGTTCAGTTGTGTGGGGGGGTGGGGGGGGGAAGCCAGTCTACATACAAAGGAATATGAAGAGCGTGAAGGAAACTATATTGAGTTCAAGAAGCTTAGCAATTATCCGACAAAGTCAGGTTAACGACTGTTGAGTGTCGTAGGCCAGAAGTTACAACACAGACCTTATTTAGGGTGTTTCCCTTGTTCCTAAGGCACATTTCAAAAAAGTCTCCAAAATCTATTGCTGTGATTTAAAAAAAAATTTTTAATGTTTATTTTTGAGCAAGAAAGAGACAGGACTTGAGCATGGGACGGGCAGAGAGAGAGGGAGACACAGAATCTGAAGCAGGCTCTAGGCTCTGAGCTGTCAGTGCAGAGCCTGATGCGGGGCTCAAACCCACGAACCCTGAGATCATGTTCTGAGCCGAAGTCAGAAGCTCAACCGACTGAGCCACCCAGGCGCCCCAGTTGCTGTGATTTTTTTAGCCCTGATTTTAAAACTTAAGTTTTTCAAGCAACCTGAATCAGGGGTTGGCAAAAATCCTTTTCCCTAGAAAGCCAGATAGTAAATGGTCTGGGCTTTATGCGTGAATACTTGCTCACTTCTGTCACTGCTATTCAGCTCTGCATGAAAACAGTCACAGACACTGAAGAGCCTGAAATGAAGGCCTCCATTAAGAGAAACCTCGGGCTGCACGAAGCCCCAGTCCCAGTTCCAGGAAAAGCCTCAGATTGTTCAAGGCTAGAGCCATCCTCAGACCGCCCTCAGTTCAGTTAATCAAAAAGAAAAAAAAAAAAAGAAAAAGAAACATTCCTATGGTCTGAGTCAAGGCTGGGAACTGCAGATACAAACTAGCCAATTTCTCACCGCTTGCCTGAACCCCACCTGGGCCCTTTGAACTGACCTCATAATTGGTCATTTTCAAAGGATTCTCAACAGTCATGATTGGGTCCCACCAAAAGTAATGAACACCTCACAGATACTGAATGGTCAAAGCTGTTACCAGAGATGCTGTACAATTGTAACTGGTGCTTATGTGATGATGCTACGTGTACTGTAACACCCCCATCCCTTACTCCTTAAAAACCCTGTTCACGATTGTTCTTGGCTTCACCTTGCTGCCACGACACCGGCAGGCTGGTGAGCCCCTGCTCGAGCTTGTAATAAAGACCCTTTTGTATTTGCATCGGTGCCGGCTCCTTGGAGGTCTCTGGGACTCGTGATTCGGGCACAACAACATTATGCAAAGGAAGGAGCCTAGTGCATTCCAATAAAACTTTATTGGGGCGCCTGGGCGGCTCAGTCAGTTAAGCGGCCAACCTCGGCTCAGGTCACAATCTCACGGTTCTTGAGTTGGAGCCCGGGGTCTGGCTCTGTGCTAGCAGCTCAGAGCCTGGAGCCTGCTTCCGATTCTGTGTCTCCCTCTCTCTCTCTGACCCTCCCCCGCTCATGCTCTGTCTCTCTCTGTCTCAATAATAAATAAAATATTAAAAAAATTTTTTAAATAAAAATAAAACTTAATTTACAAAACTAGGTGGCGGGCCGGATTTGGTCCAGAGGGGCTGGCTACCCTTAATTTGTCTTAGAAACACCCTGAGAAAGGGATCACACCGCATTCTTCTAGTAACTGACAATACTTCGAAAATGCAAAAACAATGGGGCGCCTGGGTGGCTTAGTCAGTTAAGCGTCCAACTTTCGCTTGGGTCATGATCTCGCGGTTTGTGGGTTCGAGCCCCATATTGGGCTCTGTGCTGACAGCCAGCTCAGAGCCTGGAGCCTGTTTCAGTCTGTGACTCCCTCTCTCTCTGACCCTCCCCTGTTCATGCTGTCTCTCTCTCCTAGAAATAAATAATAAAAATATTTTTTTTTTTAAATAATAAAAATATTAAAAAAAAAAAAAAGAAAATGCAAAAACAAGATGAGCTCAGCCAGTTAATCTTTTTATTTTGAGTTTTGTAAAAAAAAAAAAAAAAAGCTTTGAGAAAAACGTGTTAAATATCAGTCAAAGGCAAGAAGACACGTGGCTAGCTTTACAATATCAATCTAAACATACACACGAAGGCAAACATGAAGTAAAATGCTAGGGAAAGTTAGCACTGTTGGGGGCCTAACCTCAGTTTTCCTTATTGCACATAAAGGTTGCTGATAACTCCAAGACTTCCCTTTTCCACAGTTAGACATTTATTTCATAGAACGTGTTTATTTATATAACATACTATAAGGTTAATTTTATAAAACCACTGGTTTGCTACTGATGAATGGAAACAGAAGATAAAATTCTCCCCAATTACGTTATGTAAGTGCTTTATAAAAAGTTCCCCTCCCCCCCACCCCCGCACAGTCCTAGTGTCCCGTGGTAAATCCATCCTATTCTGTTTTTAAAAATTGCTTTGCAGCTATTAAACAAATCTTGGTGGCCTTCCCATTTGATCATTTTATTGGACATAGTGAAACTTCCTAAGTACGAAGACCCAGACGTATTTTTCTGTAAAAAATGAAAAGACAACCCAGAAGGGAGGTGATCCTGAAGTCATACACGTCGAAGGAGCGATTTCAGTGAATTCCGAATCCACAGACTTCACGCCCATACCACCGGAAGTCATTCCTCTGCTTCCCCGAAGCCCACCGCTGGAATCATCCCAACCAAAGTCCACCCCCAAGAGTCCAAGCCGTCAGTCACCCAGAGCACTGGGGTCTCAACTTTTCCGTGCTTTAGAGAGCAGATGTGGAGTTCCTCGTGCTGGTTAGGAGTCCCTTTCTATAGGAGTTCCCCCAACATATACATGCCCGGCCCTTTTCCACTGACCCTGGCATTCGCCAATTCCGTGTACCCCGTGTTCGAAGGCGGCCGTCCGAAAGAGGGGCCGCCCTCCCGGGTGCTCTCACGTGCATTTCGGGGCTTTTCAAAATGCAACAGGACGGGCAGACCCTCCTTCTCATCTTCTCCCAGGCTCATGTGGCAGAAAACTGCTTACAGAAATAAAACGAATATCAAAAGCTTTGGTTTTGCTTTTCACGACTGCTGCCAGCACTGGGTGTCACGACATGGTCGTCAGTGCAAAGAAAGAAAAAAAAAAGCTCCACTGATGAAAATCGAAACAGGGCAAAGGGGTTGATTTCTAGGTTCTAGTTTTGGAAGGATTGTCAAAGAGAAAAGCCTACTTGCTTTTCCTAGTGAGAGACTGGCAGAGCTTTCTAGAGCATGTCTCTGTATACTGTCCTTATTAGGTTTTAGAAAGGGGAAGGTCTCTTCAGGTGCCCAAATGAAAACACATTCAGAGGGCTTGTTTGTAACCCTTGGCCACTAGGTTCCTTTGACTGTGTCGGGGCGCAGCACCGGACACTGGCGGGGCCAGAGTTTCACTTAAAAACCAACATAAGAGATAGGTGGTCAGCGGTCCCACTTTCATAGCATGTGACAAACTCAGTCCTACACGAACTCATCTGCAGAATCAACATCCAGAGGCAAGCGTGAAACGTGTCAAGTTCCCCGTTTTTCCAAAGTGGGCTAGAAAGTCACATGCTTGTTGAATCAGCAAGCTGACCTTCCAGAAGCCCTCGTTCCACATCCCATCTTACAACAGACGGCACAGTCGGGTTTGTGATGTGCCTCTTAGGACTCACAGTGGGGACCGAGCTAGGTGTCCGAGAGGAGGGTTTCTCCCTGTTGCCCCACCACCACCAGTCTCCCCTAAGGGCATCGGTGGCGTTTCTACATTTAGAAATCATCTTGTTCATACTAAATATCTGACATGGTGACATTAACTGCCTCTGCGGACAAAGAAAGGGGTAGGGAGAGTTGACTGGGGGTGGGGGGATGTCATGATACAGCCCTCTATTTTGGAAGATGGCCCTACGCTGAAATGTACATGGACAGCTGAGCTAATACCTGTCACGTTCTCCAGAGAGGCTTCATTTGTCAACCGAACCACAGACGACGTTTTCGGGTCCAGAGAACGCAGCCCAAAAGCCCCTTGCTGTCTGCTTGATGAGACATTTGATGTCGCAGTGTGATTTTCGGCTGTAAGACATCGGTCCTGTTTGGGCGGCCCAGGGAGTCCCCTGGGGGCAGAATCCGTGTAATCACCTATGCGCTCTTCCTAGATTGGCTTCCTAGGAGGAAACTCAGCCTCGTTTCAAGTCCAAACTGCCCTCTGGAGGAGACGAAGTTCAGGTCTCCTTGTGGTGCCCCAAAAAAGTATTAAAAGGAACAAAGAGCCAGACTTCGTGCCTCCCCTCTGCCAACGCCACTTCCTCGTGACTGAGAAGGGGTCACAAGCTTCCACTTCCAGAGGGCCCAAACTCTACCCTGAGGTCTCCAGCACGGACACAGGCACGGGGGCAAGGTAAGCGTGGCGAGAAAGAAAGGTGACCCGACCGCAAAGGGGACCTTGTTTAATCGCACGTTGAGTTGAAAAGCCAGCTTCTCCAACACCTTCCACTTGACATTTGGCTGCACGGCTAAGACCGAACCCCTTTTCCTTCCACAGATGGGGGCCAAGAAGGCAGGTTTTTCATCCCCGCCCCCTCTCCGCCACCCAATACATCCCCTCACGCCACCCTTCTCTCCCTCTCATGCACTAAGGTTTTCAAATGTGATGTTGTCAGTTGCACTTTAGGGAGTAAGTTCTGGAGTTCTGCCAAGATTGTCTGCAAGGAATTCTTTGATGGGCTTCCTTTACTGGTCAATGCTCAGGATGGTCCACGTGACTGGCAATTAAAGGAAACTTAATTTGCTAGGCCATTCTTTAAGGCTCCAAATAGGGTCCGCTGCAAGGTCTAGGCTAAAAGGCTGGCCCCACTCCAAACCTCCTGGGCAGCCAGGCTTGAGAACTTGTGCTCTAGAATCATCCAGCTCTGCTGAACTGTCTTCCCCTCCCTCAACCCAGAACAAATATGGTTATAAGATGTTGAATGTGTTAAAAAGATGGGAAATTGGATGCACTCAGCAGTGTCAGCCTGATTTATGCCAGATTGGCAGCAGATAGCTGGCCTTACGTTAAATGGTTTCTGGGCTTTGGGGTGCCCGCTTTTTCCCACTCAGCACAGGCGTAATGCTTCTAGAAGGCGGAAGCATTTCGTTGAATGCACTCATTTCCCAGGACCTCTAGTAAGGTCACGATTATTCTCTACATCTTAGAAACCAGAATTAGAACCATAGGTCAATGACTTACTCCTGTCCACTGAGTAATGGACAATCCAAATGACTATCCAAATCCAATCCAAATCCAACCCAATGACTAGCAAAATTTTGGTCTTGACAAATCTCCACTTATTTATATTGAAGTAGGTCCAAATAAAAGGTTTGCAGTCAAGATGACAAGACGCTTTTGGGGAAAACCCAACGATGTGCGGATTGACGGGGGCCTCGGATGGAGAACTCTGGTTATTTTTCCTCCTTAATGTCTTATTAATTTGCTGAAAGCTTCCTGGAAAACCATTAATGACAACGAAGCCCTGAAGTTATTAAGGGTGGGTCCCTAAATAGCCAGGGTGGCTATTTTCAAGAACTGTATCAGGGTTTTCCTGGTAGCTTCCTCCCTCCAAAATTAAATAAGTAAGTGATGTAAGAGACAGACAAGGCTTTATAAAGATCCAACCAAAGAGCTGGCCAGCCTATCCCTCCATCTCCGCAAGTAACACACATACACAGAAGCCTCACCTTTCAAGTGTACAGGCTTGACTGGTCATTACTGAGAGAGCTCTACGGTAAATAAAACCCGTGCTGGTTCTGGGCACATATGCACATCTCCAGCCTGGCAAGCTGCTCTCTGCACTCTGACCCCACGACAAGACGATCTCCCATCCAGGGGTGCTCTAAAAAAGCGGTTTCTCTGACTGTGGCTCGTAGGTTTTCCGAAGTCCCTCCCTAGCCTAGGTAATTTTGAGCCTCGTGGGGTCAGGTACGTGGCTTAGCTTGTTTTTCAAGCTTACAAAGCCCATGGGTGCCCATGATAAAAATCAAAATGGACTTTAGGGTAGACAGAAAGGAAAGGGGGAATAAAAAGCATCTAATTACATTATATCGAAACATATGAAACTGTCGTTTGTTTCTTTTTTTTTTAAATGGTTCAACATTAGCAATTTCGTATGGCTCAACCTGGTAGTAAGTTTTGCCTGGTTTGCACAGACGATTAATTCAAAAAGCAAAGCGTAACATCTTATCTAAGTATTAACCATTCAAAATGTGAGTTAGGAAGATTAAATGGCTGGTCTGATTATGGGTACGCTAGACTGGGCCACTATGTTGTCAGCCACAATAAGACAGAAGCCCACTTTTTATGAAAGCATTGTGGTTTTTTTTTTGTTTTTTTGTTTTTTTTGTTTTAAAAGGAATCGGGTTTTCAAGAACCTAAATTTCACACCGTGCTCACGCCTTCAGCTGGTGCGAGCCTCCCCGGATGCCGAGAGGATGACCCTTCTCTACATGGCACTCGACTTCAAGACATCTGGAGACTTAATCTTATAGGAGACAGAACCTTCCACTGGACTGAATACTGCTTAATCTTCCATGGACTTGCCTCTAATTTCTCACATGGTCACTGAAATCTACTCGGTCTTTACAACAGTGTCTTGTATTTTGTTGTTGCAGTTGATTGTGTTCGCGGCGTGATTCCCCCCCGCCCCCACCCCGAATACTAGCCTCCTTAGGCTTCTTTTTGCTTTCTCGTCCCCAGATAAAAGCGCCCCACAAATTTCAATGCTGTTCCGAAAGCCACAGTAGGTGTCTCGGCCCTCTGAATCATTTGCCAGGCAGTCGGCTTATACGGCGGCCCCAAAGAATTGACTGATTTTTCATCATCAGTTTCTAACCAGTTTCTCCTGTCCTCAGATGGATGTGAAAAACCCAACAGCGTAACGCGATTTTGCCTTTGGTTTTGCTTTTGGTAGCTTCTTCTGGATGGAGGCTTCCAGAGAAGGCATTCTAATTCTTTCCCCAGGTGCAAATGTTCATGGAGAGATTTCCACTCTTCAGTCTAGAGGAAAGCCAGGCCGCAAAGAGCCCAGAAGCCTGACGTGAGATCACGGTCTCGTAGCCCTGTGGTGCCGGGAGCGGCCGCTCCAATTGCTTCTTCTTGAGTTCTGAACCATTTACCACCGGCTTCCCGTCATCCTTGCAGGTCCAGTCTCAGCCGCCTTCCTTCTCGATCTTTCTTCTAGCCTGCTCTCCTCCATCGTGCGATTCCTGCAGCCAGCCAGGCCTGGGCTGCTGTGAACGGATCTGAAGCCTCTCCTGGGCGGGGGGATCAACCACCCCCACCCGCCACACACCTTGTTCAGATACTGCAGGTGAATGAGTTAGACCATTAAAGCATGCTATTTTGTTTGTTTGGTTAACTCTGAACAGCACACTACTACGTGAAAAAGTGGGAATGGGTCTGCGTCTGTCTTGATTTAGAGACACTTCAGCCCCACCATCTTGGGTTAAATTGTAAAGGTTAAGATAGCTTCAGACCTCAAGAAAACAGAAGCGTTAGTTCCGCTCAGTCAGTGCCCCTCCTCGGACAACCCCGGGGCTTGCAGCCGTCACCTGCTGGTGGGCCGTCCCCATCATCCCCATCATCGCCGCGGGCTCTGGGGCGGGGAAGGGGGGAGTCACGCATTGTCCAGGGGGAACACTAGGCGCGTGCCCCGGCTCGAAACCGGCTGGTCCCCTATCCCCAGGGCTCGGTCCAGCACCTCCTCCGAGCTGCTCTTGGTTCGCCGGCTGCCCTCGAGGCTCGTGGAGGCCGTGTGGGAGCCTGAGGAGCCGTTTGCAGTCACTGTGCTGTCCCCGTACGTCAAGGTGAGGTCGCCCTCGGTCAGGATGAAGTCGGAGTCTTCCTCTCTCAGCGGCTCTTGGTTCTGAAAAGTGCAACGAACGACAACGACAAATGGGAGACCGGCATCTTCCGGGGGCTGGGGCCGACCCCAACCTCAGTTCCGCGGGCTGAAAACGGGGATCGTGAAAACTGCCTGCCTTGAGCCTCTGGTGTGAGCAGAGGATGCAGACTGTGGAGTGCTATTCAGGGCCAGGTGCTGCTGCCCGAAACCAGGGCTGTGAACGCCAGGAGGCAGTTCTGATTGCCAGTGCCTGATGGCTCGGGGTTAGTGACAAAAGGCGAGAGAGGGAGACCAGCCTGGGTTCTGAGCTTCCCAGCCCACAGGGAAAGGCAGGGTAAGGTCACTGGGCGAACCTGCAAATAGGTTTTGGGGCCTCTCTTCCCTGGGTAGGTCTCCTGAGTGGGCAGGACGCCCCGCAAACCACTCTGAACCCACCTGGCGTACCTCTGAGCTGCTCTCTGTCCTAGTCAGTGATTGAGGGAAGGGCTCAACACATAATTAGGATGTCCTTCCTGTCCCCACAGAAAAACCCCGGATGGGAAGCTCGCCGGTGGATGCAGCGGGGTATCCAGAGGGAGGGTGTTCTTGCACATCTGTTCCGTGCCTGCCAGGAAGTGCTCACTTGATCCTGACCCCTCCCCGCCTGCGAAGGGCGGGCACACCCCTATCCCAGAAAAGAAAGCCTGAGCTAAGAGAACCTCAGAAATGTGCCTGAGGTTTGTCCAGCTGCTGGGGAGCAGAGTTAGGATTTATGCCGGCCAGACCCACGTAAAGGATGTGGAAGAAAAAAAAAGCTGCAGTTAGAGTAAAACAGGCAAGGCTGAGCAAGGCAGGTGTTGGCCAGAGTGGCAGCCTCTGGAAATCACCGGACGGTGGAGGAGGGCACAAGAAACAGCATGAGGTCAGGCACAAGCCTTTCACCCTCTAATGGGTTTAACCAGCCACACAAGGGGCAGTGCGCTCCCCTGCTGTCCCCAACTGCACATCGGGTCAAACGCTGTGAGCTCCTCTCTTGAATGGCAAACACGGCTTCAAAACGCGCCGGAACGCCCGCTCTCTCACTCTGCTATTTGCCATCTGCTCTTCAAAGTGCACTTGCGGTCCTGCGTCCTCTACGCGGCAGGGTGTCCTCGGTGCAGGACGTGGGACCTGCCCCCCTGACAGCTTCCTGCTCCCTGCCCCCTACCCTCCCCATTGCGTGAGTCACGCTGCCCAAGGCCACGGGCAGATTCTCCCCAACATGCCTGAATTCCCATCTGGGTGAGAAACCAGCAGAGCGCGTGCGCACCTCCTCCTGGCACCCTTCCTTGAGGAGCTTAAGTCACAGCAGGTACAGGAGGAGAACCTGGTCAATGCCCTGACCCAGGAAGGGCTCGTGGGTCTGCCTATCTCCTTCTCCTGCCCCAGCCTGTCTGGGTGACACCCTCGCTGGTGACAAGCTTGAGCCTGTTTTCTGCATTGCTTCTCAGTGATGACGACTGCTCCACACTGCACAACCTGACTCCACTTAACCAATGCTCCGGCTTTTTCGGGATAGGCAAGCATGCACCTCCTCTGGCTAGCTGCCTCAAGCCCTCCCTGCAACGAGGCAGGGTGCACATGTGCAACTAAGTAAGAACCCTCTACTCAGGCCGGGCGTCGGTCTAAAACTCCCTCCACACTCCCCAGATTCCTGCTCTCCACCAGTGTTTATAGAAACTCCTGAAATTCAATCTGTCCTGTGATAGTTTTCCGAACAAGAAACGAGATCACGTTCCCTGTTTCAGCGCCGTCCATTTCTCCCGTTCGCAGGCGGTGTCTGCGAATGGAGCCACGCCCTCTACGGCAGCACAGGGGAGGCCCCCAGATGCCAGCCCCTGGGTGACCCTCGCTGACCCCTGGCAGAGGGAAGCAGGGCTGAAATTCCGGCAAGAGGAAACAAGACTGGATGTTGACCCATTCCATTATGAAACTCACAAGCCTGGACAGATCGTACCCAAGGAAAGGTCATTCCGAAACAAGGACCTAGTAAAACCCTGCGGAGAGGGATTTCCAAATCAGAGCTTAATGAACACGATCTGCAGATGATGATGAAACCAACCCACTTGCTCGAATTCCAGATGGCAGGATCAACAAAAGTTTTGTTAAGCCGGAGGTTTGTAACACTTATGTAACGGGCTGTCTGCTGGAGGCTGCTATGAAAATGCTGTGGAACGTGGGCATTTGAAACAGCCAGAAGTCACAGTTTCCCGAATGGAAGAACACCGTTTCCTAGGTGGATGCAAATAGTGACTAATGCCCGTCTTCAAGAGCTCCCAAATAAACTGGAAGTCCAAACGCCTTCTAGGTGATGGATGAGGTCGACGGGGCGTCAAACAGCCACAAGGGCCGCCTAGCCCAAGACCCTCACCAGGATCAAAACCCCGAGGGAGCCCCTCAGCTCTCTCACCCTTGGCTGCCTCAATTCACTTTTCGAAGACCCTTTCCTCCTCCTCTCTCAGCAGGAGCAAGCCTCACCGTGTCTAGATTGGACTGAGACCCTGGTCAGGACCCCAGCCTAAAGCAGCAGCGGCCGTATGGAGGGATTCAGCTCTGATGAGGATGCCCTTTGGCACGCCGGACCACCGCTTCCCCCCGCCCCAGCATCCCCTGCCCAGCGACAGTGTCTATTTTCCCTTCTGTACCGCCTGAATGCAATGGTTCCCAAGCCCGCCGCCCTGCCCCGTTAGAACTCACCTGATCTAGACCCTACTCTCTCAGACCCGGGCTTTGCATATTCGGCTTTCTCAACACGAACCGAGTAAATTGCAGGTTGTTTACTAATACTCTGAAACCCGCATTAGGGCCTCAGCTCTGTCCGTTACTAATCCTGTGACCCTTGGCAGTTTCTTCCTCCGTAAGATGGCGGTGCCCCCTTATTTGCAGTATGGCCGAGAGAATAAACTTGGCCTTTGTGAGCTGGAAATCTCTACATAAATGTAAGGCATTCTTTTCTCCCAGGGTATCGTGGTTATGTAGGATGGTGGAGGAAAGAGAGGAAGACGGGCCTTTCCCCTCTCCGCCAGTCCTTCTACGGAGGTAGGTGCTTACTTTCTCCTCCTCTCTGCCCCGCCACCCCCATGAAGGGCTCACAAGTCAGCCCCAAAGCTCAGATGTCCACCAACGTGGGTATTCTTTTCACACTGTGCTGAGCTGAATCTGAAAACGGAAAGGACCTAACCACATCAACGTTAAGAAACCATCTGCAAAAAGGGTCTCCACGTTCGCTAAACACTTTGTGGCTCATGGTATTTTTCCATGCCTTAGCCTTTAATCTCACAGCCAGCCTGTACGACCAGGCCCACTTTATAGACAAGAACACTGAGGCACAGAACACTGCAACGGCCTCGGGGCTTGGAACTGAATGTAGCTGTTGGCCATTGCTGATCATCTTATAAACGTGTGGGTTTGGAGGCTTGGCTGCCACAGGTTTCCCCTTCCTGGGGAGGATACTACCCTGGCTCCGTGAGCAGGAGTGAAACCCTGACACGCTGTACTTACGTCGTACACCTGGGGACTCGTCAGACACCGGGCGAGTAGGCCACACCAGGCGGGGAGTGTGGTGGTTAACGGGGGGCCAGTGTGCGTGAGGATGGGCTTCAAGTAACTTTGAAAAGAGGATTAAGGAAAACATCTGCAGAGAACACCCCCCAACAAAACGTGTTTAGAAATCCCCAAGAGGAGGGGCGCCCAGGCGGCTCAGTCAATTAAGCGTTCGACTTTGGCTCAGGTCATGGTCTCGCAGTTTGTGAGTTCAAGCCCCGTGTCAGGCTCTGCGCTGATAGTGAGGAGCCTGCTTGGGATTCTCACTCCTCTCTCTCTGCCCCCAACCCCGCTCTCTCTCAAAATAAATAAACTTTAAAAAAAAAGAAAAAAATATTTACAAAAAGATTTTTTTTTAATTTTTTTTTTTTATTTATAGGAGAGAGAGAGAGAGAGACAGCATGAGCAGGGGAGGGTCAGAGAGAGAAGGAGTCACAGACTCTGAAACAGGCTCCAGGCTCTGAGCTGGCAGTCAGCACAGAGCCCAACGCGGGGCTTGAACCCACGAACCGCGAGATCATGACCTAAGTGAAACTCGGACGCTTAAACGACTAAGCCACCCAGGTGCCCTTACAAAAAGATTTCTAACTATCCAAATTGGTGGAACGGCAAAAATGAAATAGCAAGTCTCTATCCCATGCTCTGGTGATTATCATTACAACTTTACAGGAGAACTTCTTTTCTAAACTGAGGTATAATGGACATATGTTAATATTTTAATGAGTACAACACAGCGATTTGGCCTTTCTATCGATTGGAAAACGATCGCCTCATTAAGCGTAGTTACCATCGGTCACGATACAAAATTAATACAATATTATTGGCTACATTCCCCAAGCTGTACATTCCATCCCTGAGATTTACTCCTAACCAGAAGTTTTTACTTCTTTATCCCGTGCCCATTTCACTCCCCCAACCTCCTTCCCCACGGGCAACCACCAATCTGTCCTCTGTATCTTTGAATCTGGGTTTTATTCTGGTTTTTGGCTTGGTTTTTAGGCTCCACATGTAAGTGAAATCATGTAGCGTTTGTCTTTGTCTGATTTATTTCACTTAGCACAACAGCTTCAAGGTCAATCCATGTGGTCCCAAATGGTGAGATTTCACTTACTGTAATGGCTGAGTAGCATTCTACTGTGTGTGTGTGTTTGTGTACAATACTAGAATACATTTTTTCCTATTTCTCGATTTATGCACTTTAATCAGAGGCTTTTAACTACCTCCTGTGAGAGATGATGCACTTAATTCATTTATACTCCTGCCTTTCCATTTTTTCTTGATTTTATTATGATTAATTTTATAGTGTAGATACATAACATTTGCATTCTGTTCTACAACTCATACGTAAATCTTCTGGGCTTTGCAAATGGACTGAGCCTAAATGTTAAATTAGCCAATAGCTAGCATCTGTAATATTATTATATGAACATTATTCGCTTGTAGCCGAGGAGAGTGGTTAGAACACTGTTAAAGGAAATGTAATACCGTGTCATTTAAACTTCATTCCTGAGAAGACAACATGTGCTAAATAAAGACAGGTTCTTCTTTGAATTTCCTTTTTTTTGATATTTTTCTTTCTTTTTTTTTTAAATGTTTTATTTAGTTCTAGGAGAGAGAGAGACAGCGTGAGCAGGGGAGGGTCAGAGAGAGAGGGAGTCACAGACTGAAACAGGCTCCAGGCTCTGAGCTGGCAGTCAGCACAGAGCCCGACGCGGGGCCCGAACCCACGAACCGTGAGATCATGACCTGAGCGAAAGTCGGACGCTTAACCGACTAAGCCACCCAGGCGCCCCTATTTTTATTTATTTCTAGGAGAGAGAGAGACAGCGTGAGCAGGGGAGGGTCAGAGAGAGACAGAGAGACACAGAATCCGAAGCAGGCTCCAGGCTCTGAGCTGTCAGCACAGAGCACAATGCGGGGCTTGAACTCACGAGCCAGAAGATCGTGACCTGAGCCGAATGCTCCGATGTGTGCATTCATGCTACTCAGGCCAGGTGGGCCCTCACACTCTGGAAACAAGAATCTTCTCTAAGCAAGGGATTTGTTTTCTTCCATTCTTCTTTTGCTTCTTTTTTCCCTCCATGGTCTCTATCTTCTCCTTCTATATTCTGTTCAAGGCTTGTGGGCCTTCTTGCCCTGACCTCCACATCTTGAAATGCTTGCCTTGCACATCTCTGACTTTGTGCTCGGATTCTTACAGATCCTCTTCCTCAACTTCATCTTCCAGATGAACAGCTTTGGTCTCCACCATGTAATTACGCTATCTATTACATTTTGGGGTTTATTTCAGAAACTTTAATTCTTCTTTAACTTCTTCTTGTTCGAGTGCTTTTTCTAATAATCTGTCCTTGCATCGTGACTGGAAAAGCCTTTCAACTCTCAGGCTTTTATTAGAACAATTAAAAAATAGGGGCGCCTGGGTGGCTCAGTTGGTTAAGTGTCTGGCTCTTGATTTAGGCCCAAGTCATGATCTCACGGTTGGTGGGTTCGAGCCCTGCTTTGGGCTCTGTGCTGACAGCTCGGAGCCTGCTTGGGATTCTCTCTCTGCCTCTTCCCTGCTTGTACTCCCTCTCTCTCAAAAATAAACATTTAAAAATTTTTCAAAAAGGAAAAATTCAAAGTATTTGGTGGGTTGCCTGTCAGGCTCAGTTGGTAGGGCATGCAACTCTTACCTCAGGGTCATGGGTTCAAGTCCTGCATTGGACATACAGTTTACTCAGTTAAAAAAAAAAAAAAATATATATATATATATATGTAAGTGTATGTGTAATTAAAGAATTACTTACTTTGGCATGCCCTGCCCCATGTCTTTACTCAGTTAAAGCAGGTGAGGAAGTCTACCACTCCAAAGTTGGATGGGGGGTTGGTTACTCTTTGGTGGCCTCGAGATCTGTTTCTCTACCAATCTGTCCCCAGGCAGTATCTCTACTTTCTTTAGAGAGCTATGGCCTGAGGAGAAAATTAACAGCTATCAGCTGATCTGCTGACACAGAAAGTACCACTTCCAGTTGTTACAAAACAGCATTTTTAATAGATCAGCTAGACAAACTGGCTCAAGACTCGTTTTGGTCTTGGACTACAGTTTTCTCTGCTCTGATTCCATCGAGTCTTGCAAGCAGTCACAAATATCTCTTCTGCGATGTCAATGAGCCCTGGGAATACAAGGGAGCTGTAGGTGTGCGCTGAGCCTCTCGTCTTAAATTGGAAGCCCATCTAGTCCATTTTCAGGCTTGTTCAGGAAAGGAGGCGCCACACCTACTCTAGCTGGTTTGTGGAATCACTGCCCAGCTGAACTCTCTTTCGCTGCAGCCAAAACCCACGTTTTCTCATTTAATTTCTCGTTTAATTATCTGTAGAATGAATCATGGGCACCTTCCTGATACAGTTCCTCAGTTACTTTGTGCCTGCTTCCATTCTTAGTCTCCGTCTTCCGAACTAAACAGGTAGAAATCCCAGTCGCTGAAATTTACATTCAGAGACTAGACATCACTCCTGTTGAGGAGGAAGAATCAACTTCTTCAGCACTCAGCTTCACTGAAGTATGACTGACAAATAAAAACTGAATGCGTTAAAGGCATACAAGATGTTTAGATGTGTATATACTGTGAAATGACAATTACAGTCAAGCTAATTAACGTAACACTTTACGTGTTCCCCTCTGTCTATGTGCGGCGCAAACACTTGAGATCTACCCTCTTAGAAAATTTCCAGTGTACAACACGGCGTCATTAACTCTAGTCACCGTATGGTACATTAGGTTTCCCGAACTTATCCATCTTATAACTGAAAGTTTGTACCCTTTGACCAACACGTCCCCATTTCCTCCACTCCTTAGCACCTGGTAACCCCATTCTCTGTTACCATGAGTTTGACTTTTATAGATTTCACACGTAGGTAAGATCAGTAGTCTTTTGCTTTCTGTGCCGGGCTTATTTCATAGCATCGTGCCTCCCAGTTTCATCCAAGTTGTCCCAAATGGCTGCACTTCCTCCATGTTTAAGGCTGAATAATATTCTGTGATACACACATCTTCTTTATCCATTCGGGCACTGATGACACTTAAGTTGTTGCCATATCTTCATTACTGTGAATAATGCTGGTGTGAGCATGGGAGTGCAGACTTCCTCTTTGAGACAGGGATGTCGTCTCCTTTGGATATGCCCAAGGAGGGAGTGCCAGGTCGTTTGGTGGTTCTAATTTTCTGAGACACCCCCATACTGTTTTCCACTGTGATCACACCATGTTACATCCCATCAACAGTGTAGAAGGGTTTCCTTTTCTCCACATCCTCACCAACACATGGTATTTTTTTCCCATTTTGATAACAGCCCTCCTAACAGAGGTGAGGAGAGATCTCATTGTGGTTTTGATTTGCATTTCCCTGGTGATTAGTGATGCTGAGAACCTTCTCACGTATCTGTCGGCCAAGTGTATGTCTTCTTTGGAAAAATGTCTATTCAGGTCCTTTGCTCCTTTTTTGAACTGGGGCATCTGCATTTTAGCTGTTATAGGAATTCTGTGTATATTTTGAATATTAGTTCCTTAGCAGATAGATGGATTGTCAATATTTTCTTCCATTCTACAGGTTGTCCTCTAATACTGTGGATGGTTTCCTTTGCTGTGCAGAAATCTTCTAGTTTGATGTAGTTCCATTTGTTTATTTTCGCTTCTGTTGTCTATGCTTCGGGAGTCAAGTCCAAAAACGCACTGTCAAGACCAATGTCAAGGAGCTTTCCCCTGTGTTTTCTTCTAGGAGTTTTATGGTTCCAGGTCTTGCACCTAAGTCTTTAAACATTTTGAGTTGCTTTTTGTTTGTGGTGTAAGATTAAGTTCCCGTTTCATTCTTTTGCGTGTGGATGTCCAGTTTTCCTGGCACCATTTATTAAAGAGACTGTCTTCCTTCCCCTATTACATATTCTCAGCGCCTTGGTTGAAAATTAGTCGATCCAGTATGTTAGGGTATAGTTCTGGGCTCCCTCTTTTTTTTTTTTTTTTTGTTTTGTTTTCTAGGAGAGAGAGAGAGACAGCATGAGCAGGGGAGGTCAGAGAGAGAGGGAGTCACAGACGGAAACAGGCTCCAGGCTCCGAGCTGGCAGTCAGCACAGAGCCCGACGCGGGGCTCGAACCCACGAACCGTGAGATCATGACCTAAGCGAAAGTCGGACGCTTAACCGACTAAGCCACCCAGGCGCCCCTGGGCTCCCTCTTTTGTTCCACTGGTCTGTATATCTGTTTTTTTTCTTAATGTTCATTTATTTTTGAGAGAGTGAAAGGGTATGAGTAGGGAGGCGCAGAGAGAGAGGGAGACACAGAATCTAGGCTCCAGGCTCTGAGCTGTCAGCACAGAGCTCGACACGGGGCTCGAACTCATAGACCAGGAAGTCATGACCTGAGCCACAGTCGGACGTTTAACCAACTGAGCCACCCAGGCGCCCCTGTATATCTGTTTAATGCTAATACCAAACTGTTTTGATTACAATGCCTTTGTAACATACATATACTTTGAAATCACCAAGTGTGACATCTCAGCTCTGTTCTTTTTGCCTAAGATTGCTTTAGCTTTTCAGAGCATTTTGTGGTTCCATACAAATTGTAGGAGTGTTTCTGTGAGAGAAAAAAAAAAAAATTAGAATTTTGATGGAGATTCCACTGAATCTGTAGATTGCTTTGTATAGTATGGATATTTTAACAATATTAATTCTTCTAATCTATGAACACAGATATCTTTCCATTTATTTGTGTCTGATTTTGAGGCCTATTGATTTTCTATTTCTTGCCTAACTGCTCAGGCTAGGACTTCTACTGCTGTATTGAATAGAAGTGGCAAAAGCAGGCATCCTTGCCTTGTTCCAGATCTTAGAGGAAAAGCTTTCAGCTTTCTGCCACTGAGTATGACGGTGGCTGTGGGCTTATCATATATAAACTTTATTATGTTGACATACGTTCCATCTACATCTAATTTGTTGAGAATTTTTTTTTATCATGAAAGGATGTTGCATTTTGTCAAGAGATGCTTTTTCTGCATCTATTGAGATGATCATATAATTTTATTTTTTATTTTGTTAATGTGGTATATTGTATTTATTGATTTGCTTACGTTGGACGACCTTTGCATCCCAGGGATAATCTCACTTGGTGTATGATCCTTTTAAGTTTGTTAGTTGTTTTTTTTTTTTAATGTTTATTTATTTGAGAGAAAGAGCATGAGTGGGGGTAGGAGGGAGAGGGAGGGAGGGAGGGAGCTGTGGGGGGATCCGAAGCAGGTTCCACACTGTCAGCACAGAGCCAGATGCAGGGCTCAATCTCATGAACTATGAGATCATGAACTAAGCGGAAATCAAGAGTCTGACGCTTAACCGACCGGGCCACCCAGGTGCTGTCATTTGTTAGTATTTTGTTGAGGATTTTTACATCTGTGCTCATGGGGGATACTGGCCTGTAAATTTCTTTTCTTGTAGTATTCTTGGGCTTTGATATCAGGGCCGTGCTGGCCTCATAAAATGAATTTGGGAGTGTTTCACCTTTTCAATTTTTTGGAAGAGTTTGAGAAGGTATTAATTTCTTAAATGTTTGGTGGAATTCACCAATGAAGCCAACTTTATTATGTTGACATTCCATCTATATCTAATTCAATATATCCATATCTAATTTTTTTTTTATATGAAAGGGGGTTGGATCTTAGAGGCTTTTATTTGTTGGGAGGTTTCTGATTACTGATTCAATCTCCTGCCTTTTACGGGTCTATTCTGATTTTCTATTTCTTCTTCATTCCATCTTGGTTAAGTTGTATGTTTCTAGAAATTTATCCATTTGTGATCTCATTTATGTGAGTCCTCTCTTTTTCTCTTAGTCTAACTAAAGGTTTGTCAATTTATGTTTATCTTTTCAATAAAGTAACTCTTACTCTCACTGATCTTCTCTATTGTTTTTCTAGTCTCTATTTTATTTATTTCTGCTCTGACCTTTGTTATTTCCTTCCTTCTGGTAACTTCTGGCTTAGTTTATTCTTCTTTTTCTAGTTCCTTGAGAAGTTAGTTTATTTGAGATCTTTCTTTCTTCTTAATATAGGCATTTATCAACATAAGCTTCCCTCGTAGAACTGCTTTCTCTGCATCTCCTAAGTGTTGGTATGTGGTTTTTCTACTTTTATTTGTTGCAAGATATCTTCCGATTTCTCTTCTAACTTCTTCATTGATCCGCTGGTTGTTCAGGAATATGATGTTTAATGTCCACATATTTGTGAACTTTCTGGTTTCCCTAGCTTCATACCACTGTGTTTGGGAAAGACCCTTGACATAATTTCGATCTTCTTGAATTTGCTAGGTTTTGTGACCTAAACATATGATCTTTCCTGGAGACTGTCCCATGTGCACTTGAGAAGAACGTGTATTCTGCTGTTGTTGGATGGAATGCTCTATGTCTGTTAGGTCCATTTAGTCTAAACTGTAGTTCAAGTCCAAAGTTTCCATATTGATTTTATGTCTGAACAATCTATCTGTTGTTGAAAGTGCAGTTCTGAACGCCTGTAAGAATCAGGTTTTTTTCACGTCAGCATTCTGTCACTCTTCTGTGAAGTCTCTCCAATTTTCTC
The DNA here is from genome assembly GCA_017311185.1 of Proteles cristata cristata. Classification (NCBI taxonomy): domain Eukaryota; kingdom Metazoa; phylum Chordata; class Mammalia; order Carnivora; family Hyaenidae; genus Proteles; species Proteles cristata. The sequence goes on along the minus strand of JAESUZ010003513.1, from coordinate 6,123 downwards.
CACATCTTTCCAAGCCCAGGGAGTAACATGCATTCTGAAGTATGATGTAGACAAAGTACAAACGGCCTTTAAAAATCCCTGGGTGTTCTATTTCAGTTAACAGCAAACAAGGTAATTTGAACCATTGTTTCCAGTGAGAGCAACTAGAAGAGCTGGGCAAGAGATTTAAAAAATAAAATAAAATAAAACACAACACAATCGTCTGCTTAATGGCATCAGATAGATACCATGGTAGGGAAGAGGTCCAGAATCCGGTGGACGAAACCCAAGAGGTGAGCCTGGTACTTGGTGAGCCACATTTCCCCCAAAGGCACCCGAGAAGCTGAGTAGAGCATCTGACAGACTCACAAAGATACAATGAATCTGATGAAAACTGGAGTCCCGTCCTTCTGAAGAAGACTACGTTAAACACCTTAGGCTCTATGTTAGAACCCTAGGAAAAAAGGCCAACAGAAAACAGACTGATCCTCACAGGAATTGATTCCTGGCTTCAAGCCACCTTTACCCCTGACTGGGTTACAGTGATCTGGAATTGCTAACGTCCTTGCCTAGCCACTGACTGGATGTAAGTTCATCAGCTCTGAAGGAAGACAGCCTCATCCAGAGCATCTCAAATGATCGCTACACTTTTTCGTTGCCCATGTCCATCCTCAGTTAAAAAAAATAGACGTGCAGAAGATAAACAATAACGTTTCTAGAAGATAAGAGAGGAAACTGGCTTCATGACTTTGGGGTAGAAAAGATTTTTACAAGGAGACACAAAAACTACGAACCAGAAAAGATCAATACGTTGGATGAGGGCCTTTTGTTTATCAAAAGACTCTATTTAAATGTGAAAAGGCAAGTCACCGAGGAGAGATATTTGTGTCACATATAATTAGCAAAACACTTCTATCCAGAACACCTAAGGAGTGCTTACAAAATAGTAAGAAAAAAGCAGACAACCCAATAGAAAAATGGGCAAGAGACTTGAACAGGTGCTTCATAAAGGAACACACCCAATGGCCAGTAAATATATGGAAAGGTGCTCAACCTTATTAGTCATCAGATAAATGCAAATTAAAACCACGATAAAATACCACTACAAACCCAATAGAATTGCTAAAATTACCAAGAGCATCAACACCAACAGTCAGTGGGGATGTGGAGCAACTAGAACTCTCATACGCTAGAGGTGAGTGTGTAAAGTGGTGCCACCATTTTGTAAAACTGGTGCTATTTTCTAAAGTTGAACCTAGGCATGTCCTATGCCCAGCCCTTTCACTCCTGGGCATATATTCCCAGCCAAAAAGATATATATATACAGTCACTAGAAGATATGTACAAAAATGTTCATAGCAGTATTTTTTTTTTTTTGAGGTGGGGGGAAGGGGCAGAGGGAGAGGGAGAGAGAATCCCAAGCAGGTCGCACATCAGCCTGACATAGGGCTCCATCTCACGAACTGCGAGGTCATGATCTGAGTCAAAATCAAGAGTCAGACGCTTAACCCACTGAGCCACCCAGGCGCCCCCAAAGCTGTATTTTTCCTACTAGCTCCAAATTAGAAACAATCTTACGTGATCATGCACTATTGATGGAATATAAATTATGGTATACTCATACACTGAAATGCTATACAGCAATGAAAACACATGAACTAGAGCCACACGTGACAACATGGATGAGTCACACAAATGATGTCAAGGCAAGTAAACCAGACACTAGGATATACATATTCGCGGTCCCATTCACACAGAGTTCAAAACCAGGTAAAACTACTGAGTATTGTTAGAGGTCAGGGGTGTGGTTACACCCAGGGAGAAGAAGGGGTAGTGACTGGGGTGTGGTGTAGGGGGAACTAAAGATTTTGGTTTTTGACCCTCTTGGTGCTCAGTGAGTGTGGTTCTTTCATGATAATTCACTGAGTGCCTACGATTTGTGTGCTTTTCTATATGGATACGGTACTTCGAGAATTTTTTTAGTGTTTTCCAAGACCACGTGTGAACTACCTATGTATAAGATTATGACATCAACTTAAAATATGAAAATTAAATTCCGGGTTTTTAGTTTTCACCCAGGAGCAAGTGAATCTGCTAGTATAGAGTCTGTCATGCATGTGGCCCATGGAAGTGACCTTCCCCACATGGATTAGCTGCCCAGGTTCTCCTTCCCTTCCTGACCACAGCATGGTTCATCGTGCGATTTTACCCCATTCATTGACACAGGCTTATTTCCCTTGGGCATAAAGCTCTGAAGAGCCAGCCAAGTCTGCCAGGCTGTGGGGTACCTACCCTAATGATGTCTCTTGGCCATAGCAATGCTCGCCAGGGCTGCCTGTGGTTGCGTGGTCACTGCCTGGGGCCCAAGAGAGGGCTCACCACACCTGTCCCAGGCACACAGCCTTCCTCACTCATCATAAGTGGTTTGCAGAGGACTCAAGAAGAGAACTTCCTCACCGCTGTTTCACGGGTACAGGGAAGTCACCAGAAAGGATACTTGTGGTCAAAGCTGTACCACAGCCTGAAGAGCCACGCACTCTCCTGCTTTGTCCGGTTCCCTCTGGCAGAATCTGGACCGTCCTAGAAATAGACAATAGGACAGATGCTTAGCTGGAGAAAAGGGATTAAAATGGGGCATGGCGGGGGGGGCGGGGGTGAGGAGGAGGTTTGCTTTTTTTTTAAGTTTTTAACATTCATTTATGTTTGAGAGACAGATAGAACACAAGTGGGGGAGGGCCAGAGAGAGAGAGAGAGAGAGAGAGAAAGACACAGAATCTGAAACAGGCTCCAGGCTCTAAGTTGCCAGCACAGAGCCTGACGTGGGGCTCAAACCCACCAACTATGAGATCATGACCTGAGCTGAAGTCAGACACTTAGTCCCGACTGAGCCACCCAGGCGCGCGGGAGGAAGTTTTTTTAACCGTAAGTTTTAGAGATTTTGAGCTCAGAGACAAACATCCTGTATCACCAAAGTTTCAGATATACTAGGAGGTAGTATCTTCTTTTTAATTTAAATTCAAGTTAGTTAGCATATAGTATAGTGTTGGTTTCAGGTAGAACTTAGTGATTCATTACTTACATAGAACACCCCATGCTCATCACAAGTGCCCTCCTTGATGCCCATCGCCCATCTAGCACATCCCCCCTCCACCTTCCCTCCAGCAGCCCTCAGTTTGTTCTCTGTATTTAAGAGTCTCTTACGGTTTGCCTCTGTCTCTGTTTTGTTTTTGTTTTTTTTTAATATTTTTATTTATTTCTAGGGGAGAGAGAGAGAGCATGAGCAGGGGAGGGTCAGAGAGGGAGGGAGACACAGACTCTGAAACAGGCTCCAGGCTCTGAGCTGGCAGTCAGCACAGAGCCCAACGCTGGGCTTGAAACCTAATAAATCACAGAGATCATGACTCCAAGTGAAAGTCGGACGCTGCAACTCTACCAAGCCACCAGGCACCCTCCTATTTCTCTGTTTTTATCTTACTTTATTTTTCCTCCCCCCCACCCCATGTTCATCTGTTATGCCTCAAAAGAAACTGAATAAATCCAAGAGACAGACAATTCAACTCCCAAAGTAAAAAGGCTCAGTTATGTCTGTGGGCAGAGCAACTCAGTGTACTACAAAACTTCTTTTGGCATTTTTTTTTATTCTGAATACATTTTTTTAAATGTTTATTTATTTTTGAGAGACAGACCACAAGCGGGGGGAGGGGGGGGTCAGAGAGTGTGAGGGAGACACAGAATCCGAAACAGGCTCCAGGCTCTGAGCTGGCTGTCAGCACAGAGCCCAACGTGGGGCTCAAACCCACGAACTGTGAGATCATGACCTGAGCCGAAGTCGGCCGCTTAACCGACTGAGCCACCCAGGCGCCCATGAAGAATGTTTAGTGACAGATGTGGAAATGGCTTAGTTAAACGGGCCCTTTCTGTGGATGAGGGAATAAAAAAAAACAAGAGTCCCCGGAGACCAACTCTATTTCACACTTTTATAAATCATGTGGAAGAAAGGGCACAGGAATGTCTCCATTTGCAGATCGCGATCATTCAATCAGGTAATTAAATGCTGGCCTAATGACAACTCTAGGGAGGTTTCAAAATGTCGCATGACCTCACAGAAACGTGGTAGATGAGCATTCTGAGGGGCACATATCTTCACGGAAAAATTAAATGGTTCTTTATTAAAGGGACAAAGCTCTTGGTTCTAAGTGCTAAAGAAAAAGCTAATAACGAGGTGACAATCATCATCCGGGAGGATACTATAAACCATAAAGCACCAAGTCTCTTGTCGTTTCTTATCTGCTAAAACAACAATAACAACGATTACCCCCCCCAACTCTGTCATCCTAACCTCCCGCCAACCTGCAATGCGTTATCCTCACCTGGAACACTTTGGCTCTTACCCCCTCACCTCGACGAAGCTACGGGAGACTGGGCTAGGTCCCAGGGAGGGCCGTTACGACGAGTAAAGCAAAGGAAAGGTTTCTTTCTGAAGACAAACTAGCAAAGGTCTTCAGAGGCTGTGGAGAGCCCTGCCTGCTGTCCACAAAGAAGGTAAAGGGACCTCAGAAACGTCAGAAACTAAGAGACACCTGGTAGCCCTGAAACGTCACAGGTTGTAAATTCTGAACAAATAAAAAGAACAACTTTGTAATAGGGGGGGGGATGTTGAACAATTTCTCATTCCAAGAGACGGTGTCAGAAGCACGACTAGGTACAGGAAGAATGTAGATACATCCGCATCTGGTGGCTTTGGGGAAATCAGGGCCGTGTCTGTGGAATGGGACCGAGTTTTTCAGCGGACCCAGAAGACAACCAGCAGCTGCTTCCCAATGCGGTTTGGGGCCCCCTCCTGCTCCGGGCGGTGTGGGGCAGAGCAGGGTCAGCGTGGGTGCAGGCTGATCCTCCAGTAGGAGCCCCCCACGCAGACCCTTGGCTTTGCATTCAAGTGCTGCCCACAGAAAAACCGGGGACCTGCTCTCTCACCACACCCCTTCCTCAAACCTGCATTCCCACGGGAGGGTTTCTACCCTGTGTCTGTAGCTCAACATCCTTTCGTACGGTCACCTTCTTCCCCTGATGACACCTTACCTGGGCGATCCCTATTCAGCCTTCAGGGCTGGGTACGAGGCCAGCTTCTCGGAGGACTGTTTCAAAGGCAACACGGCACTCCGAGGGGTACACGAATGAACGTCACAAGCTTTCTCAACCAACTATGTGGGTCCAAATCCTAGCTCTACCCCTGGCTGTGCCGTTGTCTTCCTGGGTGGCCCTGGGCGAGTTTACATTGAGATATAATTGACCTCTAACACTGAGTTTAAAGTGTACAAAGCGTTAGCTTGATACATTTATCTATTATAGTATAGTCACCACTGTAGCATTCACTGACATCTATATCCTGTCACATAATTATTATCATGTTTTTTTGGTTTTTTTTAAAATAATGAAGACGGACTCTTGGCAACTTTGTAGCTGACAATACGGTACTGCTGACGGTACTTATTATGTTGGGCATTAGATCTGCAGAACTTATTTACCTATTAGCTGCAGGTCTATACGCTTAAACATCCCCCCAGCTCTCACACCCCAGCTCCTGCTCACCCCCATTCTACTCTCTGTTCTTATGAGTTACACAAGGGACTTATTTGACTTTTTATTGGCCTTATTAATAGAAAAGCCCCTTTAAGAAAATACCGCCGACTCCCCTTATCTCCATTTTTCACGGATATAACAAAGAGTGTGTATTTTTTTCTGCATACATTAAGCATCTACTGTGTGCCAGGCACCATGCTGGGTACTGGAAACACAAAAAGGAATGACACTAGCACTTGCCCCTCAAGGAGCACATTTCCAGGGAGGGGGAAGGCAGACAGACAGATATGTCAACGGTGAGAGGCGTGATGAGGAAAAAGAGAGCAAATTGAAGAACTGAGGAGTGGGAAAAGGTCCTATTTTTGAAATAGGTTTTTCTAGGGGCGCCTGGGTGGCTTAGTCGGTTGGGCGTCCGACTTTCGCTTGGGTCGTGATCTCACGGTTCGTGGGTTCGAGCCCCGCGTCGAGCTCTGTGCTGACTGCCAGCTCGGAGCCTGGAGCCTGTTTCAGTCTGTGACTCCCTCTCTCTCTGACCCTCCCCTGTTCACGCTATCTCTCTCTCTC
>JAESUZ010003512.1:0-43661 GCA_017311185.1 Proteles cristata cristata | reverse complement strand
AAAAATAAACTCAAAATGGATAAAGGACCTCAACGTGAGACAGGAAACTATCAACACCCTGGAGGAGAAAGGAGGAAACAACCTCCTTGACCTCCACCGCAGCAACTTCTTACTTGACACATCCCCAAAAGCAAGGGAATCAAGAGCAAAAATAAACGGTTGGGACCTCATCAAGATTAAAAGCTTCTGCACAGCAAAGGAAACAACCCACAAAACTAATAGGCAACCAACGGAATGGGAAAAGAGAGTTGCAAATGACATATCACATAAAGGGTTAATACCCAAAATCTATAAGGAACTCACCAAACTCCACACCCAAAAAACAAACAACCCAGGAGGCTGGATGGTGGGCAGGGGAGTAAGGAGGAAGAGGACCAACATCAGAGCTGGAGAGGTAGCCAGGAAACATGGAGCCAAGGAAGGGAGAGGAAACTGCCAGGCGGTAGGAAGAGAGCCCAGAGAGGATCCTGAAGCAGTAATGAAGGGAATCAGGAGGAATGATCAACTGTGTCATCCTGGACATAGTGCAGTGAGACCTGACAAGAACGGCTTATCACAATGAGTGACAACAGTTTAGGAGGCTCCAAAGCACACAGCCCCTCACTTGTCAAGCACAGGGGGACAGCGGTATAGCAGTAAGCATCATCCCACTACCCTACTTTCAAGTAGGTTAGAACATATAACTTACATACACCTTCAATAATATACTTTATGGAGAACTGTAGTACTCTGAAAATATACTGCAGTCAAAGATTCATTAGGTTCTTCTAACAATCCTGGAAAGTCGACAGAGCTCCGAAGACTGAGAAAGACTCCCTAAAGTGCCCTGTCCTGTCTGATAACTATATTATGTCCCAGATTGGAAGTGAAGGATTTTACGAGTTTACTTACCCCTAACTATAGCAAGTATCTACCAGAATAATTTTCTCCAAAACAAACCCTGACACTACTTTCTAAGGAATGAAAGCTGGTTAAACACTCCTGTCCTGGCTTTAACAATGAAAAGTTAGTTACCAATCTTTAAGGTTTACCAAGTTTTCAAGTGTTTTAAAAAATCCCATGTCCTCTTTTAAAAAAAATTGAGCATTATCTATACTAGGAAAAAGTAAAATAGTAGTAAAGGCAGAATGTCCACTCTGATTTATTACAGTATAGAGGATATAGGTAACAAGTATCAGAGTACATCAAAACTGAAAAAGCACTATTTATTTAAAATTGCATTCACACACTTACCTTTTCTCTCTTGGTAACATATTGAAGCGTAAGTCCTAGGACTTCTGCGGCTGCTGCATACACCTCTTTATATTTTACAAAAGACATATTACTGACCAAAGCTTGAAAGTATCTGTAACAAATATAGAAAATATACATCAAATAACACATTCTGTTGACATAAAAATATAACAACTTTGCTCCTCACAAGTTGAGAAACTATTAAAACTTGATCCAAATTACTTGTGTGAAAACATCTGTGAAGATGCACTGAAGGCTCTGACATCATGACCAGGAAGGCACGTGAAAGTCCACAGTTTGGTCACACGGGACCTGCTGTAGTCAAAGCAAAACACAACGCTGGATCCTTTTAAAAAAAACTGCAGTGAAAAAAAAGGTACTAGCAGCCAAGATCGTGACTTGCTGACACTCTTGCCTGTGACGAGAGGAGGACAAGACCACGAGCAGGGGGCACAGGCAGCTCCCAGACCCCGCAGGCCCAGGACGTGGCCTCCAGCTCCAGAGAAGATCTATGGAGTTGTCACTAGGGCATCAAAGCTCAAAACAAGCAACTGACCTAAAAGTAAACTCTCTCTCATAGACTCTTCATGGAGTCACCTGCTTGTGAAACGGAAGACCTGGTGGCAGGAAGCTAACGCAGGAGGACCGACCAGATGGAGTGAGACACTTCCAAAGAAATGGCAAAGCTTGGAAGGGGCATACTGAAACCTATAGTAACCATGATGCAAGTGCTGACTTTTCAAACCTCCCGGAATAGTAGGACAATGAAGTGCCAGTCCATGACAGTAGAGGACTCTCTCACTGGCGCTCGCCCTCCCTCCCTGAGGTCAGGATGCATCCACCCCCATCCACAGGAGGTCCTGATGGAGGGCGCAGGGCCGTAGCTGTGGCAGAAAGCACAGCAGTGGGGCAGCACAGGGTCCAGGCATCCTTTCCACACCACGACCCAGACATGAATGGTCCCACAGAACTCATGTTGCTTTTGCGGCAAACGCTGAAACTGGGATTGTAGAAAACACCTCACACCTCTTATTTGATAAAACACCCTTGGAAAAATATACCAATTCTGAAAGACTTAACTTCCTCATTCATTCCATTAACATATTTCTTTTCCCAAATGACCTCTAAGCCCAACTTCCTAAATTCTGACAGAAATATTTTTAACGTGGATCTATGTCTTAAAATTTATAAAACTTAGGGGCCCTGTGTGGCTCAGCTGGTTAAGCGTCAGACTCTTGGTTTCAGCTCAGGTCATAATATCATGGTTTGTGGATTCAAGTCCCACACTGGGCTCCTGGTTCATGGGTTTGAGTCCCACATCAGGCTCTGTGCTGACAGAGTAGAGCCTGGAACCTGTTTGGGATTCTCTCTCTCTCCTGACCTCTTTGACCCTCCCACACTCACACATGTGCTCTCTCTCAAACTGAATAAATTAAAAAAAAAAAATTAGACCATACTCCAGTGCATCAATCCAATTCACATATGCTTTAACTTAAAATAGAAGCAAAGCAAAGACTCCTCAATACTCACTTTATGCTCTCTATGCCACATTCTGGGTCATACGGGGGCAAGTTATTGGCCTTTATACTGCCTAATAACTGAATTCCTACCGAATTGTCTTTGGAATTAGGATCTTTACTGGAAAACTTTTCAAATATTAACCTGAAACATAAGCATAAAGGATAGGTATAGATTATTACGTAATAAAATAAGCACAGCAAGAGATATAAAATTTTCTATGGCTAATTTTCAGGGTAAGAAATACTTTATCTGTCCCCAAGTCTAATACCCTTTTTGCTAATACTATCTTTGTATACATTCAAGTTATTCTAGCTGTGGAACACACACAAGTCTGTATTTCTTATGATCTAATTACTTGCCCCAATCTCTGTTACTTGATACTGAAACCTTTGGAAAGTTATAGCTGGCCTCAGGCTGTGCAGTCCGACAGTTCACCCCTGGCCTGGGACAGTGAAGGGCCGGGTGCTCCACACATGTCCAGTGTCCCAGAAAAGGCAGAGGTGAACTGGGAGATAGAACAGGAGCCACCAGGAGGCAATGACTGCACAGAAGTGCTGCTGGTATCAAACTTTGGAGGTTGTGATTTTACTAGTAGCACTGTTATACCTCTACAAATGATTCAATTTCAAGTTATATTTCTTCTTCAATCATTTCAAGTAATTAAACTTCACTGTAATCACCATTTACAACATGATACATTTTAAAAATGCCCAAACAACACTGCAAAATATAGTAAATTTATACCTGTAAGGGACAGATAAACAATCCTTCCAGCATTCAACAAGGGTTTTTATAATTTCAAGGTTATGTCTAAACACAGCTCTTTTTTGATGAAAAACATGTTTCATTAGGAAATGAAGCAATCGATTTGCTAATACTTCATCTTTAGGGACCCCCTAAAAAGGTACAGAAACTCTATGTGAATATGCAGCATTCTATACTGGAAAAGCATTATTTATTTATTATTATTTTTCAAATACAATTTATTGTCAAATTGGCTTCCATAAAACACCCAGTACTCATCCCAACAAGTGTCTCCCTCCATGCCCATCACCCACTTTCCTTTCTCCCCCACCCCCATCAACCTTAAGTTGGTTCTCAGTATTTAAGAGTCTCTTATGGTTTGCCTCCCTCCCTCTCTGTAACTTTTTCCCCTTCTCTTCCCCCATGGTCTTCTGTTAAGTTTCTCAAGATCTACATAGGAGTGAAAACATATGGTATCTGTCCTTCTCTGCCTGACTTATTTCACTCAGCATAACAACCTCAAGTTCCATCCACATTGCTACAAATGGCCAGATTTCATTTTTTCTCATTGCCATGTCATATTCCATTGTATATATAAACCACATCTCCTTGATCCATTCATCAGTTGAAGGACATTTTGCTCGTTCCATGATTTGTCTATTGTTGAAAGTGCTGCTATGAACATTGAGGTACATGTGCTCCTATGTATCAGCACTCCTGTATCCTGTGGGTAAATTCCTAGCAGTGCTATTGTTGGGTCATAGGGGAGTTCTATTGTTAGTTTTTTGAGGAACCTCCACACTGTTTTCCAGTGCGGCTGCAGAGAAAGCACTTTTTAATCCAACAGTCCATTTATAAAAGAAACCTGCCAGTATACTGAGGCTTCTGGTGTAAAACCTATGTGTGATTTTTCAAGGACAACCACAGGCAATGACAAACGCTTCCGTGGCAGGCCTTATGGGCAAGCTGTCCTCCTGGAGCAGGCCAGAATACAGCCAGGGCTCTGCAGTCTCAAAAGGAGTTACTGTCAGACCCTTACCATCTACCTTCCACACCCCCTAGGCTGGTCATGCTTGTCACATGTTCACACTTCATTTCTCTTTATCTTCTTCAGGTATCTCTGCTGAGGGCTCCTTATGAGAGGAAGAGCAGCTTTAAAAACACTTTTCTCCTGACTTAGTCCCCAGTGCTTTTGCACTCCCATCCCTTCTCCTCACCCTCCTCCCGATTTCATGGTCCCATAAAACTGCTGGAGCCTTTAATTCAGGGGTCCCTCAACAGTGAGATGAGCCCCAGATCTGTGCTAAATCACCTGACCCTCGACCAGACAAAGCTGCAATGTTTCATGGGGGAAATGGACAAGGTGAGTCCGCTTCCTTGGGCTTTAGCCTCCTGCTTCTACCACAAGTGATAAAAGGCTTCACTTGATTCTCACTTGGACTCACTGTTGCTTTATGCAACTACTCTGACACCTAGCAGTTCAGCTCTTTCAAACTCAGCAAAGCACCTGACATTTAACTCCATCTTTCCCAATGGTTCCTAAGTTAAACTAAATACACTCAATTGTTTTCATGTTATTAAGCAGAGTCAAATGATTTTATCACATTGAAAGTAAGAAATATAAATCTGGCTAACTGTGAAATAAGATAGGCACATCCAGATATAAATACATATAAAAGCTCTATGTCCATATATTATGTTTAGTAAGGAAAGTGCTCAGAATATTATCACATGTAAACTTTTGTACATTATTAGTGCTAACATTTTTATGTGTATGGGCAAAGCCCTAGCACACACAAATCTATACTGGTGGAAGTCACAAGACTGTCTCACGACAACATAGTATCATTCACCCAGCGGCCACTGTTTGGGCAATCTCAACTAGTAATGGGTCCATGTCAATACTAGGGAAATAAGTAAGTTGGCCAAACAAATGCTAAAGCATCCATAGACTTTAGTTATAACAGAATTTTTTGGGACCTCATTTTCAGGGTGTACTGACATTTATTTCACATTTCTTTTTAATAAATCATTAATCTAGTTTCCAAGCTCCTAGCAAGTAAAAGCAATAAACAAAACAAAAAACAAACACCTGATAGCTTAAAATTAAAAGCAAAGTCAGAGGCATTATCAAAGCAGACACCTAAGAAAACAGAGCTAAGCAGTATGAAGCCATTTAGTACAGCAGCACCACAGCAATATGACGTGTTAAAAATGATGACTCTTAAGTCATTAAGAGGAGCTTGGACTATCTGTCACCAAGTCTGTTTATGATATCAGCAAGAGACAGACACAGCACTGCATAAAAGATGCATCCATTCTTACCACAGGAGTAGCAATTCCTGTCCATGAAAGAACAGTAACCACGATCTCGACCACCAGGTAGTGAATTCCTTCTCCTCCGTTGTTTTCAGAAACCACCAGCTGCAGCAAGGGGCCGAGCCAGTACTTCGCATAAGGGCAAAAGACCAAGAAGAGAATTTAAAAGTCAAATAGCAAAAAATTGTTTTGAATTCCAACAGTTACCGTGCTTAATCAGATCAGATTCTCTGCTAAATTTTCTCTCAGGGGTCCTGGAAACCACAATTCGAGGGAAATGGATTATTGATCTTTTCTTTGTTGAAAACTTGATATAACTGTATTCTTAAAAATCAAAATGAAAGATTTTTTATCAATCTTGTCCTATCTGAATAACATGCAGCTCTAGAGAACTCTCCTGTTATTTTATGCAAATGCACAGGGTATGTGAAAAACGAGAATATAGAAATTAAGTAGGTGCATGTGGCTAATGGTTTTTCATTTCTTCTTGTATTATAGAAGTCATTGTGTTATTGACGTCATTTGCCCAAGACCTCTTAAATCTGAGTAAAATGTACCCGTATACTAAATTCGATTTAGTTTTAGAAACTGCAAGAGAATGCTATTTTGATGCAAATGAACGGATTAAAATATAATTCAAGCTACCTATCTTCTTAACCTTTGCCACTTCTATTTTTATTAAATAGGTTTCCTCAGGGGCTACTCTCACAGCTTAAATCTGTGTGGTCTCAAATCTTTTTTGTTTATACACCCCATAAATAAAAAAAGTTCAAACGCTCTCCATGTATATCTATTGGTTTACTTATAAATTACAAATACAAACTTCTTTATTATTAAATGAGACAGAACCTGACTTACGATGGTTCAACTTAAGATTTTTGGACTTAATGATGCTGTGAAAGCCCTACGCTTTCATTAGAAACTGTACTTTGAACTTGTATCTTCTCCTGGGCTAGCGGTGTGTGGGTTGATACTGTCAAGGTGCTGAGCAGGGCCAGCGGCACCCATGGCTCCCAGTCAGCTCTGCCATCGGGAGGGTGAACAACTGATACACTTAAAACCATTTTGCACCCATACATCTATTCTGGCTTTCACTTTCAGCACAGCATTGAACAAATTACATAAGATACTCAGCATCTCATTATAAAATAGGCTTTGTGTTCCATGATTTTACCCAACTACAGACTGACATAAACACTGTGCATGTTGAAGCAAGGTGAGACTAAGCTATAATGTTCAGCAAGTTAGGTGTACTACATGCATTTTCAACTTAGGATAGTTTCAACTTATGCTGGGTTTACTGGGATATAACTTCATCATAAGTCAAGGAAGATCTGTATAATAAATTAATTTAAAAGTTGAAATTTTATCCCAAACCAGAAAAAGACTCCATTAAATAAGAGAATGGAAAGCCAATGTCCCTGATAAACATGGATGCAAAAATGCTCAATAAAATATCAGCAAACTGAATCCAACAATACAATAAAAGAATCATTCACCACAATCAAATGGGATTTATTCCTGGGCTACAAGGGTGGCTCAATGTTCACAACTCAATCAACGTGATACGTCACATTAATAAAAGAAAAGAACCATGTGATCCTCTCAACAAAGTAGAGTTAGAGGAAACATACATCAACATAATAAAAGCTGCATATGAAAAACCACAGCTAATGTTATCCTCAATGGGTACAAACTGAGAGCTTTTCCTCTAGGGATGTCTACTCTGACCACTGCTATTTAACATAGTACTGAATATCCTAACCACAGCACTCAAACAACACAGACAAATAAAAGACATCCAAATCAGCCAAGGAAGAAGCCAAACTGTCACTATTTGTAGATGACATGATACTCTATATAGAAAACAGAAGACTCCACCAAAAAACTGCTAGAACTCATAAACAAATTCAGTAAAGTCACAGGATACAAAATCAATGTACAGAAATCAGCTGCACTTCTATACACCAGTAATGAACTTGCAGAAAGAGAAATCAGGCAATTGACCCCACTTAGAACAGCACCAAAAACCACAAGATACCTAACTGAAGAGGGAAAAGATCTGGACTCTGAAAACCACAGAACACTTATGAAAGAAAATGAAAAAGACACAAAGAAATAGAAAAACATTCCATGCTCATGTACTGGAAGAACAAATAGTGTTAAAATATTGAAACTACCCAAAGCAATCTATACATTCAATGCAATCCCTATCAAAATAACACCAAAGTCTTTCACAGAGCTACAACAAACAATCCTAAAATTTACATGGAACTACAAAAGATCCCAAATAGCCAAAACAATCTTGAAGAAGAAAAGTAAAGCTAGAGGTATCATACTTTTTTTCTTTTTTAAAAATTTATTTAAAAACTTACATCCAAGTTAGTTAGCATATAGTGCAACACTGACTGCAGGAGTACATTCCTTTTTTTTTTTTTTTTAACAAATAGTTTATTGTCAGATTAGTTTCCACATAACACCTAGTGCTCATCTCCACAAGTGCCCTCCTCCATGCTCATCCCTCCTTCCCCCCACATCCATCAGTCCTCAGTTTTTGTCAGCATTCAAGAGTCTCTCATGGTTTGCCTCTCTCCCTTTCCCCCACCATTCCCCCCCTTCTTCTCCCCCTTGGTCCTCAGTTAAGTTCCTCCTAATCCTCCTATATGTGCAAACATATGATATTTGTCCTTCTCAGAGGCATCATAATTTTGGACTTCAAGTTCTATTGGAAAGCAACAGTGATTACGATAGTATGGTACTGGCACAAAAACAGACCCAAAGATTGATGGAACAGAACAGAAAACCCAGAAATGAACCCACAACTACACGGTCAACTAATCTTTGACAAAGGAGGCAAGAATATTCAATAGGAAAAAGACAGTCTCTTCAACAAATGGTGCTGGGAAACCTAGACAGCAACATGCAGAAGAACGAAACTGGATCACCTTCTCACACCATACACAAAAATGAATTCAAAATGGATGGAAGACCTAAATGTGAAACAAAAAACCATTAAAATCCTGGAGGAGGACATAGGCAGTCACCTCTGACATCAGCCACAGGACTTTCTTACTAGATATATTTCCAGAGACAAGGGAAACAAAAGCAAAAATGTACAGGGACTTCATCAAAATAGAAAGCTTTTGCACGGTGAAGGTAACAATCAACAGAACTAAATGGTCATCTTCTTTGAAAAAGTGTCTATTCATGTCTTCTACCCACTTCTTAAATGGGTTGTTTTTTGGGGTGTTGAGTTTGAGAAATTCTTTATAGACTTTAGATACTAGCTCTATATCAGATATGCTATTTGCAAATATCTTCTCCCATTCTATAGGTTGCCTTTTAGCTTTGCTGAGGCAACCTATGCCTAAAAGGAAACCTCCAGAATGGAGGTTTGCAGGTGACTTCTCTGATAAAGGGCTAGTATCCAAAGTCTATAAAGAACTTCTCAAAACTCACCCCTCCTCCCAAAAAATAAGCCAGTTATAAAAATAGGCAGAAGACATGAATAGGCTTTTTTTAAAGGAGATCTATAGAGGACCACTGGACACATGAAAAGATGCTCAACATCACTCAGGGAAATACAAGTCAAAACTACAATGACATATCACCTCACACCCATAAGAATGGCTAAAATTAACAACACAGAGGGGTGTCTGGGTGGCTCTGTTGGTTAAGAATCTTGGTTTGGTTCAGGTCATGATCTCACGGTTCGTGGGATCAAGCCCCACGTCTGGCTCTGAGCTGACAGCACAGAGCCCGCTTGGGATTCCCTGTCCCCAACTTGCACATGCTCTCTCTCACTCTCAAAATAAATAAACATTGAAAGAACCAACAGCGAAAGAACAGATGCTGGAGACGGTAGGGAGCAATGGGAATCCTCTTACACTGTTAGTGGGCATGCAGAGTGGTACAGACACTCTGGAAACAGCATAGAGACTCCTCAAAATGTTAAAAATAGAACTACCCTACGACCCCTGGGTATTTACCTAAAGAATAGAAAAACACTAATTCAAAAAGATATATGCAGGGGCACCTGGGTGGCTCAGCTGGTTAAACATCTGTCTTTTGATCTCAGTTCAGATCTTAACCTCAGGGTCATGAGTTTAAGATCTGCACTGGGTTCCACACTGGGTTTGAAGCCTATTTAAGAAAACAAAACAAAAAACAACAAAAACAAGAAAACCCAAAACAAAGTGATACATACACTCTAATGTTTACAGCAACATTATCTACAACAGCCAAGATAAACATGCAGCCCAAGTGTCCATCAATTGATGAATGAATAAAGAAGATGGTCTGTGTATGTGTGTGTCTGTGTGTGTGTGTCTGTGTGTGTGTGTGTGTGTAAACTGAGCCATAAAAAAGAATAAAATCTTGCCATTTACAACAATGTGGATCGAGGTAGAGTATTGTGCTAATAAGTTAGTTAGAGAAAGACATACGCCATATGATTTCACTCATATGTGGAATTTAAAAACAAAACAAGCAAATATGGGGGGGGGGGTGAAAAAGAGAAGAAACCAAGAAAGAGACTCTTAACTACAGAGAACAAACTGACAGTTACCAGAGAGGAGATGGGTGGGGGAGACGGGTTAAATATGTGAAGGGTTTTAAGGAGGGCACTTGTGGTGAGCACTGGAACCTGTATTTAAGTGATGAATCACTAAATTCTACACTTGAAACTAATATTACACTGTATGTTAACTAATTGGAATTTAAATAAAAAATTAAAAGAAAGTAAATAAATGTTGAAATATTAATAATAAATATAAACACAAGTTCTAATCTTTTCTTCCATAAGACAATGGACTATCTGGAACATCTCCTTTTGGAAACAATTCCCCTCGTCCTTCCTGAGCCTAGACATGCACCACACCCCAGGAAATCTCTCAGTGATATCGCAGAGGCAACTCACATCCATGTGTGTGAACAAGTTCAGCATGCTTCCTTCTCAGCCTGCTTACCAACTACTCCCAAGCTACTAAGAAATGATCCAAGAATGAAGACACCAGCTCCCTTTTTGGTAGCCATCAAGTCAGCACTCAGGAATATGAGCTGGAAATCACGTGTGACCCCCAAGTGTTATTGGTTGGACTGTGTCCTCCAAAAGGATACTGACCCGATTTAGAAATGGGGTCTCTGAAGATTATCAAGTTAGGAGATGTCATTTGGGTGGGCTCTAATCCAATGACAACGTCCTTATTAAAAGGGAAAATTTGTACATACTGAGACAGATGCGAGGGAAAAGCCAATGTGAAGACTCATGAAAATCACCATCTATGTGCCGAAAAAATGCCTAAGGCCACCAAAATCTGGGAGAGAGGCCTGGAACTGATTCTCCCTCTAAGCCCTCAAAAGGACCCATCCCCACCAACATCTTGATCTCGGGCTTCTGGCCCTCAGAACTATGAGACACTCAGGTTCTGCTGTTTAGGCCACCCAGTCTGTGGTAGCACTGTTACAGCAGCCTGGGGGCTAGGAATCAGGGGTGACCGGGGAGCACGGCCCAGCAGCAGCCCCCCAGGGTGGCAGGAGAGGATGGCCCTGCAGCAGTGATGCCTAGAAGGACTCTGCATGGAGCAAGAGGGATCACGTCATCCTACCTAGCACCCATCAGCGGCTCCCTACTGTGCAACAAATGAGCTGTACCCTCTATACGGATCTTGATGGCCTGGCCTAGCTCACCTGGCTGAGACATGCGGCCACACTTCTCTGGACCGTGGGCCCATTCTCTGTGCTGTCGGTGGAGACATGTCTGGCTCTCTCAGAGGCCATTTTTGCCCACAGTGTTCCTTCTAGACAGAATATAAACTCCCACTGCATTTTTCTTATCACTCAACGGCTCTCACAAAAATCCTCCCTAACCTCCACTGGTGTTAGAGGCTCTCCCCTGATGCGGCGCTGTATGTAAACTAACTGATAAATTCAGCAACTATCTGAAAGAGATAGTTTTCAAACACCGTTAACAGGAATATTTTCACCATTTTTGCTACTAGAAAACAATCAGTTTGGAACCCATAAGAAAGATGCCAATGCATGTACTTTATACAAAGATCATTTCTAACTCTAAAATTTAGTTTTCAGAAAAAATGATAAAATGATACTGAACAAATAAATAAATATGGTTGCCAAATTTGTTCAGAGAACAAAAATGTCATGCTCTGTTCCTGTACATCTTTTATTAATTACTTTTAAGTACATACATAAAACTGTTCCTGTACATCTTTTCTTTATTACTTTTAAGTGCTTATGGGGATGAGCACTGTACTTAAAAAAAAAGTACAGGGGCGCCTGGGTGGCTTAGTCGGTTAAGCGTCCGACTTTCGCTTAGGTCATGATCTCACGGTTCGTGGGTTCGAGCCCCGCGTCGGGCTCTGTGCTGACTGCCAGCTCAGAGCTGGAGCCTGTTTCAGTCTGTGACTCCCTCTCTCTCTGACCCTCCCCTGCTCACGCTGTCTCTCTCCCTCTCAGAAATAAAATAAAAATATGAAAAAAAAAGTACACACATAAAACTGCAAAGAATTTTTAAAGAATAAACTACTTACCTCTTCTGTATTAATAACAAGCTTGGCTAAAAAGAGACGGATATTTAGTGAAACCAATGGATTTCCTAGTTTGTCATGAAGAAATTTCATCCAAGGAGGAAGATTTCTTGGCACTGAACCCTGAAATGATACACTCAAAATTACCTTAAAAACTGGGATAAAATAAGTTCACATTTTGATGACAAAATAAAAGATGAGCAACAAGGGCCCCTGGGGGATCAGTCAGTCAAGCATCTGGCTTTTGAGCTCAGCTCAGGTCATGATCTCAGGGTTTGTTAGATCGAGTCCCACATCTGGCTCTGTGTCGACAGCATGGAGCTTGCTTTGGATTCTCTCTCTCCCTCTCTCTGCCCCTCCCCTGCTCTCTCTCTCAAAATAAATAAATAAACATTAAAATTGTTTAAAAAATTTAAAAGAGACATGAGCAACAAAAATCATGTACATACAGAATTTGGTATCTGTTATTAAATGTTCATTCTTATGATGACAGCAATAAACAGAATTAAAAGAGACACCGTAAGATTAGCAGAAACAAGCCTCTTCTCCTTTAGGTAGGATCTGATTTTTCTGCATGTGCTTAATCAGGGCTGTCATGGCTGCCATACATTCGTGTTGATTAAGCTCATCCATCTCTAACTCCAGGACAGCATCTTGGATGCCGGGATCTTTATAATCCTAGGAAAAGAGAAGGATCCAATGATTCAGAGCACACTGGTAGACTTTCAGTACACAGAGGTCCCGGATCGGTTGAGCCAGTCGGTTGAACATCCAACTCTTGACATCAGCTCGGGTTTATAAGAGACAAGAAAAGAAACCACATTCAATCAGCCACAAAAATCAATCAGAATAATCTTAATGTCCCTTTTTCCATACTTGGTAATGTGTCAAAGGAGTTACAGTATTTGACTGCATTCAGATCTAGTTAACGTGTTTCTCAGTCAAAATTATTGTATGTTAAGATACTGCTCATGAGGACTGGACAGATCTGATGCGGGGCTCGGTCAAGCGACTGAACTGAGGGCACGAGGACTGAACCCAAGACACCTCAATGTAAATAGCCTGTTCACGAAGGAGGGGTCTCGCTAGCCGCAGCCATGGGAGAACCAGGTTACACTTGTTTACTGCCCAGCAGAGATGTGGGACATAATCTAAGTGAAAGAACTAACGAATGGCTCCTCTTGGAAACATTCATCAAAAAAGAGAGAAGCCAACCCAAGAGGCAACATAAGGTACAAACTCAATTTCAAAAACACTGCACTGCTCCCACCCTCCTCAGGCAAAAGCCACTGGGCAGACCAGAGTGGGACAAGAGCTGCTTGGCAAAGTCTGGAGATGGAGGAGGAGAGGGTGGGGTGCCCGCCTGAGGTTCAGGACCCACTCCAGGAGGGCATCGGCGTTATGAAGGAAAGCACAGGGGCTGAGGGAAAGAAGTCAGTCAGTGCATATCAGAGAAACTGGAAAGGGAAAAAATCTGAGTGAGCCCTGGACAGGAATCAGATGTATCTGTGGAACTCATGGTTTTACACATATGTACACGTGTGCACCTGTGTAAGCAGATAGGTGTATGTCTACCTGTAAGTTTTCTGTTTATGAGGTTACGCTATGATTTGTGAACACAGATGCACTCAGTTATCTCAGTTAGATAACACCAAATATTCAAACAGCCTTTTCACTTTCTGTAGAGACATAATGCAACAGTCATATCAGCAAGATGTCTGAGTATGGTAGTTCTCTTTCTCCCTGGAAACCCTTAAATGCAGCCCCGATTTAAAACACTAACCTCATGGGGACTGGTTAATGTGAATGAGCCCTTGAAGAGAGACTTCTTTCCTGTACTGACAGAATCGAATTGCTGAGTCCACAGGATGGAAGGCTGGGATTTAGATCTTGGAAAATTTCCCAAACGCTATTCTCTGAGGACTACTGTCAGAGAACTGGTTCTCCAACAATGGAGCCCCCATTCCTTTACAAATGCCAACAATATTTTTTAATATACAAAATGTGATCACCCGTCTCCGAAAATGGCCAGTGGTAGATCTAGGGTCTTGGGAACCGTATGAATAGCTCTGAACTCCAGTTGAGAAATCAAATGGACTCATTTCCTCGCTCAAGCTGCTGTCTGCCAAATATGACAAGGAAGATATATAATGAGGGCCACCTAAGATATAAAGAACAAAATACATTGATTCAAATTAGTAAAAAATGTATCTCTTTAAGCTCAAATGATATTAATAAAATTAAAGACTGTGTTAGCTAAGGCTTTTATCAATCCTGGGATTCTCAACTGATAATCCAGATTAACAAAGCAAAAAGAAAATGGGGAAAAGACACCTCCTTCTGCTTTTGTCATTACTAAGCAATTATTCTATACTGTCATGGCCAAAGAAATTAAGTTAGACCACATACAATTTTTGGATATGATGTTAACAGAATTTCTTTGCATTTAAAATTTTGATGGGGCACATTTTACATATAAAGTCTCACATAAATGTGGGAAAAGATACTACTATAAAACAACCAATCCACATATGTAAGGAATTTACAAAACTGGTCCAAATTTTATCCTCAAGTCAGGGGGAAAAAAGGTATGAAGAAAAATCAAGCAAAAAAACTGAAACGAGGAGAATGTGGAGTAAGCAACAGGTAATTTTTTTATGAGGAAGTCAGGAGAACTTCCTTCAGAGGCTGGCATTAAACAAAATGCTGATATCTGGGACCAAGATTATTCTAGGCTGAGTTAACATCATGTGCAAATGCCCTGGGGCCTATAGATGCAAAATGAGCCTGGTGCCTATAGGGACAGGCAGGGGAGGAGCAGTGCTACTGGAGCAAAGTGAGCAGGAGAGTAGCAGGAGGGCAGCAGGTGGGTCAGGGCGTTGGGCAGCTCTGTCCTCAGGGAGTGGGAGCTGACAAAGGTTTGGAGCAGAGGAGTGGCAGGATGAGACTTGTATTTTAACACTGATTTCTGAATGTATTTAAACAATCTACAGACATAGACCATATGCAAACAAATAACTATCAACCAATCTTGCACTCTTAAGAAAAGCATACCACCTCTTAGCCCTCTTTGGCCAGGCTGAGATCTTTCTACATACTTAAAAGCTTAGCTAACTGAATTTCTTTCAAAATAAAACTACTTGCCACTTAAAACCTTTTCAAACTCTATTTCAACATTTCGGCATACTTAAAACATCTTTTATTCACAAAACAAATACCAACTCTCAGAATCTTACTTGTCACTTGAAAACAACCTACCTGAACCCCCATCTCCTGCTTCCCTGGCTTCTGTCCTAATTTCAATGTATTTTTTCCTTCTTTCCATAGGAACCTATCAGACAAAACAAATATACATTCAAAACTTTTTAAAATCCTGATCACGATTTTCTATTCGAGGAGCAACTGCCTCAGTGGGCTTCTGTGAGAATCTGTGAGAAACGCACTCCTTAAGGGCACTTGCCTGTATTTCTTTGTGGATTATTAATGTTTTTAAATTTGATAAAAGTCTTGTTTAAAAATTAATTTTTTGAGGCACCTGGGTGGCTCTGACTCATATTTAGCTGAGGTCATGATCTTGTACTTCCTGAGATCAAGCCCCAAGTCGGGCTCTGAGCTGATGGTGCACAGCCTGCTTGGGATTCTCTCTGTCTCTCTCTCTCTCTCTCTCAAAATGAATAAACATTAAAAAATAAGTAAAACTTTTTTTTGACAAATTGCCTGGGACCCAGGGCAGTCAAAGGCCCAGATTACTAATAGTCTGTACTTTCCCTGTGAGCTCAGTTTACTCAACCATATGGTGATGGTTTATCATAGCACTTCACAGTGCTGTTGCAAAGTTTAGAAGTAACATATAGCAAGTGTCTGAACACTTAATAAACCAGTGCTATTATTGTTTTGATTTTTAGTTCTTTGAACAGTGTTACACCTTGAAAGAAGTTCCCAGTCTTGTTCCAAAAGGGCACAAGGCAGGAAGCAGCCATTTACAGGAACTCATGACCCACTTAGACATGACTGAGGTCAGCAGCTAGGCAGGTGAACACGAATGATAGTACCTAACCCAGATCACGGTTTACGAGCTCTGGTGCTCTGCCCAATTCCTGTTTCCAATGGGCTGTGAAAAGCTGCAGCGAGAATCTCCTACCAATTGTTGAGGCTGGCATGTCAAACTCAGCTTGGCTAAAATCAAGCTTGTCACGTTTGCCTCAGCAAGTTTTCCGATTATCCATATGACTTCAGCTCATAACACTCCCATTATCCTGCCAAATCACCCAAGCAGGGCCACAGCATTTCAATTCTGTGTCTGGATGGATCTTGATTTCACTGCACAGATACATTTACTCAGCAAAAACTTCTGGGATACACCCTCACAGCTCCTTTTATTGCCATTTTCTATCTTTTACTAGTTAAGAGAGCAAAAACTCGAGTTATGATCATGTTTCTATAGTTGCCTGAGAGGCCAAACTACATTAAACTACCAGATTTTATAGTTCAAAGCAGACTTGAATACTGGGAATTTAATATGTTCAGCATAACATATGTTTTATTTTCCTATAGGCACTTGGTAAATTCTTTAAACTTAGGAACATCACTGAAAAATTTCACCCACCTCAACTTCTACAGGAAATGTGTAGCAGCGTTTCTGGTCAATCAGATTTTCAAAAATAAGCAAGTTCTGTAAATCGAAAAAGTCATAATAAAAATATCTGAATAGTGGAGACTGTTATTGCTGATGCTACTATAGAATTAATGCTACTTAATAATTCATGGGAAATATTTCGGCTTTAAATATATATATATATGCAGAACTAAAGGAACTACACCTTTAATATTGTAACAAGGTACAAGTTATGATATAATTTTAACTTATATAATCTAACTTGAAATCCTGTAACGTCAACAACAATGAAAATTTCAGGAGAAGCCTACCTTTTCAGGTTTCTCACTAAACAGAAAACCTTGGTAAAATTTTAGTTCGGTGAAGACACAGCAGATAACAGAAATGGCACAGTTGTATGCAGCACGATGGTAAAGTCTCCTCCTCTCCAGCAACTGACTCTCACCCGCCATGTTCTCCGTAAAGGCATCATAGCACAATCTGCGGGGTGGATCCAGGTTAGAAATAGATCCACAAAGCAGGGAAATCATCGTTCAAGCCCAACAATGCCAGACAACAGGATCTCACTTCAGTTTAGTCTTCTCAGAGTGTCAGGTGTGAGCCAAAAAGAAAAGACCAGCAGATCACCCTACCCTACACACCTCGAGGCCATGGCACCATCTGGAGATTTTCCACACTGTGGTAAGCATAGCAACAGCAGCAAGCACAGTAAGTTAAGAGATGGAAACAAGGAGGATGGATGGTAACCCAGGCAAAGGAGACAACAAAGGTTTTTTTTTGACTTTTAGGCTATTGATTTTTTATTTTTTTTATTTTTATTTTTTTACAAATAGTTTATTGTCAAATTAGTTTCCACATAACACCCAGTGCTCATCCCCACAAGTGTCCTCCTCCATGCCCACCCCTCCTCCCCCCCACATCCACCAGTCCTCAGTTTTTGTCAGCATTCAAGAGTCTCTCATGGTTTGCCTCTCCCTTTCCCCCACCATTTCCGCCCTTCTTCTCCCCCTTGGTCCTCTGTTAAGTTCCTCCTAATCCTCCTATATGTGCACACATATGATATTTGTCCTTCACTGCCTGACTTATTTCGCTCAGCATAACACCCTCAAGGTCCATCCATGTTGGTACACATGGCCAGATTTCATTCTTTCTCATTGCCATGTAGTATTCCATGGTATAGATAAACCACATCTTTTTGATCCATTCGTCTGTTGATGGACACTTAGGCTCTTTCCATGTTTTAGCTATTGTGGAGAGTGCTGCTATGAACATTGGGGTACATGTGCTCCTATGCATCAGCATTTCTGCATCCCTTGGGTAAATTCCTAGCAGTGCTATTGCTGGGTCATAGGGGAGTTCTATTGTTAGTTTCCTTAGGAACCTCCACACTGTTTTCCAGAGGGGCTGTACCAGTTTACATTCCCACCAACAGTGTAGGAGGGTGCCCGTTTCTCCACATCCTCGCCAGCATCTAGAGTTCTCTGATTGGGTCATTTTAGCTACTCTGACTGGCATCAGGTGGTATCTCAGTGTGGTTTTGATTTGTATTTCCCTGATGAGGAGCGATGCTGAGCATCGTTTCATGTGTCTGTTGGCCATCTGGATGTCCTCTTTGGAGAAGTGTCTGTTCATATCTTCTGCCCATTTCTTCACTGAGTTGTTTGTTTTTCGGGCGTGTCGTTTGGTGAGTTCCTTGTAGATTCTGGGTATCAACCCTTTATCTGATATGTCATTTGCAACTATCTTTTCCCATTCCGTTGGTTGCCTATTAATTTTCTGGGTTGTTTCCTTGGCTGTGCAGAAGCTTTTAATCTTGATGAGGTCCCAACAGTTTATTTTTGCTCTTGATTCCCTTGCTTTTGGGGATGTGTCAAGTAAGAAGTTGCTGCGGTGGAGGTCAAGGAGGTTGTTTCCTGCTTTCTCCTCTAGGGTGTTGATAGTTTCCTGTCTCACGTTCAGGTCCTTTATCCATTTTGAGTTTATTTTTGTGCATGGTGTGAGAAAATGATCTAGTTTCATTCTTCTGCATGTTGCTGTCCAGTTCTCTCAACACCATCTGTTAAAAAGGCTGTCTTTTTTCCATCGGATATTCTTTCCTGCTTTGTCAAAGATTAGTTGGCTGTATACTTTTGGGTCCACTTCTGAGTTCTCAATTCTGTTCCATTGGTCTATGTGTCTGTTTTTGTGCCAATACCATACTGTCTTGATGATGACAGCTTTGTAGTAGAGGCTAAAGTCTGGGATGGTGATCCCTCCCGTTTTGGTTTTATTTTTCAGGATTACTTTGGCTATTCGGGGTCTTTTGTGGTTCCATACAAATTTTTGGATAGTTTGTTCTAGTTTTGAGAAGTATGCTGGTGCAATTTTGATTGGAATTGCATTGAATGTGTAGAGTGCCTTAGGTAGTAATGACATCTTAACTATATTTATTCTTCCTATCCATGAGCATGGAATGTTTTTCCATTTCTTTGTGTCTTCAATTTCCTTCATAAGTTTTCTATAGTTTTCATCATACAGATCTCTTGTATCCTTGGTTAGGTTTATTCCGAGGTATTTTATGGTTTTTTGTGCAATTGTGAATGGGATCAGTTTCTTGATTTCTCTTTCTGTTGCTTCATTGTTGGTGTATAAAAATGCAACCGATTTCTGTACGTTGATTTTGTACCCTGCAACTTGGCTGAATTCTTGGATCAGTTCCAGTAGGCTTCTGGTGGAGTCTGTCGGGTTGTCTATGTAGAGTATCATGTCATCTGCGAAAAGTGAACGTTTGACTTCCTCTTTGCCAATTCTGATGCCTTTGATTTCCTTTTGGTGTCTGATGGCTGATGCTAGGACTTCCAGCACTATGTTAAACAGCAGTGGTGAGAGTGGGCATCCCTGTCGTGTTCCTGATCTCAGGGGGAACGCTCTCAGTTTTTCCCCGTTGGGGAGGATGTTAGCTGAAGGCTTCTCATAGATGGCTTTGATGATGTTTAAGTAGGTTCCTTCTATCCCAACTTTCTCGAGAGTCTTTATTAAGAAGGGATGCTGTATTTTGTCAAATGCTTTTTCTGCATCTATTGACAGGATCATATGGTTTTTATCTTTTCTTTTATTGATATGATGGATCACATTGATTGATTTGCGAATGTTGAACCAGCCCTGTAACCCAGGAATGAATCCCACTTGATCTTGGTGGATGATTCTTTTTATATGCTGCTGGATTCGATTTGCAAGGATCTTGTTGAGAATTTTTGCATCCGTATTCATCAAGGATATTGGCCTGTAGTTCTCTGTTTTTGCTGGATCTCTGTCTGGCTTGGGAATCAGAGTGATGCTGGCTTCATAAAATGAGTTTGGGAGTTTCCCTTCGCTTTCTATTTTTTGGAATAGCTTGAGAAGAATTGGGATTAATTCTGTTTTAAATGACTGGTAGAATTCCCCAGGGAAGCCATCAGGTCCAGGGCTCTTATTTGTTGGGAGATTTTGGATCACTGATTCCATTTCTTCACTCGTTATGGGTCTGTTCAGGTTTTCTATTTCTTCCCGTGTGAATTTTGGTAGTGAGTGTGTGTTTAGGAATTTGTCCATTTCTTCTAAGTTGTCCAATTTGTTGGCATATAATTTTTCATACTATTCCCTGATAATTGCTTGTATTTCTGAGGGGTTGGTTGTAATAAGTCCATTTTCATTCATCATTTTGTCTATTTGGGTGCTCTCTCTTTTCTTTTGGATAAGTCTGGCTAGAGGTTTGTCAATTTTGTTTCCTTTTTCAAAAAACCAACTCTTGGTTTCATTGATCTGTTCAATTGTTTCTGTGGTCTCTATGTTGTTTATTTCTGCTCTACTTTTTACTATTTCTCTTCTTCTACTGGGTTTAGGGCATTCTTGTTGCTCTGCCTCTAGTTCCTTTAGGTGAGCTGTTAGATTTTGGACTTGCGCTTTTTCTAATCTCTTGAAATAGGCCTGGAGAGCAATGTACTTTCCTCTTAGGACTGCCTTTGCCGCATCCCATAGATTTTGAATTGTTGTGTTTTCATTTTCATTTGTTTCCATATATTTTTTAATTTCCTCTCTAATTGCCTGATTGGCCCATTCATTCTTTAGAAGGGTGTTCTTTAACCTCCATGTTTTTGGAAGTTTTCCAGACTTCTTCCTGTAATTGATTTCAAGTTTCAAAGCATTGTGATCTGACAGTGTGCATGGTAGGATCTCTATTCTTTTATATTTATTGAGGGCTGCTTTATGTCCTAGTATGTGATCTATCTTGGAGAATGTGCCATGCGCACTTGAGAAGAAAGTAAATTTCCTGGCCTCAGAATGTAAAGTTCTAAACATATCCGTCAGGTCCGTCTGGTCCAATGTGTCTTTCAAGTCCATTATTTCTTTAGTGATTTTCTGTCTGGTTGACCTATCCATTGCTGTAAGTGGAGTATTAAAGTCCCCTGCTATTAGCACATTCTTATCTATAAGCTTGTTTCTGTTTGTGATTAATTGTTTTAGATATTTAGGTGCTCCCATATTCGGTGCGTAGACATTTATGATTGTTAGTTCTTCCTGATGGATGGACCCTGTATTTATTATGTAGTGCCCTTCTTCATCTCTTGTGATTGTCTTTAATTTAAAGTCCAGTTTGTCTGATATAAGTATCGCTACTCCGGCTTTCTTTTGATTTCCTGTAGCATGATATATATTTCTCCATCCCCTTACTTTTAATCTGAAGGTATCTTCCCGTCTAAAATGAGTTTCTTGTAGACAGCATATAGATGGATTTTGTTTTTTAATCCATTCTGCTACCCTATGTCTTTTGATTGGAGCATTCAGCCCATTTACATTCAGTGTTATTATTGAAATAGGTGGGTTTAGAGTTTGTATCTTTTGTAGGGTTCATGTTTGTGGTGGTGTCTCTGGAATCTTTGTTCCTTGCAACCTTTCCTTCAGAGCATCCCCCTCAGGATTTCTTGTAGGGCTGGCTTCGTGGTGACAAATTCTTTCAATTTCTGTTTGTTTGGAAAGGTTTTTATCTCTCCTTCTATTTTGAATGACAGGCTTGTTGGATAGAGGATTCTTGGCTGCATATTTTTACTGTTCATCACATTGAAGATCTCCTGCCATTCCTTTCTGGCCTGCCACGTTTCAGTAGATAGGTCTGTCACCACTCTGATAGGTTTCCCTTTGTATGTGAGGGCCCTTTTCTCCCTAGCTGCTTTCAAAGTTCTCTCTTTGTCTTTGTACTTTGCCATTTTGACGACGATATGTCGTGCAGAAGATCGATTCAAGTTACGTCTGAGGGAAGTCCTCTGAGCCTCTTGTATTTCCACACTGACTTCCTTCCCCACGTCGGGGAAGTTCTCTGCTATAATTTGTCCCAGGACTCCTTCAGCACCTTTCCCCCTCTCTTCCTCTTCTGGGATTCCTATGAGACGGATACTGTTGCGTTTGACTGTATCGCTGAGCTCTCGAATTCTTCTTTCCTGTTCCTGGATCAGTTTGTCTCTTTTTTTGGTCAGCTTCTTGGTTTTCTATAATGGTGTCTTCTAAATCACTTATTCTCCTTTCTGCCTCTTCAATCCGTGCATTGGAGGCCTCTAATTTATTATGTATCTCATTTATCGCATTTTTTAATTCTTCATGCCTATTTTTATTTTCCATTCTGCCTGTAGCCATAGTTTCTTTGATGTCCCCTATGTTTTTTTCAAGCCCTGCTATTAATTTTACCATTATTATTCTAAAATCTTGTTCAGGTATGCTGCTGATATCTGTTTTGAGCAGTTCATTAGCTGTCATTTCTTCTTGGAGTTTCTTTGGAGGAGAGCTCTTTCGTTTCGTCATTTTAGTTAGCTTTCCGGCTCTTGTTGGTTTTAAAGACCTGGTATGCTCTCTGTTTCCATGAGCGCTGCTATATCCAAGAAGACTCTTTGACTTTCCAGGGCCTATCCTTTCAGAGATTGTTTTTTGAATGGTATCCCTCGGTCTCTCTTGTTGGGACTTTAGTTATTTTATTTTCCTATTCGTAGTGATATTTGGGACTCTTCACCTTGTATACTCTAGCTAGAGCCAACAAAGGTTTTAATCGAAATTACCTGAACTGAATTTTGATTTCTAAGTTATGTGAGGATTATGAGCAGAGAGCAGTGTCACTTATAGTAAGGCATAAGCCACAGTGTGTGTTTGGAAGATGAGGTGGGAATCGGCAGTGCCTGGCAGTGAGCCAAAGGCGGAGAATGTGTTCGTGAAAGAGCTCGCCTGCCAGGCTAAGGAGCCTGGGCTGTGTTCTGCACAATGGGATCCCCAGATAATGCCTGGGGGGCCAACTACTTTTGAAAACAATTTTGCTGAGGCCCGTGGGTGACTCAGTCAGTTAAGTGTCTGACTTCAGCTCGGGTCCATGATCTCATGGTCCATGAGTTCTAGCCCCATGTCGGGCTCTGTGCTGACAGCTCAGAGCCTGGAGCCTGCTTGGGATTCCGTCTCCCTCTCTCTCTGCCCCTCCCCTCCTCTACCGACTCACAAACTCTCTCTCAAAAATAAACATTAGGAAAAAAAAATTTTTTTTTAAACAGTTTTGTCAGAACACGGTCACGCCCATTCATTTATGTATAGTTTACGACTGGTCTGCCAGTACACTGGAGTAGTTGCAAAAGACCATACAGCCTGCAAACCTGAAAACAGTTACTGTTGGGTGGGACCTCTACAGAAAAAGTTTGCTGGCCTCTGCTACTGAAGATGAGGTTCTTCTGAATTGTTTCAGGCAGGAGGATGGAAGAATCAGGTTCATACTGCATACGTCTTATCATACCAGCAGCAGTACAAAGTGGGCAGACAGCCCAGGAGTGGGAAGAGTAACTAAGAAGGAGACCGCCCTGCAGCAGTTCCCTGAAGAGCACCAGACGCTACAGCACTAGAGGAAGGAAGGAGGACCAGAAAAGGCACCGGTCTGGAGAGTGATGAGGAGATACACCCACCAGATCTGATGACTGATGGGGTGTGCACGCAGGCTGCAGAGGTGAAGATGAAGGAAAATAAAACAGGACTCCCAAGTCTCTTGTTGGTGCAAATGGATGGATGGAGGGGACATCATTGCCCGAGGAGGTAAGAGAAGAATTAGGGTAAGAGGAAAGTAAGGATCACCTTGCTTGGGAAATGCAAAATGAGACACAGCAATGTCTGTGTCAATATTTACTAAGAGGGAACTTCATTAGAAGGTCAGTTTTAGAGGAAATGTATGTGATTACTTTGTATTTGACAGAATACCTGCTTAAACATATAATCATTCCTTTAATAGCGTTTCTTTAATGGAAGTCAGAAATAAAACACATAAATCCTTTCATACTGTAAATCATACCACTAAAAATATATCAACCTATTAAGGGAGGAAAATGGTAGGAAAAAAACAGCCAAAGAAATGACGTTTTATTCCTTATAGAAGATGGGTATAGGAAAAAACACATTACCCATAACCTGCTAAATTAAAGTCCATCTAAGTAGATTGTACATAAAAAAAAAACTATAAAACTATAAAAACTCATATTTAAATAAACTTAAACATTATTCACATTATATACATGCATAAAATATATGCATCAAAAATACTAACGAATCAAATATAACCCCAAATTAACTACATCTTACTTAATAAGTGTCTTTGTAAGTTCACTTCCTTCTGTAACACACGAGCCATGGAACACTTGATTAACTTTAGACTCCTTCGAGTGAACATCATCTTTTGGAAGACGAGAATACATCACATCTAGAATCTTGTAACAGCCCATCTTCTTGGTGATTTGAGTATCAAAGGCAGATTCATTTAGCTAAGGAGAAGTAACAAGTTAATTACCTTTGGTCTTATCAAACAAGAAAAATAGTTTTTGAGTATATCAAATGCCCAATTAAATATCCTTAATACTCAGTGCTCTTGACATCGAAAATAATTTTAACAAAGATGATGAATCACTTCAGTAGGAGCTGCCAAGGGTCAGAAACATGGGTGTAAGTATGGATGTGTTGTATTGAGTGTGGCAAGAAATATAATGCCCAAAGGGTGTACTTAGAGCAGCAATATAGGACTTTTGCACAAAATCTTATCAAAGTCATAACAATAACAGGTGAAACTTCAATGTATTAGAAAACAAAATTTTCAACAATTTATGGTATTTCCTAAAGATACCCAAGTCCTAATTCCCAGAACCTATGAATGAGTTCTCCAAAGGCAAAGAAAAGGACTTTGCAAATGTGATTAAGTCAGGGATCTTGAGGTTGGTCAACAATTCTGGACTGGTCATGTGGGTGAAATCACACATAACCTTCTAAGAGGACAGCGAAAGGGAGGAGACAAAAAGGAAAAGGCAACATGACGACAGAATTGGAGGTCAGAGTGATGCAGCCAAGTACTAAGGAATGCCGGCAGCCACCAAAAGCCAGAGGAGACAAGAAGGGGACACTCAGAGTCACTGGGGCAAGCGTGGCCGTGGCAGCACCATAAATTTAGCTCAATGAAACTAATTTTGGACTTCTGGCCTCCAACACTGAGAGAATAAATTTCTGTTGTTCTAAGTCACCAAGCTTATGGTAATTTATTACTTGAAGGTTCAGGAAATAACACACATTTTGGCATCAAGTGTTGAATCTATTGTTAACAAATGCCAAAAATATGAAAGTAAATTTGGAATTGAATGATGGGTAGAGGCTAAAAGAAATTTGCCATGCATGACAGAAAAAGCCTAAACTTCCTGCAGAGACTGTTGGTAGAAATACCAACACTGAAGGCATTACTGGTGAGGGCTCAGAAGGAAGTGAAAAAGCATGCTAGAAAAAGCCAAATTGTCTTAGAAAACACCTCAATCATCATAAACACATTTTTGGTACAAATATGAACATTAAAGTAGCTGCCAGTGAGGTCTCAGAAGGAAATAAGGAACATATTTTTTTGACACTGAAGGAAAGGGGATCCTTACACAGCAGCAGAAAACTTAGCTGAATAGTGTTCTACAGTTACACACACACAACTTACAAGCCATGCACTTGAATATTGAACTAAGAAATCTCCAAGCAAAATTTTTGAAAGTGCTACTCGCTTTCTTCTTTGCTGCTTAAAATAAAATGTGAGGGGCAAGAGATAAATTGAGTTACGAACTGCTGGGCAAAAAGAACAAAAACTTGATGATTTGAGAAATTCTCAGCTTATCCAGACTGTAAAAGATGCTAACATTAGGAAATTCACCGTTAGAAAAGTGGCTCCAGGGACAACGAGGGTATGACTAGACAATCTTGGGCTGGTGCTGAAAGAAGTAAACACGGGACTCAGGGATGCCCTCAACCATTTCATCAGAAACAGGAACACGGATGGAATTATCCAGCAAAGATCAGTGGAGGACTCTCCTGTTTAACGGAGTAAACCTCTAAGACATACAGAGTAGAGCTACAGAGTTTTTGAGAACGTTACGCCAGAAAAACCACCACCAGCTTGTACTGAAAGGGACAGAGACAAAATGAAATGGAAAGTGGCTGTTGTAACCCCTGAATTCTACAGGCAAGAAAAACAAATATTTTGTTTTGTAGTTTCACAAGTTCACAAATGAAAGAGTTTTGTCCCCTTGTGGGGATCAGCACTGGGTGTTATGTGGAAACTAATATGATAATAAACTATTTGTAAAAAAAAAAAAAAAAAGAGTTTTGTCCCCTGATGGATCATACCCAGAATCTCACTGATACATGATTCATATGGTTTGAATGATGAAAGTTAGAGGACTCTGAGCTGATAATATTCAGAGGCCAATTCTGGACTTAAAACTTGATGCTATAATGCGTTCAGACTTTGGGGGATGTTGGGATGGGATAAATGTATTTTGCAAGAGGGAACATTTGATGCAGGTGGACGGTATTTGGCTGAATAATATCCGCATACAAACACCCATGTTTTAATCACTGGAATGTTACCTCACATGACAAAAAGGACTATACAGATGAAATCAAGTAAGGAATCCTGAGATGGGGAGATTATCCAAGTGGGCCCTCAATACAATCACAGATTTCTAAGAGGGAGGCAGAGAGAGATGAGACAAAAGAGGAGGAGGCAGTGTGACCACAGAGGCAGAGAGAGGAGTGATGTGGCCACAAGGCTCGGAATGCTGGCAGCCTCCAGAAGCTAGAAGAGGCAAAGAACAGATTTTCCCCCGGGGCCTCCAGGGCCTTTCAACACCTGATTTCAGCCTAAGGAAGCTGATTTCCGGCCTGCAGAACTATGAGAGAGTAAGTTTCTGTTGCTCTAAGCCCTGTTGGTGGTAATTTGTTACAGCATAAGGGAGATCCCCTGTAACTATAAGTTGTTACCAAACTGTTGAGGGAATGCTCCTTGAGCAACAGAGATCTTCTGACTGAACACACTGCAGTTTTTTTAAGAACACTGGCCAAGGAGATTTATCAATTCTTATTAATAGTCAATTTAAAGGGCACCTGGGTTGTCAGTGGTTAAGTGTCCAACTTCAGCTCAGGTCATGATCTCATAGTTCATGAGTTCGAGCCCTGTGTAGGGCTCTGTGCTGACAGCTCAGAGCCCGGAGCTGCTTTGGCTTCTATGTCTCCTTCTCTTTCTTTCCTTCCCCTGCTCATATTCTGTCTTAACTCTCTCTCAAAATTAATTAATGAAACATAAAAGAAATTTAGTAGTACATTTAATTTTATAGTACAAATATACAATACCTTTGTAAATCTAGACTTCAACACATCAACGGCATCCACCACAATTTTGCTAAAGAATTCTCTCAAAGCATTCAGGCTACAGTGCCGCAACAGAGTGAGAAGAGAGCGATCTAGAAATGCTTGGCGAGTGACATTTGAAAGTAGGTCATCCCTCTTGAACATTCTGTACACACTTTCCAAAAGGGCTAACTGTGTGACACATGAACTCCTAAGAAAAACAGAAAATTATATGAACATCCCTGTTTTGAAAAAATATTTTGAGTGCCTACCCATATAACAAGCAAAATAAATACATTAATGACTATAAATTGAAAAAATAACTTTAAAGATTATATATATAAACCACGAAAAACAAGAAGCATTTGTACATACACTATATTATTATACTCATCCCCAGAAATCTTCATGCCAAATTAAGGCATTAAGAAGAGTTTCCATTTACTTTCAAATCTGATCGTGCTTAGAAAACATCTGGAAAGCTGTGGGAGAGTACAGGCCTAAAGATGATCACAATTCCAGAATTTGAAACTCCTGAATTATAATTTAAAAACTCTAGTCTCTTCCTAGTGACAAACTGCCATTCCTATTTCCTACACAGAGGTACATTCATCTGGCCCTTTATGTTCTCATCTGGAATAAAAGATACTTGAATGAACATCTAGAAGATTTCGCCTATAAATCTAAAAACTAAGAATACAGAATTAGTTTCCTCACCTATAAAAATATGAGGTTAGAACTAAATGATCATTAAAATCCTTTTCCAGTTCTAAAAGGCTGATACTCAGAAGTTAAATACAAACCAGGGCAAAAATATTAGATGAAGGAAATTCAGTCACAAAACTCTAAGGCTGCAGGACACTCCTAAATGCTACATGGGCTTCTGTAATATTTATGTGGGCACTGTCTTAGATTTAAACTCTGAAGAGCTTCCTGATAGCACAATTGAGGTGCAGAGCCCTAAAACTCTTCTATAGAAAGTTAAAAGGAAGAGGAGGAAGAAAGGAAAAGGAAAAAGAGCAAAAATCTGATAACAAAAAATGGGCCAGCAGAGAGTTGACTGAAAATTAATGCAAATGAGCTCTAAATACATGAATATATGCTCTACTCACTCATAATAAGAGAAACAAATTAAAACAACACTGAGAGGTCCCCTCACCTATATAACTGGGAAAACACCCAAATGGTTGACAATATACTCTACTGGCAAGCCTGTGATGAGGCCAATTCTCACACACTGCCCAGGGAATGCAAACCATTACATCCTCCAAATAAGCGATGTGGTGGAAGCTAGTATCATCACAAACGTATTTACCTTTTGAATTACGTGTAGGAACCCACTGTGAACACATATTGGCAAAATGCAAAATGACATACACACATGGCTATTCACTGTGATATTATTTTTAATAGCAAAAGATTGAGCCCAAAAGTCTATCAGTACAAGCTCCTTCAAACTACGATGCCATAATAAATAATTATGAAGTTATTTAAATAACAAAGGATTAAAGAAGATGTCTGGGTATCAACACATACTGATCTGGAGGACACAGGAGATGGGACAAAAAGGAGGTGAAGGGGAACAAGAGAGGGGACAGAGACAGAAGTGAGACTCTTGAATACAGCTCATTACACAGCTGACTTTCAAATCATGTAAACGTGTAACATGTTCAAAAAGAAAATTAAATCAAAAGAAAAACATAAACACTTTCTAAAGTCTGATAATTAAAGTAAGCACACCTAACCAATTGGTGTAATAGCAACATATTGAAGAAAACTTTACCGAGTGATTTTGGAACACAAACTTTGTGTATCTTCAGGAAGTAAATTATAATTAAAATGAAAATTTTAAACTGAACACACACACACACACAAATCTGGCTGGAATTTTGATATGGGTTTCATTAAATTTATGTATCAACTTAACAAAATATTCAAATTCATGAACATGGAATATCTCTCCATTGATTTAAATCTTTAATCTTTTTATTCCCTTCAGCAATGGACTATAATTTTTAGTGCATAGGTCTTGTATTTCTTTTGTTAAATATATTACTAAATTTATTACTTTGCTCTTTATGATGCTATCAACAATGCAATTATATTCCTAGTTATAGTTTTGAAATGTCTTCTGCTCATATACAGAAAAACAACTGATTTTTTGGACATTGATCCTATATATTACAAACTTCCTACACTTACTTATTAGTTCTAAAAGCTTTCTATAGATCTTGAGGATTTTCTCCCTCCTGCCATCTGTGAATATGGGCAGTTTTGCTTCTTTCTTTCCAATCTAGCTGCCTTTTGTTTCTTTAGCTCGCCTCACTGCATTGGCTATAAACTCCAGTACCATGTTGAATTCAAAGGGCAGATGTCCTTGCCTTGTTCTCAGACTGAGGGGGAAACAGTCTTTTACTATAAAATATTCTGTTGGCTGTTGGTTTTTCATAGATGACCTTCTGTCCTCTTTATCATGAATGGATGTTAGGCTTTGTCAAAAATTTATCTTCATCTAGGAGGGGAAATGGCAAGATGGCAGAGAAGTAGGGACCTCCAGGCATTTCGCTTGCACCCATCTCTCAGAGAAGGCCTAAAGTCATAGGACACTGAGACATGGAGTCTGGGAAGAGAAAGAGACAGAATACACTGGTAAAGAACCCTTATAAGTGCGGCTACCTCAAGAAACAAGCCAAAGAACACATGGTGGAGAGTCCCAAATACCGCTATGAGTAGTGAAACAAAATAACCAAACGCTCAACAAGAGAAACCAATAGACACCATTCAAAGAACACGTCCTGAATAGACAGGCCCTGAACAGTCAAAGGGCCCTCCTTAATACAGCAGAACTCACAGGGGCAGAGTGAACAACAAGCTTTTAAAATTAACAAGATATATGGGGCGCCTGGGTGGCTTAGTCGGTTAAGCGTCCGACTTTCGCTTAGGTCATGATCTCGCGGTTCGTGGGTTCGAGCCCCGCGTCGGGCTCTGTGCTGACTGCCAGCTCAGAGCCTGGAGCCTGTTTCAGTCTGTGAATCCCTCTCTCTCTGACCCAACCCTGCTCACGCTGTCTCTCTCTCTCTCCCCTAGAAATAAATAAAACATTTAAAAATAAAATTAAAAAAAAAACGAACCAGACACATAGACCAATGGAATAGAATACAGAACTCAGATTTGGACCCAAAAGTGTAGAGCCAACTAATCTTTGACAAAGCAGGAAACAGTAACCAATGGAAAAAAAACAGCCTCTTTAACAGATGGTGTTGGAGAACTGGAGAGCAACATGCAGAAGAATGAAACTAGATCATTTTCCCACACCATACACAGAAATAAACTCAAAATGGATAAAGGACCTGAATGTGAGACAGGAAACCATCAAAACCCTAGAGGAGAAAGCAGGAAACAACCTCCTTGACCTCCACCGCAGCAATTTCTTACTTGACACATCCCCAAAGGTAAGGGTATCGAGAGCAAAAATGAACTACTGGGACCTCCTCAAGATTAAAAGATTCTGCACGGCAAAGGAAACAATCCATAAAACTAATAGACAGCTGACAGAATGGGAAAAGATAGTTGCAAATGACAAATCAGATAAAGGGTTATAATCCAGAATCTATAAGGAACTCACCAAACTCCACACCCAAAAAACAAACAATCCAGTGAAAAAATGGGCAGAAGACATGAACAGACACGTCTCCAAAGAGGACATCCAGATGGCCAACAGACACATGAAACGATGCTGAGCATCCCTCCTCATCAGAGAAATACAAATCAAAACCACCCTGAGATACCACCTCACGCCAGTCAGAGTAGCTAAAATGAGCAAATCAGAGGACTCTAGAGGCTGGCGAGGATGTGGAGAAACGGGCACCCTCCTACACTGTTTGTGGGAATGTAAACTTGTGCAGTCCCTCTGGAAAACAGTGTGGAGCTTCCTCAAAAAATTAACAATAGAACTCACCTATGACCCAGCAATAGCACGGCTAGGAATTTACCCAAGGAATATAGGAATGCTGATGCTTAGGGGCACATGTACCCCAATGTTCATAGCAGGACTCTCAATAGTCAAAACATGGAAAGAGCCTAAGTGTCCATCAACGGACGAATGGATCAAGAAGATGTGGTTTATCTCTACCATGGAATACTACATGGCAATGAGAAAGAATGAAATCTGGCCACGTGTAGCAACAAGGATGGACCTTGAGGGTGTTATGCTGAACGAAATAAGTCAGGCAGAGAAGGACAAATACCATATGTTTGCATGTATACAAGGATTAGGGGGAACTTAACGGAGGACTGCGGGGGAGAAGAAGGGGGGAAATAGCGGTGGAGAGAGGCAAACCATGAGAGACTCTTGAATGCTGAGAACAAATAGGACTGATGGGTGTGGTGGGGGGGAGGGGGGAGATGGGCATGGAGGAGGGCACTTGTGGTGAGGAGCTTTGGGTGTTATATGGAAACCAACTTGACATAAACTATTTGTAAAAAAAAAACAAAAAACCTGTAAAAAAAATTTTGGGGTCTATATTCATGAAGGATATTGGTCAATCAGTTTCTTGCAATGTTTCTGTCTGGCTTTGTTATCTGTGTGATACTAGCCTCATAGGGTAAGTTGAAAATGATTCCATTCTCCTCCATATTCTGAAGCATTTATTAAGTGTTGATATTATTTTTTCTTCAAACATTTGATGAAAATTCACCAGTGAAGCTATCTGGGTCTGGCATTTCTTTTGTGAGATTTTATTCTCTTCTTTTTCTGAGAAGATTTGAAATGAATAAATATATTTATTTACTTATCAAAGGTTATACTCAGATTTTCTATTTCTCCTTGAGTCACTTTTGGTAATTTGTGACTTCTTAGGAATTTTTCCATTTTAGTTAAGTTGCTTAAATTTGATGGCCTAAGTTGTTCATGATATTTCCCTATAATCTTTTTAACTTCTGAGAGGTCAGTGGTAATATTCCCTTTTTCTTTCCTAATTATCAACTGTACCTTCTTTTTTATTACTAGTTTGTCTACTAACAGTTGTCAATTTCATTTATCTTTCACAGAACCAATTTCAGTTTCACTGATTTTTCTCCACCTTTTTTCTAATTCTGATTTCATTAATTTTCACTCTAATCTTTATTATTCCTTCCTTCTGCTTCCCTTTGTTTTCTTTTTTTGATTTTAAGGTACAGGTTTATATTACTGATTAAGGACATTTTTCATTTTCTAATAGAGATATTAAACGATACAAATTCCTCTCTAAGCACTGCTTTAGATCCTTCTCATACATTTGAATATGCTTTATTCTTATTTCACTCAGATCAAAATGCTATCTGATTTCTCTTATAATTTCTCCTCTGACACAAGGGCACCTTAGAAATGTACTAATTAGTTGAATATTTAGAAATGTTTTATTCCATCATTGATACCTAAAACACTTCATTATAGATGGAGAACCTACTTCGTAAGATTTCATTCCTTTTAAATTTATTACGACTTGTTTTATGGCTTCCATATGCTCAAAGAGAATGTGTATTCTCCTGATATGTTCTATTGTTGGTTAATTATGATTTTTTAAAATGTCAGTAAAAAGGAATGAATTATTGATTCATGCTACATTATAAATAAACCACAAAAACTTGCTGAAAAAAAAAACCCAGACATAAGAGATCATATATTCTATGACTCCATTTATATGAAATGTCCAGAAAAAGCAAATTTATGATGACTGAAAGTAGATTAGTGATTGCCTGGGGCTGGGAATGGGAATGGGAGTTAATATAGAATGTTATCAGGAGGATGAAATTATTCTATAGTGATGGCTGTACCATTCAGTAAAGTTATTAAAAAATCATTGAATTCTATACTTAAAATAGGTGAATTTTATATGTAAAATATAACTCAGTAAGATAAAATAACATGGATGTTTACAAATCAATATAAATAATGCTGATTTAAAAAAAAAAAAAAACGGGGCACCTGGGTGCTCCGTTGGTTAAGGGTCTGACTTTGGCTCAGG
This sequence comes from Proteles cristata cristata, assembly GCA_017311185.1. Lineage (NCBI taxonomy): Eukaryota > Metazoa > Chordata > Mammalia > Carnivora > Hyaenidae > Proteles > Proteles cristata. The sequence continues at coordinate 10,005 of JAESUZ010003512.1, read as the reverse complement.
TCCTGATCTCATGGTTTGTGAGTTTGAGCCCAGCCATCAGGCTCTGTGCTGACAGCTCAGAGCCTGGAGCCTGCTTGGGATGCTGTGTCTCCCTCTCTCTCTGCTCCTCCTCCGTTCACACTATCTCTGTCTCTCAAAAATGAATAAACATTAAAAAAAAATTTTTTTTAAACTTAGTAGCCACAATTAGAAGTCGTCATGGCATTAGGCCCTTACTTTAAAAATTAATAATAAAAAATTAATAATCACATTTGTTCCATTTTGTCCACTATAATTTCTTACAGTACTAAAACTGTATTTAGGTAGCCAAACAGTCCTAGTAATAAAGGCAAGTTCATTAAAATATAATTCTAGCTCTTAAATTTGGAAGGAATAAAAGGATTTTTAAGTGACTATTTGCAACTCCTGATAAAATAAATGATTTGGGGCAAGAATCATAAATGGATGCTAGGACATTAGGATGAGGCCAACACCAAACGTATGTGATTAATCTCAGCATCGTGAAAATCAAGACCATTAGACACTATGTGCCAAGTGCCATGAACATAAAATAGAGCACCTGCTATTAAGTAATCTTGCCAAAACCTGAACCTGAAGCTAACTAAGCTTTTCGACCTAACTTTCTCCTTAACAGAAACCGAGGCTAGAGGAACGAGTTAAATGAAAAGAACAGAAAAAAAAATCAGGGAAACTGAGGATATAACAAACTGTGTAGGCCAAGTGTCCACGTTTCTTTAATGACAACAAAAAACAAGGAGGTAAGGGCTGTTCTAGATGAAGACAGACTTAGAGACAACAGTGAAATGCTAGGTGAGAACTTCCTCTGGATCAGAATTAAGATAACCCAAGAGTCTAGAGCATCAAAGACTGCCTGGGAAATTTGAACATGAAGGTACTGATCATTTTTCTCTGGTGACACTATATATCTATATATATACTTTTTTTCTCTGTACTATAGCAACCCAAGAATAATAGTGTAATTTTAAATATACATACAGAAATTCTTAGAGGTGAAATGACATGGCATCAGGGATTTGCTTTACTACAATAACTACAGCATGAGGGAAAAGAGGCTAAAATAGGGGCGATGAGGCCGGAAAATGCTGAGGTATGCTCCATCTGGATGCTTGCTCTTTAGGTTTGTGTGTTTAAAATTTTCACAAGAAGTTCTTTTTTCCTCCAAGAAAAACAAAATAAAACTTATCTTCAAGAGTTGACTGCAATTGCCGCTCAACGTTTTTTAGAACAGAGAATATAATTTCCCAGGGAAATATAATGTATATGGTTCCTGGAGTCCCAGACTACAACTGAATGACTTACTTTCTGGCAATCTTTTTGAAAGTAGATTGAAATCATTCTTCCATAACATGTTGCTGTTCCCGACAAAGAATTTCTGTCATCAACTGTAGCAATACAGGACTTTGAGAGAATTCCAAAGCATCTAGTAACTAGGGAAAAAACAATAATAATTTCATTGGGTTTTTATTTTTGTTTTGTTTTGAACAGTTCTAACGAAACAGAAAATTAAACAGGCTTTCATAGAAAATTAATAAATGCTACTACTTTCACCATTTCTGCAGCTATCATGAATGCCTGGCATATAATAATGTTTGCTAACTATTTTAGTATTGATTCTTTTAAGGTTTTGCAGATATTTTTTTCCCTCTGATAATGGTCAGGATCTTCTAAAGATCTGATTGCAGGTTCTGAAATTCCACTATGATGTGCCTTCACTAAGGACTTTGTCTTCACCATTCCAGGTCCTCTGGGGCTTTTTTATTTTGGAGACCTGTGTCTTTTCCACACCAACTTCATCACACAGCAACTGTTCCAGCTACTCACCTAATGTCCTCATCTCTACTCTCCCATTCACCATCTCGACATCAGTTTGTTCTACTTTCTAGGAAATATCCTCAATTTTATCTTCTGTTTTGTGAAGTTTTGTTTTTTGCTTTAATTCTGCTTTTATATATTTAATTTCCAAGGGTACTTATTTGTTCTAGTTCATGGACACAATACAAAATACCTTCCCTCCTCTCTGAAGTTACTCGTATAGTTTCTTTTATATATTCTCATCTCCATCTCCTTTTGTTGACTCAGTTCCCTCTGAGTTCCTTCTCCCTGATGGTTCACATCTTTTTAGACTGAAATTCTCTTCAAATGTTCAGTGACTGCACTTATATTTAGAGAAAGTAATGTGGATGTAATAATTATTAGGTAACAGACTGCTTGGGAACAGGATACTTAGATGGTACAAACATGATGGTATCACTACATCAATGATCTGCTAATTGCAGAAATCCACCATTCAAGAGAAATAAGACAGTCACCACATTAACCAGGCATCCAGATTTGAAGTCACTACCAATGCGACAATGATACTATTTGCCTCCTGATACGCTGTTGTCAAAATGATTAGCCTGAATCTCATGACCACACATTAAGCCTAACTTCTAGTTTAGAGGAAACACAAAGGACGGTAGACAAGTTAAAGAACACCTCATGGAAACAAGAGTCAAGTAGAAGACACTATCCAAGAGAAGTATTCAAGAGGAAATTTGGAAGTTTCCTCCAAAAACACAAATGTCATGGAAAAATAAAAGGGAAAGGGGTGAACTAGTTCTAGATTAAAAGATACTAGAAACGTGACAATTTGATGCAATCATTAATTAGACACTGGTTTCAAAAAACCAGCTAAACATGGGGACATTTAGAGAAATGTGAATACGGACTACATAACACAGTCTGAGAAGGACTAATTTTCTTAGGTATAAAAACAGTATTGTGCCTTATTCTTAAAACATGTATATTGAGGTATTTAGGGGTGAAGTACCATGATGCCTGAAACTAACCTGCAAATGTTTCAGCCAAAACAAACACACCGCATGCATTCATATACAGATAAAGCAAGTAGGACAAAATGATAAAAGATGGTTAATACAGATCCTTGTTTGACTATTTCAGTTTTTCTGTATGTTAGGCATTTCTCTGAATAGTTCAGTTACTTCTTTTCATCAAGAAATGTAACAGAAAAACATTGTTTTAATTTTACTTAGTACTACTAAAAACTAACCTTTTTCATGCAATCTACATAATTATTGTACCGCAGAGTTCCTGGGGGAAATTCTTCAGACTTCATGGGGAAATTAGAAACAATAAGCTTTTCAAGAACATGCTTAAGGTCCTCAAGACTGCCTTCAGTAAGACTGGTAAAGAATGGAAGAAGAATTATAGCTTGACCCTGTGGGAACAATACAAACATATGAAACTGTACCAGTTGGGGCTTACAAATCCTACAGAATAAATACAATTACTGCTTTTTAAAGGCTTTGCAAATAAAGCACTGTGTGGATTCAATGAATGACTTCAAAATACCTTCTAGGGGTGCTGGGTGGCTCAGTCGGTTAAGCGTCTGACTTCGGCTCAGGTCATGATCTCATGGTTCATGGGTTCGAGCCCTGTGTCGGGCTCTATGCTAACTGCCAGCTCAGAGCCTGGAGCCTGTTTCGGATTCTGTGTCTCCCTCTCTCTCTGACCCTCCCCTGCTCACGCTGTCTCTCTCTCAGAAATAAATAAAACATTTTAAAAAAATTAAAAAAAAAAAAGAAAAAAGAACACCTTCTAGGTTACACTGAAGACCAACCTGAAGACGATGCTGTACCTCAGTTTCTACTCCTGAGGCCAGTGGGCCAACTCAGGGCCAACGTTAACGTAATTAACGTGTAATTAAATAGGATACTGTATATGATTCTGTGTGTGATTTCTTCTTCTACAAATACAGACTCTAGTAGAGATAACCTGGAAAAGTCTGGTGTGGAAAGTGCATCCTGCCCAACTTATGGGGTAATTTATAAGTATTCTTTCACAGGACTAATTCAGAACTTCTAAATGAGAGCAGAAGAAACTAGAAGAAAATAGATGCTACTTTCTATCTCCCTTGTGTGGCAAGTAAGTTCCCAGATTCTCATATTGACGAATGAGAAACTTGATTCAATGTAAAACAGAAAATTTCGAGGAAATATCTTCATGACCTAGTAAAAAGATGGCTTTCATTAGGCCACATTTTATTAGAGCATAAAACCTAATTATTATAGGACTTTAAAACTAAAATATTAAGTTTTTGAGCCTAAAAATTACCAAGATATATTTATTAAAAGAAAAATAATGGAGTAATAGTTTAAATTCTGTCATTTGCTAATACAGCAATTCTCAAAAAAGCCAATTTGAAACATACATATGCAAAGGTAAATGTTAATTTTTCTAAGGATGATAAGCTCACTGTGATTATATTTATCTTTTAGAGATGTACAAAAGTATGCACAGATCAGATAACATGATGCCAGGGTTTTCTTCAAGGGTGGGAGTGACTGCATAGTTGAAGAGAGATGGCCATAGACAGATGGCTATTGAGGCTGAATGACAGGTACATAGGGGTTACTCTCTGCTTTTGAATATGTTTGAAGTTTTCCACAATAAAAAATATAAAACATCACAAATATGCAAAAATATAAAATGGGAAAATAACGGAGAATGTTATCTAAAAAAAAAAATCTTTTTCATCACTTACCTTTAAATGTAAACCCAACTTTGAATCATCAAGTAGACTAACATATGCTGTAAAAACTTCAGGGAATGCACTGTGGTTTGTATTAAAAGATGGATCAATCTAAAGGAGGGTAAATAAAAACATGATCTATTTCAATATTATGCCTCTAATTTCCTTTAACACATTTGCCAAGTTTTTTAACTTTAGAAATAACGTATAAATTTGTTCTTGGACTTCAATAATATTTTAACAGTTCTTGTTCTGAGATATTTTGAATCCATCTGGTAAGTCAATGCATGCAAAAACACTAAAAGGATTAAGTATAAGATAAAGTATAATAAAGGGAAAAAGTATAAAATGTAATCAGCAACTGTCCAATATAAATACTTTTCATTTATCAAACCAATGAGCTCTTAAGAAACGTCCATCAAGATAAATTTTACAGATTCCAGAACAATTGTATTTTTAAGGTTTCTCAAGATACCTGCAAAATTTTTGCCAGTAAGGTAAGCACAGCCGTTTTACTTTCAGGAGCAGAATCTTTGGCCCACCATGAGTCCCACTTTCTCCAGTTATGCAGAATTGTATTTGCAAGTTTCAGTCCTTGGTGTTTCTGGCTGACTCGATCCCTGAAGCTCTGATCCAACATACTATTCAAAATGGCACTCACCTGAAAGAAGCGGATGGTGCTTGAAGAAAAATCCTCAATATCAAGAAAAACAGGCAGATAACAAAATTTACTTTCAGTTCAAAGCTATTCTTGGAAAATAAAGACGCTTTTTCTGTAACAGTTGTTTATTTCACAACTCCTCCAATTTGGGAAAAGCCACTTAACATGTAAATTTTCCCACAAAAGCATAACATGGTCTCCTTTATGAAATCATGTTCATCCCATTTATTGGTTTCTTAGCTGGGGGCATTCTCAATGAATGGAAGAACTAGCTCTCTTCTGTTACATACGCACAGAAACATATACACAGGCTTGCATGCACACATCCTGTCCTGCCACCTTTTCAATAGTGACATCCTAATCTGGGTTAGATTAATATTCAATATTCTTATCATTATGACAATGTAAACATTTTTGCACAACATTTTGATCTCCCTGAAGTTAATATTTGCCTGCTTTCTTTGCTGTTTTCAACATGCCTATCATTGTCATCAAATTCTCTCAAATTAATGAAATCTCCTTAAGACATCTACATACATCAGGAAGTCTATCAGCTCCATCTCAGTGGCAACACAGCTCCCACTCTGGAATGTCTGTGATCACTGCTCTCTGGGTGTCACCTTGGCTCCCTCCAGGAGACTGGTCCCCTTCTCTGTTTCTGAGCCAACTTCTCATCTTCCTCTTTCTTAACTAACTGATGAAAGTGCAAGAGAGATTTCGCCTATCTGAAACATCTGCATTCAACTCTCACATATGACTGATGGTTTGGCAGGATTCAGAACTCCAGGTTGGAGTCTTCTTTGCTGAATTGTGAAAGAAATCGGCTTAGGCTTCCAGTGTCCTCTTTGCAGTGGAAAAGACAAATGGCATCTGATCTCTTGATCCCTTTAAATGGAATCAGTTTGTCTCCTCCAGAAACTTTTTAGAATCTTTTGTCGTGGTGAACCCCCTGGGTTCTGTATTTTCAAGAAATTGGCTCCATGTGGAGCTGTTTTCATACCCTGTGCTGGATATTCAGTGGCCCTTTCTCATGTGGAAACCCAAGGCCTTCAATTTGGGCATACTCTCCTGAGCTGTTATGCATGAAGGCCTTTCCTTGGGTCTTCCCTTGGGCCTTTCCTTGGGTTTTTCCCTCTGGGGTGGAGGTCCTGGTGCTAGACCTTATCAATGGATCCCAAGTTGCCTCATGTTTTCTCTACTATTTTATGTTTGGCCTTCTTACTTTATTCTGAGAGCTCCTAAATTTTATCTTCCAAACATATTTCATTTTTAATACACTGTCTTCTTTCATCTCTCTTAAGGTTCTTTTCTCTTTACATTTCTATCTCACTGAATAACAGTCTCTGTATCAAGTGGCTTTTTAGTTGCGTCTCCCTTTTAGAATCCATTTCCTCAAAGGCTGGTGCTCCTTGGCTATGGGCACATATTGAGGAACTGACCAGAGGTGCCAGCAATGGGCAGGGTTCACTGGCAGTAAAGATCTCTGTAGGCTGATCTGGCTGGGCAATGAGGATACTTAATCTTTATTTTCTTAGTCTTGTCAAAATATTCTGATATCCTGCCTGAGGTTATATACCTAACTGACCATATTCTGGGAGCCAAGCTGGGGGAAAAGAGCTAAGAGCCTCAAAGTTCAGACTTCAGGGAGGTATTCACTTAACTTCTTTGTTTCAAGAAGGTATTCCTACACCAAAGATACACAAAGCATCATAAGAGACCCTATGAAATATTGAACAACCTAAAAGAAATGGATACCCTAGAAACATACAACTTACCAAGACTGAATTATGGGAAGATAATTTAAACAAATCAATTAATAGAAAGGAGGCTGAATTAGTCATCAAAAACCTCCCAACAAACAAATGTCTAGGAGCTGAATGGCTTCACTGGTAAATTCTACCTAACATTTAAGGAAGAACTAATAGCAATCCTTCTCAAACTCTTCTAAAAAAGCTGGAAGATAAAAGAACACTTCCACACTTATCCTATGAGGCCAGCTCCCAGACATTAATAGATGCAGAAGAAACATTTGATAAAATTCAAGAACTATTCATAAGAAAATTCAACAAATTGGGTACAGAGAGAACATGCTTCAACATAATAAAGTCCATATATGACAAATGTACAACTGACATCAAACTCAATAGTGAAAAACTGGGGCGCCTGGGTGGCTTAGTCGGTTAAGCGTCCGACTTTTGCTTAGGTCATGATCTCGCGGTTCGTGGGTTCGAGCCCCGCGTCGGGCTCTGTGCTGACTGCCAGCTCAGAGCCTGGAGCCTGTTTCAGTCTGTGACTCCCTCCCTCTCTGACCCTCCCCTGCTCACGCTCTCTCTCTCTCTCTCTCTCCTAGAAATAAAAAAAGAAAAAAAAATTAAAAAAAAATCTGTTGCGTTTCTATACAGTAATAACCAACTATCAGAAAGTGAAATTTAGAAAACAATCCCATTTACAATTGCATCAAAAAGAATAAAATACCTTGGGGTGTCTGGGTGGTTCGGTCAGTTAAGCGTCTGACTCTTGATTTTGGCTCAAGTCATTATCTCATGGTTTGTAAAATTGAGCCCTGTGTTGGGCCCTGCACTGACAATGCAGAGCCTGCATCGGATTCTCTCTCCGCCACCCATCCCTCCTACCTGTACACACACACACACGTGTGCTCTCTCTCTCTCAATAACGAATACGTAAGCATTTACTAAAACAATAAGACACCTAGGAATTAACTTAACCAAGGAGGTTAAAAACCTATAAAATGAAAACTAGAAGACATTGATGAAAAAACTGAAGATGCAAAGAAATGGAAGGATATTCTGTGCTCATGAAATAAAATAATTAATACTGATAAAATGTTGATCCTATCCAAAGCAATCTACAGATTCAAGACCGTCCCTATCAAAATTCCAATGGCATTTTTCACAAAAATAAAACAATCCTTAAATTTGTACGGAACCACAAAAGACCGGTTAAGCGTCTGACTTTCGCTTAGGTCATGATCTCGCGGTTTGTGGGTTCGAGCCTCGCATCGGGCTCTGTGCTGACTGCCAGCTCAGAGCCTGGAGCCTGTTTCAGTCTGTGACTCCCTCTGTCTCTGACCCTCCCCTGCTCACGCTGTCTCTCTCTCTCTCTCCTAGAAATAAATAAAAAAGTAAAAAAATATATATATAAAAAAAGTCCTAGAATAAAATTTAGGGCACAAGCTACTTTGATTTTCATCTTGGAAGTGACTTTTTTTCGGATCTGACATCAAAAGCAAAGGCAACAATAGAAAAAATAAACAAGTGTAACTATATTCAAACTATAAAGCTTCTGCACAGCAAAAGAAATAATCAACAAAATGAAAAGGCAAGTTATAAAAATGGGAGAAAATATCCATAAATCATGTATCTGATAAGGGGTTAATATCCAAAATATATGAAGGACTCATACAACTCAACAGCAAAAAATTAAACAATCTGACTTAAAAATGGCAGAGGAACTGAATAGACATTTCTCCAAAGAAGACAGATAGTCAAAAGGTACATGAAAAGGTGTCAACACCAGGAAAATGCAAATTAAAACCATAATGAGTTATCATCTCATATGTGTAAGAACAGCGAGCATCAAAAAGACAAAAGTGGGGGCGCCTGGGTGGCTCAGTCAGGTAAGCGTCCAACTTCGGCTCAGGTCATGATCTCATAGTTCGTGGGTTCAAGCCCCGCGTCAGGCTCTGTGCTGACAGCTCGAAGCCTGCAGCCTGTTTCGGATTCTGTATCTCCCTCTCTTTCTGACCCTCCCCTGCTCATGCGCTCTCTCTCTCAGAAATAAATACAACATTTTAAAAAAATTTTCAAAAGACAAAAGTGTTGGTGAGGATATGAAGAAAAGGGAACTCTTGTGTACTCACTGTCTGTTGGTGGGAATGCAAACTGGTGCGGCTGCAATAGAATACAGTTTGACAGTCCCTCCAAAATTAAAAACAGAAGTATGATATGATCCAGCAATTCTACTTCTGGGTATGTATCTGAAGAAAAAGAAATCACTATCTAGAAAATACACCTGCACCCCCATGTTCCCCGCAGCATTATGTACAATGGACGCAGACATGGACACAACCTAAGTGTCCATCAACAGATGAATGAATAAAGAAAACGTGGTATACACATATACAATGATATTATTCAGCCATTAAAAAAAAGAAAATTCTGCCAATTGTCACAACATGGGCTTGGACCCTGATGACATAACACTAAGTGAAATAGGTCCTACAGAGAAAGATAAAAATTGTATATCACTTATGTGTGGAATCTAAAAACAAACCTCACAGATACAGAGGACAGGCTGGTACTTGCCAGAAGCAGGGAATAGGGAGTTGGGCAAAATGAGTGAAAGTGATCAAAGGTAAAACTTACAGTTATAATATGTTCTGGAGATGGAACGTACAGCATTGGTGACTAAAGTTAACAATACTGTATCACAGGGGCACCTGGGTGGATCAGTCAGTTAAGTGTCTGACTTCGGTTCAGGTCACGATCTCACAGTTCGTGGGTTCGAGCCCCGCATAGGGCTCTGTGCTGACAGTTAGCTCAGAGCCTGGAGCCTGTTTCAGATTCTGTGTCTCCCTCCCCTGCTCATGCTGTCTCTCTCACTCTCTCTCAGAAGTAAATAAAAAACATTTTAAAAAACTGTATCTCAAAAAAAAACTGGAGGGGCGCCTGGGTGGCTTAGTCGGTTGGGCGTCCGACTTTCGCTTGGGTCATGATCTCACGGATCGTGGGTTCGGGCCCCGCGTCGGGCTCTGTGCCGACTGCCAGCT
>JAESUZ010003511.1:0-55138 GCA_017311185.1 Proteles cristata cristata | reverse complement strand
CATATGACACCCAGTGCTCATCCCCACAAGTGCTCTCCTTCATGCCCATCTCCCCCCACCTCTTCCACATCCATCAGTCCTCAGTTTGTTCTCAGCATTCAAGAGTCTCTCATGGTTTGCCTCCCTCCCTCTCCCCCACCATTTCCCCCTTTCTCCCCCATGGTCCTCCGTTAAGTTCCTCCTAATCCTCCTATACGTGCAAACATATGGTATTTGTCCTTCTCTGCCTGACTTATTTCGCTCAGCATAACACCCTCAAGGTCCATCCATGTTGCTACACATGGCCAGATTTCATTCTTTCTCATTGCTGTGTAGTATTCCATCGTATAGTGAAACCACATCTTCTTGATCTATTTGTCCGTTGATGGACACTTAGGCTCTTTCCATGTTTTGGCTATTATGGAGAGTGCTGCTATGAACATTGGGGTACATGTGCTCTTATGCATCAGCATTCCTATATCCTTTGGGTAAATTCCTAGCAGTGCTATTGCTGGGTCATAGGGAAATTCTACTGTTAATTTTTTTAACGTTTTTATTTATTTCTAAGAGAGAGAGAGAGAGAGAGACAGCGTGAGCAGGGGACGGTCAGAGAGAGAAGGAGTCACAGACTGAAACAGGCTCCAGGCTCTGAGCTGGCAGTCAGCACAGAGCCCGACGCAGGGCTCGAACTCACGAACCGCGAGATCATGACCTAAGCGAAAGTCGGAAGCTTAACCGACTAAGCCAAATTCATGTAAGTGCCCCCATTGTTAATTTTTTGAGGAACTCACACTGTTTTCCAGAGGGGCTGCACCAGTTTACATTCCCACCAACAGTGTGCAGAGGCCCTCGTTTCTCCACATCCTCGCCTAGCATCTAGAGTTCTTGATTTGAGTTCTATTTTAGCCACCCCACCGGTGTGAGGTGGTATCTCAGTGTGGTTTTGATTTGTATTTCCCTGATGAGGAGGGATGCTGAGTATCATTTCATGTGTCTGTTGGCCATCTGGATGTCCTCTTTGGAGAAGTGTCTGTTCATATCTTCTGCCCATTTCTTCACTAGGTTGTTTGTTTATCGGGTGTGGAGTTTGGTGAGTTCTTTATAGATTTTGGATATTAACCCTTTATCTGATATGTCATTTGCAACTATCTTTTGCCATTCCATTGGTTGACTATTAGTTTTGCGGATTATTTCCTTTGCCGTGCAGAAGCTTTTAATCTTTGATGAGGTCCCAAGAGTTCGTTTTTACTCTTGATTCCCTTGCCTTTGAGGATGTGTCAAGTAAGAAATTGCTGCGGTGGAGGTCAAGGAGGTTGCTTCCTGCTTTCTCCTCTAGGGTTTTGATGGTTTCCTGTCTCACGTTCAGGTCCTTTTTCCATTTTGAGTTTATTTTTGTGCATGGTGTGAGAAAATGATCTAGTTTCATTCTTCTACATGTTGCTGTCCAGTTCTCCCAACACCATCTGTTAAAGAGGCTGTCTTTTTTCCATTGGATACTCTTTCCCACTTTGCCAAAGATTAGTTTGCCATACATTTGTGCGTCCAAATCTGAGTTCTCTATTCTATTCCATTGGTCTATGTGTCTATTTTTGTGCCAATACCATACTGTCTTGATGATGACAGCTTTGTAGTAGAGGCTAAAGTCTGGGATGGTGAGGCCTTCCGTTTTGGTTTTCTTCTTCAATATTACTTTGGCTATTCGGGATCTTTTATGGTTCCATACAAATTTTAGGATAGTTTGTTCTAGTTTTGAGAAGAATGCTGGTGAAATTTTGATTGGCATTGCATTGAGTGTGTAGATTGCTTTGGGGAGTAATGACATTATAACAATATTTATTCTTCTGACCTATGAGCATGGAATGTTTTTCCATTTCTTTGTGTCTTCTTCGATTTCCTTCATAAGTTTTCTGTAGTTTTCATCCTACAGATCTCCTATATCTTTGGTTAGGTTTAGTCCTAGGTATATTATGTTTTTTGTGCAATTGTGAATGGGATAAGTTTCTTGATTTCTCTTTCTGTTGCTTCATTATTGGTGTATAAAAATGCAACCAACTTCTGTATGTTGCTCTTGTACCCTGCAACGTTGCTGAATTCATGTATCAGTTCTAGTAGGCTTCTGGTGGAGTCTGTCGGGTTTTCTACGTAGAGTATCATGTCGTCTGCAAAAAGTGAGAGATTGATTTCTTCTTTGCATGGAAATCTATTTAAAAACAATGGCCCACTGCAAATAATCTCTTCCATGAAACCTGCTTCTTTAGGCTTTAAAACAAACAAATAAAATCTGTGGGTTGAACTCATTACTACTCACTACCTATGGTGGTAGATCTGAGTGGCAACAGCTGAGCCCACTAATTGAGATAAGATGAGCAGTGTTGGTTCTAATCAGGAGTGTCTGGGGTATCCTGATCCAATTTTTCCAGCATGGTCATGTGTGTTTGCTGTTGTGTGTAAAACAATCCTAGGCAGAAACTGCTTCTGCCACAGAGCACTTTCTCTTTCAGGGTGAGCCTTTGAAACATGCTGAGACAAGATGACTGACTCAGTGTTAGGGAACTGATGTCTGGAGAAAATAATTTCCATCTTCAGTTGCCAATAGCCACTGGAGAAGCCCTAAATGAAGAATTAAATGATCAAATGTTTGTGGTCTGGAAGCATTGATAAGGTCCTGAGCAAGGTAGGAGTGGAGTTGTGGACCAAGAGGAGTGTGTCCAGACTCAGGGCAGGACCTTGGACAGAGATCAGTAGACTCTTTTAACCAGATTCCACAGTGAAATTCAGCTTTCTATCATGCAGCTGTGTGCACAGGTGGCACTGCCATTAGGAGGGTAGTGTGTTGAATGTGGGTTTTGGGTTTCCCTGGGTTAGGCACCACCCAAAATGCCCTGTAGTGTGAGCTTTCTCAGGCACAGACTCAAGTCTTATTCAGTGTGGGAGGTATTATTAAACCTATCAAATGTACACTGTTGGAAATTGCAATGAAGTCTCGTGGTTTGAACAGTGGTCCTAGAGTGAGGAGACCCAGCCAGATAGAGTTCAACTAGGTTTAGAAACATCTGGTCCAGAATTTGTTGAACATTGTTATCTCTTAGAATAGACCTTAAAAGACTCTTCTTCATATAAAATCCAATACCTCAGAATGTACCTCCTTCCTACACCCCCACCAACCCAAGTGGAGGCAAGCTGAGTAAGCTGTATTGTAATTTTAAAAAAAACACAAAACACAAAACATTGGACTTGGAGTCACTTCACCTTGGGTTCTGCTCCATAATGATGTGGTCCTGGGTGGTTTACTGAGTCTTATCAAAGCCATAATCTCATCTGTAAAAAGAGGCTAATAATAATAATCTCTACCTCACAGAGAACTTGTAAGAAGTTCATGAGTTAAGGTGTATAAATACACGTGTCAAAAGGATTGGCATATAGTGGCCAAATGTGTCTGTGCATGTACTCCAGAAGTTTCTAAAATCACCCTTTCTGCAGGAAGTTTCCGAAGTTATTGATGGGGAAATTGTGAAATTTCTTCTATCTACATTAGCGGTTCCCATGATAGTCTGCTTTTGCCCTGTTAGCTGCTGCTCCTGCTGCTAATTTTAATAATGGTGGTGATAGTGATAGTATAATGTAGAGAGTAATCTCTGGCTTAGACCTTAGAAAAATAATGGAACTAAAAAGAGAGTGAAAGAAAATTACTTTAGGATGGAAACAAAAGCTTTGGCTGGGTTCAAAGCTTGTCTTTCCCTGAACTAGCCTCTTTAGGTCCATCCGTACAGGCAATCATGCCAAATCCCCAAAGACATTGCTCTAGGGATTATGCAGCCTCTAAGCAGATCCTGCCCCATATGGAGGATGTATTTCAAAGGAATAAGGGTGGGGTCACCTGGGTGGTTCAGTTCTTTGAACATCTGAGTCTTGATCTAAACTAGGATCTTGATCTCAAGTTCATGGGTTTGTGCCCTGTGTTTGGGCTCCATGCCCAGTACGGAACCTACTTAAAAAAAAAAAAGTAAATGCAGAACAAGGTAAGAAAAGAGATGTTCCTATTCATCTAACACAAATACTCCCTGAGCACTCTTTGGCTACACATCAACCAGTCCATTGGCATCTAGGAAATGTGGAATCAACACACTGTCTAGTGTGGCTATTTGTTCCTAGCAATCAATGCATGTCCTCAGCTTTGTTAAGCAACAGGCCATTCTCTCTTGTTACTTCAAACCTTCAAAATCTTCAATGGCTCCCTAAACTCTGAAGAACAAAATGTCTAAATCCCTAAACTAATTATCATGAAACAGTCTCAATATCTTTTTTTTTTTATTTCTAGGAGAGAGAGAGACAGCGTGAGCAGGAAGGGTCAAAGAGAGAAGGAGACACAGACTGAAACAGGCTCCAGGCTCTGAGCTGACAGTCAGCACAGAGCCCGACGCGAGGCTGGAACCCACGAACCGCGAGATCATGACCTAAGCGAAAGTCGGACACTTAACCGACTAAGCCACCCAGGCGCCCCGAAACAGTCTCAATATCTTTACAGCTCTACACAGCTGTCACTCCAACCACATGGACATTGCCCATTTTATATCTCCATGTCTCTCTTCATGCTGTTCCATCAGTCTGGAATGCCCTATTTGCTCCTTTGCACATCAAAATCCTTCTTCCTTTAAAGTCTAGTTAAAGTGTCATATCCTTTCTAAGGTCTTTCTTTAATCTTCCTGTATTATTACGCTAGGGCTGATGCAACAAATTACCATAAACTTGGTGGCTTAAAACCATAGAAATTTATTCTTTCCCAGTTCTGGAGCCCAGAAGTCTGAAATCAAGGTGTTGTCTGGGCCATGCCACCCTCAAGGCTCTAGAAGAGGATCCTTCCTTGCTTCCTCAACTTCTGGTGGCTCCTGGTATTTCTTGGCTTGTCAGAACATAACTAAGATCTCTCCTCAGTCTTCACGCGAGCTTATTACCTGCATCCCTATCGTTCATCTTCTTTTTGTAAAGTGTATTTGTTTATTTTGAGAGAGAAAGAGAGAAATCAGGGGAGGGGCAGAGAGAGAAGGAGAGACAGAGAATCCCAAGCAGGTTCCACACTTTCAGTGCAGAGCCCCACGCAGGGCTCAAACTCACAAATGATCAGATCATGACCCAAGTCAAACTCAAGAGTTGGATGCTTAACTGACTGAGCCACTCAGGCGCCCTTCTATTATTCATCTTCTCATATGAACACTTGTCATTTGATTTAGATCTTAACTGGTTAATCCAGGATGATGTTATTTTGAGGCCCATTACTTAATTACATCTGCAAAAGTCCCTTTTCCATATAAATTTACACTCACGGATATCAGACCTTAGAACTTGGACATACATTTTGGCAGGACACCATTCAATCCACTACATCCTTCAAGACTGAATTAATATCCCTTTCTTATGAATTTACACAGTGCATTCTGTCTTCTATAAGTGTGTGAATACAAGTCTCTCTCTCTGACAAGAGGGCATATTTTTCAATGCCAGGGACTATGTCTTATTCATCTCTGTGTAACCTATTACTTATCCTAAGGCCTGACATATATTAGGCATTCAGTTAATTATTGTTGAAATTTCAAATTTTTTCATTTGCCTTTAACTTCCAGGATAAAGGGAGTTAAAAGTCAGGCAAGAGACAACAGTGTACTACCAAACCATCAGAGTTATGATGTAGATAGAATAAGTGCTTGTCTCTGGGAAAGTATTGGCTCCCCTATCACCAGGAGGCAATTGTATCTCCCTGTAGTGTTATAGTTCAAACAGCAAGGATTTCTTGAGAATTCCCAAGTCAAGCTATCCTGTCTCCCTTAGCACATCTTTTAGCATTTATTAATTAATTAATTTAATTATCAGCCCCCTTGTGGGCTGGACACTAAGCAAGGCATGATACAGAGATCCATAAATTGACAAGATATAAATGGTATTGCCCTTTATAAGTGTAGAGTCTATTCAGAAAGAAAACATACACACATATGACATTTATGGAGCCAGATATAATCATCTGCAGACAGGTATGACTAATGAAATATTGTTAAGGATAGGTGAGAGAGTCAATTGCTTAAATAGAACTTACAACCATGACTCAGCCAGGAAACCCTGCCGTTTTTTTTGGAAACATCTATTTTCTTTGTGTTTCCTATGATATATTACTAATTACCCAGGGCGCATATACCCTTCCCATTTCATGGATCAAAATAAAACATATCTTAATTCAGAAAAAAAATTGAATGTTAATAATGTGTATGTGGTGTTATATGAAATAAGGATAATAAACCTGACACTGATGGAAACAAAAAAAAAATAACGAGTAAAAAAACAAAACAAAACAAAACATATCTGATTACCACATTGTAACCACTAACCCTTTAAACACAAAAGTAACTCAGTTCTTTATACTGAAGTCCTAAGAGGTTAAGGTAGACCACCAAGTCTATTTGGTGATGTCTCTTAGACACTACCCACCCACTATGGAGGACATTGTGAACAGGATTTTGGAATTGACAATCCAGAGTCCCAGATGCTGGAATAAAATGCTTGAATAAAACATGAATGTTAAAGGTTTCCTGAAACTCCTGGAATGAAGTAGGTGAGAGTGGAGAAAGGAGGGGAAAGTTGAAGGATATATGTTCCCCTTTGAGGCCCAGAGACAAAAAGATAAGGAGCTAAGAATAGGATGGGGGCTGGGTACAGGAAGATCGCCTTGCTCACATATTCTCCAACATAAACTAATGCGAAAAGTAGCATGGGGTGGGGGTGAGCAGATGGAGGGAGTCCTTGCACCAAACTAACTGATGGAGGGATTAGAGTCAGGTGGCTGAACACTGTAGTTGAAAACTAAACTCTTTAGCTTTCCTGTGGTGCTGTAGTTTTGGTCCATAATATTTATAATATTACCAGTGCACACATGTATGGTGCTTTATAATTTATAAAGTTACTTCACATTTGACATAGCTTTTAAATATTGAAAAGAATGACTATTTATTATATTATATTCTTACTATTTAATAGGGGAGGAAATAAGCCAAGAGGGGCAGGTGACTTAGACCAGTCACATAGTTGATAAGTGATGAGGTTGATCACTTACCAGAAATACTGAACTATTTGCTGTGCCCGAAGCTGCATGTTCTTTCATGCTTCCATGCCTTTGCATGAGTTCTTTGTTCTGCCTGGCATGTCCTTCCCTCCTTCTCTGGTGATCTGCTGCTCACTTATCAAGGCCTAACCTAAATGCCACCTTCCTGCTGAAGCCTTCCTGGACTCTTCTTCTCTCCCCAAAAGAATAATTGACTATATACTCTGGGCTCTTATGACACCTAGTATAATATAATTCTCTATTAAAGCACTTATCTCCATGTATTATAACTATTTGGGCAAGTGTCTGCCCCCACGATGAATTAGAACTTCTAAATTCCTTAAAGGCAGGGAACTTACTTCCTTCTCTTTGTTTCTCCATTCTTCAGACAGTGCTAAGCACTTACATTTGAAGAATAAACTGTCTAAGTAAGTAATGATCTGTTTTTATGCATACTTTTCTACCAGCCATGGCCCCACAGATGAATGTTCCTAATGAATGTCTACAAAGAATGGTTGGGGTTTTTTTTGGTAATATTTATTTATTTTTGAGAGAGGGAGAGAGTGAATATGAACAGAGGAGGGGCAAAGAGAAAGGGAGACAGACAGAAGATCTGAAGTGGGCTCTGTGAAGACAGCAGAGAGTCCAATGTGGGGCTCAAATCTGAGCCAAGGTTGGACGCTTAACCAACTGAGTTACCCAGGAACCCTTCACTTGGTTCTTTTTTGAGCCTGGCTTAGTCAACATGTTTATCAAAAATCTGATGAGGCTGGGCCAGTTGCCAGGCTTGTCTCTATAAATGGTTCAGTTCCAAGGTTAGTGTAACCCTGAAGACAACTTATCCCACAGAAGATGCTCTCATGTCTCCCTGCCTGAACTCAGATGGCCCTAAAGATGGGGAGAGGGTTGAAGGAAGAAACAGGAAGAGAAAAAAGGATAGTAGGAAGGAAATAAAAAGAAGACAAGGAGGGAAAGATGCAAGGGAAAGAAAGAGCTAGAAGGGAAAGAAAGAGCTAGAAGGGAAAGAGCAGAAATAAGCAATTAAGCCACCGTAAATTAGATGATGGATGTTGTAGTAGTTTAATTGGCACTATCCTCATATAAATAATATCAATTTAGTTCCAAAAAGCAGATAGCTGATGATTCTTGTCATTCACTGACAATGAACACCTGTGTCCTTTACACTTTGCAAGAATAACAGCAAGGTACAGTTGACATAGTTTCTGGTGTGAAGCAGATGTGGATCAAAACTCTGAGTTGTGGGACTTCAGACCCTGAGGTACATTTTCCTCCCCTGTGAGATGAGTATAATATCTACATTGTAGGGCTACCTATCTTATGAAAATTAGGTAGGCATACAGTGCTTGGTAAATAGGCAGTCAACAAATGATAGCTACTATTATTATGTTCTGTCAGGAGGCTGCATAGTGAAAAAAAGCACAGACTTTGTAGACAGACCAAGGTTTGAACCCTATTTTCTGCTATTTACTAGCCAGATTTCATATCCTCCTTCTGAGTAATTAACTCCATCACTCTTTTAATTGCTACCCAACCAGGATAGTATGAAAGTTAGGATCATGGCTTCTGGAGTTTTAATCCTGGCTTTCTATGTGACCTTGAGTAAATCACTTAACATTTTTTAGCCCGTTTCCCCATCTGTAAAGTTGGAGGAATAATAATAATACCAATTTCCTCAAGTTGTTATGAGGATCAAATGAATCAATTTATTATGTCAGATGCTTAAAATTGTTCCTGGAAGATATTAATACCTCAAAAAAAATAACTATTGCTATCCTAAAATACTTTCCACATTCATGGTCTCATTTATTTCTAACAGCATCCTGTGAAAGATATATTTGCATTCTCTTTTTACATGGGGTGGAAACTAAGGTTCAACCTTGTTCAAAGGTATTAAGTGACTTATCCATAGGTAGTAAGCCCTAACTAAAAGGTGTGTTTGCTTCCCAACTATAAAATCTCCATTTCTCTCCACCTTGAACACCAATACCTATATTATTTCTCAGTGCTTTTTTTAATGCCATTCAATGTGTCAAATGTATCAGGAACTCATTCTAGAAATTTAGACTCATTCTACACAAACATGCTGATAGACTGACTTGATTACTTATTAAAGGAAACATGACTCCTGAACATTCAACTACATATCATCTCCTGTGAAAACCAGATCCACCACTTCCCTGCTTTGCAGAAGTCAGGATTATCTTCCTTTGCACATTTGGTCATTCTGCCAACGTGCTTTCAAATTTGTATGGCCCAATCAGCTAGAATTTAAAGCTCTAAAATATTAATTTCCACAAAGTCATTTGCAGTCCAATAAGTTGGATAAAAACACATTTCTCTAAAGAGAATCCTAATTCTCTAAATTCTCCATTATAAAGTTGAAGGTATGTCCCCATGGAAACTGTCCCCCCAACACACTGAATCAAAAGCTTTTGGTGAACAAGGGCCAACTATGCTGTATTGGCAAGGACTAGGCAACACTGGGCAGTGTATGGAATGTACCTGAAAACAAAATGCCATATAAATAGAAGAATGGAGTATAAGCATTCACTTGTGGTCTCACAGACATTCTTATCTACTTTCAGCCTCTGGAAAGTAGTAGGAGCCTCCCTACCTTGGATCTACACCCACCTCCTTCCCCAATACTCATCAACAGCACTCCCAATCATGATTCATTACTTTTTTAAAAAAGATTTTTAAGTAAGCTCTACACCCAACATGGGGCTTGAACTAATGACCTAGAGATCAAGAGTTGCATGTTTTACTGACTGAGCCAGCCAGATGCCCAATGCTTCATTGCTTTTTGATCTCCATAGCACTTACCATCTAATAATACTAATTATTTTACATATTTGTGTTGTTTATTTTTGTCCTCTATTTTAATTAGAATGTAAGCAACATGATAACACATAATTTATTTGGTGACTTTTCTTATACTATTAAATCCTCAACACCTGTAACAATGTCTCATACATGGTAAGTGTTCAATAAATACTTGCTGAATGAAGGAATAAAGGAATGAACAGATTAATGAATGATGAATGTTGCTCCCTTTGTCTGCAAAGCTCATCTGTCTTCCTCAAACTCTTTCACCTGAGTAGTTCCTCCATAGGCTCCAGGATGCAACAGAAATATCACTATCTCAAGGATATTTTACTGCCACCTTTATGTTGTTTGGATCTTCCTATCAAATCTTGTCACAGCAGGCTATATTTTTCCTATAGATCCTATGCAATTAAAGAACAATCTATATAATGTTTTCTTTGTTTTCTGTTCCCCTCAGAACAGAAGCTTCATGAGAGCAGGGATTGCATTGTGTTCACCATTATATCCTTGGTGTCTAGAATAGAACCTGGCATGTAGTAGTTGTTTAGGAAATAAGGTATGAATGATTGAATAAAAGTTGTGCCATTTATGGGATGGAGAAGAAGTCTTAGGTTAAGCACACACCCTTTAGCATAGGATTCAGACATGTATAGAGGACTGATGGGGTAGTCTCTTTAGGGATATATTTCATTGAGAGACTGAGAAGTCTTCTGAAAAAGAATTCAGCTGAAGGGGAAAAAAAGAATGGAGGCCCACAAGCCTGGGTAAATAGCATGAGAGAGAAAGGTAAAACTGAAGAGAGTTCTGGTTGCAGTGTCTACCACTTAGCTTGTTCTTTGGCCCAGATCTTGGGACACTTAAAATCTGATTTTTAAAGTGTGTGACAGGAGGAAAAACAGTGACAGCTCTTTTGCCAAAAACAGATCAGATATAAGAAACATAAGGCAGCCCTGCTTTGGGAGCTTTCTTGTTAAATGTAGCCCAAAATTGGAGGCATATACTGGCTCAAAGAAGGTATGTGGTGCAGAAAATAAGGCCTTTAACATACATCAATTCCTGGCGCTAACACCATGGCTGGTGTACAGTGGCAGTGGTAGCAGTGGTGGCAGCAGTGGCAGAAGAGGCTACAGCAGCTCTGGAATACCACAGTTCTTCAGCTAAGTACCACAGGAAAAAAGACAATGGTGGAAAACAAGATTCCACTGAGAGGACTGTGCTTGTAAGCACATTCCCTGGTAACACTTGGACATAATCAGGCTACACTATTCTAGTCCCTGCCCAAGAATTTACTTTATGGGATTTACTTTATAGCATTTATTTTGCCAACTCTAGGATGTTCTCTCCTGTAACCACCTGCCTCAGGTGCCCCAGTAACCCCATAATTTTCAGCATCATTCACATTTCTCTCTCCCCATGCTTTCAATGGGTTATGGTTTATTTTTTATATAAAAAAAGCTTAGCTGAGACATAATATATATACCAAATATTTCACTATTTTAAAGTGTACAATTCAATGATTTTATTTTTAATTTTAATTCCAATATAACTAACACACAGTGTTATATTAGTGTCAGATATACAATATAGTGATTCAACAATTCCATACATCACCGGTTACTCATCATGACAAGGGCCCTCCTTAATTCCCATCACCTACTTAACCCATCCACCCAACCCTTCCGCTTTGGCAACCATCAGTTTGTTCTGTATAGTTAAGTCTGTTTCTTAGTTTGCCTCACACTTTTTTCCTTTGTTCATTTTTTTTCTTTCTTAAATTCCACAAATAAGGAAAATCATATGGTATTTATCTCTGATGACTTATTTACCTTAGAATTATACTCTCTAGCTCCATCCATGGTGTTGCAAATGGAAAGATTTAATTCCTTTTAATGACTAATATTCCATTGTGTGTGTGTATACCACTTCTTTTTTATCCATTCATCTATCAATGTACACTTGCACTGTTTCCATAATTTGGCTATCATAGATAATGCTGCAACAAACATATGGGTGCATGTGTACCTTTGAATTAGTATTCTTCTATTTGGGGGACAAATACCCAGTACTGCAATTACTGGATCATAGGTTAGTCATATTTTTAACTTTTTGAGAAATATCCACACTATTTTCCAGAGTGGCTGCACCAGTTTACATTCACAATAACACGGCAAGAGTTCCTTTTTCTCCACATCCTCACCAACACCTATTTTTACTTTTTACTCTGTTTTTCGTTAAATAGTTTATTGTCAAGTTGGTTTACATATAACAACCAGTGCTCATCCCCACAAGTGCCCTCCTCCATGCTTATCACGCGCCTTCCCTTCCCCCCACCCGGATCAGTACTCAGTTTGTTCTCAGCATTGAAGAGTATCTCATGGTTTGCCTCCCTCCCTCTCCCCCACTATTTTTCCCCTTCTTCTCCCCCTTGGTCCTCCGTTAAGTTCCTACGAATCTTCCTATACGTACAAACATGAGATATCTGTCCTTCTCTCTCTGACTTATTTCGCTCAGCATAACACCCTCAAATTCTATCCTAATTGCGACAAATCACCAGATTTCATTCTTTATCATTACCATGCAGTATTCCATTGTATAGATAAAACACAATTTGATCCATTCATCAGTTGATGTACACTTAGGCTCTTTCCATGTTTTGGCTATTGTGGAGAGTGCTGCTATGAACACTGGGGTCCATGTGCTCCTATGCATCAGCATTTCTATATCCCTTGGGTAAATCCTAGCAGTGCTATTGCTGGGTCATACGGGAGTTCTACTATTAACTTTTTGAGGAACCTCCACACTGTTTTCCAGAGGGGCTGCACCAGTTTACATTCGCGCCAACAGTGTACCAGGGTGCCCATTTCTCCACATCCTCGCCACCATCTAGAACCCTCTGATTTGCTCATTTTAGCCACTCTGACAGGCGTGAGGCGGTATCTCAGTGTGGTTTTGATTTGTATTTCCCTGATGAGGAGGGATGCTGAGCATCATTTCATGTGTCTGTTGGCCCTCTGAATGTCCTCTTTGGAGAAGTGTCTGTTCATATCTTCTGCCCATTACTTCACTGGCTTGTTTGTTTTTTGGGTGCGGAGTTAGGTGAGTTCCTTACAGATTTTGGATACTAACCCTTTATCTGATTTGTCATTTGCAACTATCTTTTCCCTATCCATTGGTTGACTATTCGTTTTATGGATTGTTTCCATTGCCGTGCAGAAGCTTTTAGCCTTGATGAGGTCCCAAGAGTTCATATTTGCTCTTGATTCCCTTGCCTTTTGAGATGTGTCAAGTAAGAAATTGCTGCGGTGGAGATCAAGGAGGTTGTTTCCAGCGTTCTCCTCTAGGGTGTTGATGGTTTCCTGTCTAACGTTCAGGTCCTTATCCATTTTGAGTTTATTTTTGTGTATGGTGTGAGAAAATGATCTAGTTTCATTCTTCTGCATGTTGCTGTCCAGTTCTCCCAGCACCATCTATTAAAGAGGCTGTCTATGGAGGGAGGGGCAAGATGGAGGAGAAGTAGGGAGCTCCGTACTTGCACTCATGCCCATACCTCACACGGAAAACATCTGAAGCCATTGGAAACCTTACAAAACCTGAGAGATTGGGAGAAAATGGACACAGAATCCACTGAGAAAGCCTTCTAATGGCTACTTTAAGAAACAAGCCAGAGTACACAAGGTGGAGAGTCCCAAATATCAATAACCAAGTGAGAAATAAAATAACCAAGGCCCCAACAAGAGAGACCAAGAGATACCATTCAAAAAACAGTCTCTGAAAGGATAGGCCCTGGAAAGTTAAAGAGTCTTCTTGGATACAGCGGCGCTTATAGGTGCAGAGAGCATAACAGGTCTTTAACACTAACATGAGCCAGGAAGGTAACTAAAATCACGAAACAAAAGAACTCTCCTCCAAAGAACTCCAAGAAGAAATGACAGCTAATGACCTGGTCAAAAGAGATATAAACAGCATAACTGAACAAGATTTTAGAATAATAATGGTAAAATTAATACCAGGGCTTGAAAAAAGCATAGGGGACATCAAAGAAACTATGGCTACAGACAGAATGGAAAATAAAAATAGGCATGAAGAATTAAAAAATGCGATAAATGAGATACGTAATAAATTAGAGGCCTCCAAAGCACGGTTTGAAGAGGCAGAAAGGAGAATAAGTGATTTAGAAGACACCATGATAGAAAAACAAGAAGCTGACAAAAAAAGAGACAAACTGATCCAGGAACAGGAAAGAAGAATTCGAGAGCTCAACGAAACGGTCAAACGCAATAATATCCATATCATAGGAATCCCAGAAGAGGAAGAGAGAGGGAAAGGTGCTGAAGGAGTCCTGGAACAAATTATAGCAGAGAAATTCCCCGACCTGGGGAAGGAAGTCAATGTGGAAATACAAGAGGCTCAGAAGACTCCCCTCAGTCGTAACTTGAATCCATCTTCTGCACGGCATATCATAGTGAAACTTGCAAAATATAAGGACAAGGAGAGAATTTTGAAAGGAGCTAGGGAGAAAAGGGCCCTAACATACAAAGGGAAAACCATCAGAGTGGTGACAGACCTATCTATTGAAATGCGGCAGGCCAGAAAGGAATGGCAGGACATCTTCAATCTGATGAACAGTAAAAATATGCAACCAAGAATCCTCTATCCAGCAAGCCTGTCATTCAAAATAGGAGAGATAAAAATCTTTCCAAATAAACATAAATTGAAAGAATTTGTCACCACGAAGCCAGCCCTACAAGAAATCCTGAGGGGGAGGCTCTGAAGAAAAGGTTGCAAGGACAGATACCAGAGACACCACCACAAACATGAACCCTACAAAATATACAAAGACTCTAAACCCACATATTTCAAAAATAACACTGAATGTCAATGGGCTGAATGCTCCAATCAAAAGACATAGGGTAGCAGAATGGATTAAAAAACAAAATCCATCTATATGCTGTCTACAAGAAACTCATTTTAGAGGGGAAGATACCTTCAGATTAAAGGTAAGGGGATGGAGAAATATCTATCATGCTACAGGAAATCAAAAGAAAGCCAGAGTAGCGATACTTATATCAGACAAACTGGACTTTAAATTAAAGACAATAACAAAAGATGACGAAGGGCACTACATAATAATTACAGGGTACATCCATCAGGAAGAACTAACTATCATAAATGTCTACTCACCGAATATGGGAGCACCTAATCTAAAACAATTAATCACAAACGGAAACAAGCTTATAGATAAGAATATGCTAATAGCAGGGGACTTTAATTCTCTGCTTACAACAATGGCTAGGTCAACCAGACAAAAATCACTAAAGAAATAATGGACTTCAAAGACACATTGGATCAGATGGATCGGATGGATATATTTAGAACTTTACATCCTGAGGCCTGGGAATTCACTTTCTTCTCAAGTGCGCATGGCACATTCTTCAAGATAGATCACGTACTGGGACATAAAGCAGCCCTCAATAAATATAAAATAATTGAGATCATACCATGCACACTGTCAGATCATAATGCTTTGAAACTTGAAATCAATTACAGGAAGAAGTCTGGAAAACCTCCAAAAACATGGAGGTTAAAAAACACCCTATTAAAGAATGAATGGGCCAATCAGGCAATTAGAGAGGAATTATAAAAATATATGGAAACAAATGAAAATAAAAACACAACAATCCAAAATCTATGGGATGCCGCAAAGGCAGTCCTAAGAAGAAAGTACATTGCTCTCCAGGCCTATTTCAAGAGATTAGAAAAAGTGCAAGTCCAAAATCTAACAACTCACCTAAAGGATCTAGAGGCAGAGTAACAAGAACGCCCTAAACCCAGTAGAAGAAGAGAAATAGTAAAAATTAGACCAGAAGTAAACAACGTAGAGACCAAAGAAACAATTGAACAGATCAATGAAACCAAGAGTTGGTTTTTTGAAAAAGTAAACAAAATTGACAAACCTCTAGCCAGACTTATCCAAAAGAAAAGAGAGCACCCAAATAGACAAAATTATGAATGAAAATGGACTTATTACAACCAACCCCTCAGAAATACAAGCAATTATCAGGGAATACTATGAAAAATTATATGCCAACAAATTGGACAAATTAGAAGAAATGGACAAATTCCTAAACACACACTCACTACCTAAAATCACACGGGAAGAAATAGAAAACCTGAACAGACCCATAAGGAGTGAAGAAATCGAATCAGTTATCAAAAATCTCCCAACAAATAAGAGCCCTGGACCTGATGGCTTCCCTGGGGAATTCTACCAGACATTTAAAACAGAATTAATCCAGAAAAAGCATTTGACAAAATACAGCATCCCTTCTTAATAAAGACTCTAGAGAAAGTCGGGATAGAAGGAACCTACTTAAACATCATCAAAGCCATCTATGAGAAGCCTTCAGCTAACATCATCCTCAACGGGGAAAAACTGAGAGGTTTCCCCCTGAGATCAGGAACACGACAGGGATGTCCACTCTCACCACTGTTGTTTAACATAGTGCTGGACGTCCTAGCCTCAGCCATCAGACAACAAAAGGAAATCAAAGGCATCAGAATTGGCAAAGAGGAAGTCAAACTTTCACTCTTCACAGATGACATGATACTTTACATAGAAAACCCGACAGACTCCACCAGAAGCCTACTAGAACTGATCCAAGAATTCAGCCAAGTTGCAGGGTACAAAATCAACGTACAGAAATCGGTTGTATTTTTATACACCAACAATGAAGCAACAGAAAGAGAAATCAAGAAACTAATCCCATTCACAATTGCACAAAAAACCATAAAATACCTAGGAATAAACCTAACCAAGGATATAAGAGATCTGTATGATGGAAACTATAGAAAACTTATGAAGGAAATTGAAGAAGACACAAAGAAATGGAAAAACATTCCATGCTCATGGATTGGAAGAATAAATATAGTTAAAAGGTCATTACTACCCAAAGCTATCTACACATTCAACGCAATCCCAATCAAAATTGCACCAGCATACTTCTCAAAACTAGAACAAACTATCCTAAAATTTGTATGGCTTACAAAGTACCTTCACACTAGAACATGTGGTGCTCTCTCTCATAAAAGTATCAGACAAAATCTGACATAAATTTCTAGCAAATATCCGGCCATGACGTTTTCTCGAATATATTTCTGAACTAAATAAATATATAACATGCCCTCTACATAAATATCCTACAGGCATTTCAAACTGAACTTGTTACCATCCCTATAGTTCCACCCCGTACCCTGGAAATTTGAGTCATCCTTGTCTCCTTTCTCTCCCATATACATATCCATTCGACCTCAAAAATCTCTATTGGGTATGTTCCATTTCCTTTTTCTCCTGCTGCCACTGTTCTAGGTCAAACCCTCATTCTGGATACTGTAGAAACCTAACTAGTTTCAATCCTTTAAGTCCTCTTTACCCTAGTTAATCTTTCATATCACAGCTGGTATGATCTTTTTATTTATTTTTTAAAAATGTTTTATTTATTTCTAGGAGAGAGAGAGAGAGAGAGACAGCGTGAGCAGGGGAAGGTCAGAGAGAGAGGGAGTCACAGACTGAAACAGGCTCCAGGCTCTGAGCTGGCAGTCAGCACAGAGCCCGACGCGGGCTCGAACCCATGAACCGCGAGATCATGACCTAAGCGAAAGTCGGACGCTTAACCGACTAAGCCACCCAGGCGCCTCACGTATGATCTTTTTTAAAACTACAAAACTCATGCTATCATTTCCTTGTTGAAAACCACTAATAACGTTTCACTGATGACAGGAAAAGCATCCTTACATCTTTAGCATGCAGGGTTCTTTGCAAACTATATCGAGTCCATTATTTGAATCTCATATCCTACCACTTAATTACCACAAATGTACCCTCCAGACATATTAGCCTTTAAAAATTTTTTCCTTCAGGTCGGGTTGGGCACATGTACCCCAATGTTCATAGCAGCACTCTCCACAATAGCCAAAACATGGAAAGAGCCTAAGTGTCCATCAACGGATGAATGGATCAAGAAGATGTGGTTTCTCTATACCATGGAATACTACATGGCAATGAGAAAGAATGCAATCTGGCCATGTGTAGCAACATGGATGGACCTTGAGGGTGTTATGCTGAGTGAAATAAGTCAGTCAGGAAGGACAAATACCATATGTTTGCACGTATAGGAGGATTAGGAGCAACTTAACGGAGGACCATGGGGGATAAGAAAGGGGGAAATGGTGGGGGAGATGGAGAGAGGCAAACCATGAGAGACTCTTGAATGCTGAGAACAAACTGAGAACTGATGGGTGTGGGGGGGAGGGGGAGATGGGCATGGAGGAGGGCACTTGTGGGGATGAGCACTGGGTGTTATATGGAAACCAACTTTACAATAAACTATTTGTAAAAAAAAGTTAAAAAAATTTTTCCTAATATACTATGTTTATTCATACTTCCATGCTTTTGCACCTCTTTTTCCCTGTGTTTGAAATGCCCTTCCCACTTCCACTGCTTGGAGAACTCCTATTTACCTATCAGTTGAACTTACAAGTCAATTCTTTTGTGAAGACTTCCTTGATTTCCTAAGACAGAGGTAGTCAATTTGTTGTGTATGTTGTGTACACTCCTCTGTGATAGCACATTGCATTATAATTGTTTTTTAGTATCTCTGGCTCCTCTGCTGAAGTCAATGGTGGGGATTTGATCTGGGTTGGAATTATCTTTATGTCTTGAGCCTCTAGCACAGCACTGGGTTCAAATAAGACACCTGAGAAATATCTGTCAATGATCAATTCTTCAATGATACAGTCTTACTGTAAAGGCTTTCAGCAAAGTCACACAGGCAAATGAATAGAAAGCTCATAAATACTTGAGTTCAGATGTTCACAGGGATGGATCTGGGTTTTAATACCAGAAAGCTTCTTATACAGATAAAAAGGGATTGTTTTCTCCCATTAGACATTTTCATTTCTGAGAACAATTTTGAAAAATGTAAAAACTATTAATATTTCAAGTGTACAAATAGAAAGTTGAGAATGAAAACTAAGTTCTTTACATAAAATATTTTTATTTTTATGGATGGAAAGGGACTTGATTTTTATTTAAAATTATAGTTAAATAGACACACCTCACTAAGCAAACAATTGACAGTTCATATTTATGTCTTGTTAAAATAAATATATATGTTTTAGCAAAGGAAAATATTCCAGAATGAGTTGATTGTTTTCATTAAAATAAAACATCTTAATTCCTTTTGAAAATAGTTTGGCCAACATGTGTAGCAACATGGATGGAACTTGACGGTGTTATGCTGAGTGAAATAAGTCAGGAGAGAAGGACAGATACCACATGTTTGCATTATAGGAGGATTAGGAGGAACTTAACGGAGGACCATGGGGGAGAAGAAGGAGAAAAATAGTGGAGGAGAGAGAGGGAGGCAAACCATGAGAGACTCTTGAATGCTAAGAACAAACTGAGGACTGATGGGTATGGGGGGGAAAGGGAAGGGGGGTGATGGGCATGGAAGAGGGCACTTGTGGGGATGAGCACTGGGTGTTATATGGAAACCAACTTGACAATAAACCTTTAAAACATATATAAATAAATAAAACTGCAAAAAAATAGTTTAGCCAAAAATAATTTAACAATATCCATGCTGAATAGTAAATGACTTGCCTTCCAATGACCCCAAGCATTTACTCCAATTGGTTTTGGAAAATTAGAAAAATGATTATTTAGGGGCGCCTGGGTGGCTCAGTCGGTTAAGCATCCGTTTTCAGCTCAGGTCTTGATCTCACGGTTCATGGGTTTGAGCCCCGCGTTGGGCGCTGTGCTGACAGCTCAAAGCCTGGAGCCTACTTTCGATTCTGTGTCTCCCTCTCTCTCTGCCTCTCCCCCTGCTCACACTCTTGTTTCTCTCTCTCTCTCAAAAATAAATAAATTAAACACTTAAAAATGATTATTTAGTTTCCTCATGTACATGCAAAATTAATCGGAAAAGAGTGAAAAACTGATACATTGTTTTAAAGTGTATTAGTATGTAACTTCTAAAATTAAAACTACGTCTACTGCTAAGTTGAAGAACCTGCATTAAGGCTACAACAAACAGTAAGAAAATACTTTCCCAAGAAAAATGTCAGAGATGTTGTAGTTAATAATTTGATTCATGAGTCAGATACAGAGCTGTTCTCAGCGATCTCTAGTTTCCCTTCCAATGCTAATAGTTCTTAGTTCTATAAAATCAAGTCTTCCTTATCTTTGATTTAAAAATATTTACTTTAAATAAAATCTGCCTTACCATAGAATACATTTGTGAATCAAATCACATTTTCTTTTTTTTAATTTTTAATGTTTATTTATTTTTGAGAGACAGAGCATGAGAGGGAGAGAGAGAGAGAGAGAGAGAGAGAGAGACAGAGAGACAGAGAGACAGAGAGACAGAGAGACAGAGAGACAGAGAGAGAGAGAGAGAATCCAAAGCAGACTGCAGCACAGAGCCTGACGCAGAGATCAAACTCATAAACCGTGAAATCATGACCTGAGCCGAAGTCTGATGCTCAATCGACTCAACCTGAGGCACTCAGGTGCCCCTACATTTTCTTTCTTTTTTTTTCTTCTTTTCTTGTATTATTATTTGTTTTATTTTATTTATTTTTTAATAGTTTATTGTCAAGTTGGTTTCCATACAACACCCAGTGCTCATTCCAACAAGTGCCCTCCTCCATGCGCATCTCCCCCCTTCCCCTCTCGCACACTCCCATCAGCCCTCAGTTTGCTTTCAGTATTCAAGAATCTCTCACGGTTTGCCTCCCTCCCTCTCCCCAACTATTTTTCCCCTTCTTCTCCCACATGGTCCTCTGTTAAGTTTCTCCTTATTCACTTATAAGTGAAAACATATGGTATCTGTCCTTCTCTGCCTGACTTATTTCACTCAGCATAACACCCTCAAGGTCCATCCGTGTTGCTACACATGGCCAGATTTCATTGTTTCTCATTGCCATGTAGTATTCCATGGTATAGATAAACCACATCTTCTTGATCCATTCATCTGTTGATGGACACTTAGGCTCTTTCCATGTTTTAGCTATTGTGGAGAGTGCTGCTATGAACATTGGGGTCCATGTGCTCCTATGCATCAGTATTTCTGTATCCCTTGGGTAAATTCCCAGCAGTGCTATTGCTGGGTCATAGGGGAGTTCTATTGGTAATTTTTTGAAGAACCTCCCACTGTTTTCCAGAGCGGCTGCAGCGGTTTACATTTCCTCCCACAGTGTAGGAGGGGGCCCATTTCTCCACATTTTAAATTGCAGTGCAATTAACATAGTGTTATATAAGTTTCAGGTGTACAATATAGTGATCCAACAATTCTATACATTTCTCCGTGCTCATTAATATATCTGTAGTCTTAACCACCTTTATCACCCCAACCTCCCATTCAGCAACCACCAATTTGTTCTCTGTATTTAAGAGTCTGTGTTGGTTTTTTTTCCCTCATTTTCTTTGCTTGTTAATTTGTTTTGTTTCTTTAAAACTACATATGAGTGAAATCATATGGTATTTGTCTTTCTCTGACTTACTTCACTTAGCATTATACACTCTAGCTCCATACATATTGTTGAAAATGGCAAGATTTCTATTTTTTATGGTCTTGTAATATTCCACTGTGTGTGTGTGTGTGTGTGTGTGTGTGCGCGCGCGCGCGCATGCACCTTTTTAATCCATTCATCTATGGATGGATACTTGGATTGTTTCTATACCTTGGAAACTGTACTAATGATGCAATAAACATGTATCTTATAAAATTAGCGATTTTTTTTCCTTTTGGCAAATATCCGGTAGTGGAATTACTGGATTGTTTGGCAATTTTATTTTTAATTTTCTGAGGAATTTCCATACTATTTTCCATAGTCTGTACCAATTGGCATTCCCACCAGCATTACTCTGATACCAAAACCATTTTAAGTCACTACAAAAAAGAAAAGTGTAGACCAGTATCTCTGAGAAACATAAATGCAAAAATCCTCAAAAAATATTGGTAAATCTAATAAAAATACATTTAAAAAATCATTCACCATGATCAAGTGGGATTCATTCCAGAGATGAAAGTGTGATTCAGTATTCTCATATCTATCAACATGATACATCACATCAACAAAAGAAAAGATAAAAACCATATGATCATCTAACTAGATGCAGAAAAAGCATTTGACAAAGTAAGCATTCATTCATGTTAATAACTTTCAACAAAATAGATTTGGGAGAGCATACCTCAGCATATAATGGCCATATATGAAAAACCCGCAGCCAACATCATATGTTTTTGTAAAAATCTGAGATCTTTTCCTTTAAGATCAGAAACAAGGTCAATGATGAACATACTTATCACTTTTATTCAACATAGCACTGGAAGTCCTAGCTACAACAATCAAACAAGAAAAAAATAAGAGATTCAGATTGGTAACGAAGTAGCAAAACTTCCACTATTTGCAAATAACATGATACTATATATAGAAAAAGCCAAAGACTCCACCAAAAACATTACAGAACTGATAAATAAATTCAGTAAATTTGCAGGATAAAAAAATTAATGTACAGAAATCTGTTGCATTTCTATACACTAATAATGAAGTAGCAGAAAAAATAAATTAAGAAAACAATCCCATTTATAATGGCATGAAAAAGAATAAAATACCTTGGAATAAACTTAACCAAGAAGGTGAAAAATCTGTACTCCAAAAACTATAAAACATCGATAAAAGAAATTAAAGATGACCCAAAGAAATGGGAAGTGTTCCATTATCATAGATTGAAAGAACACATATTTTGAAAATGTCCATACCACCCAAAGAAATTTGCAGATTTGAAGCAATCCCTATAAAATCACATTTTCAATAGCCTTCCATAATGGGAAGAACTGAGACCTAATGATAAATTAAAAAGCACACACTCAAGAATGCAAGAATGCAAGAAGCCGAACGGCTTCGGCTTAGGTGGTGATCTTGCAGTTAGTAAATTCAAGTTCCTTGACAGGCTCTGTGCCAACATCTTAGAGCCTGGATCCTTTATTGGATTCTGTGTCTCCCTCACTCTCTATGCCCCTCCCCCACTCGTGATCTCTGTAAGCACAGAACCTGACATAGGGCTTGAACCCACAAACCGTGAGCTTAGTCGAACGGTTAACAGACTGAGTCACCCAGGTGCCCCGCAAGAACAGTTAAGGGGGGCATCTGGGTGGCTTAGTCCATTAAGCGTCCAACTTCAGCTCAGGTCATTATCTCACAGTTTGCAGGTTGGAGCCCTACATTTGAGAGACAGAGCATAAATGGGGAAGGGGCAGAGAGAGAGGGAGACACAGAAACTGAAGCAGCCCCAGGCTCTGCGCTGTCAGCACAGAGCCCAACGTGGGACTCGAACCTATGAAACATAACATCATGAGCTGAGCCCAAGTTGGATGTTTAACCGACTGAGCCACCCAGCCACCCCTCAATTAAAAAATATCTTAATTGCTTTTTAACGACTCCATGAAACTTTGATTTAGTCTTTATATAAAAGACCAGGAATTTTTTTTAATGTTTTTTTATTAATTTCTGAGAGAGAGAGAGAGAGAGACAGAGAGAGAGAGAGAGAGAGAGAGAGAGAGAGAGAGAGACAGCGTGAGCAGGGGAAGGTCAGAGAGAGAAAGAGGGAGACAGAGAACCCAAAACAGGCTCCAGGCTCTGAGCCAGCTGTCAGCACAGCGCCCGATGCGGGGCTCAAACCCACCAACCGTGAGATCATGACCTGATCCGAAGTTGGTGGCTTAACCGACGGAGCCACCCAGGCGCCCCAAAGACCAGGAATTTTTATTCTTTGTTTATTTATTTATTATATTTCAACATAGTTGACACATAATGTTACATTAATTTCAGGTTGCAACATAGTGATTCAATTTTTCTATATGTAATGCTATGCTCACAACAAGTGTGACTACAATCTATCACTGTATAACGCTATTACAGTATCATTGTCTATATTCTCTACGCTGTGCCTTTTATTCCTCTGAGTTATTCATTCCATAATTGGAAGCCTTCAGTATCTTTCACTGCCCTTAATTCATTTTGTACATCTTCCATTCCCTTCCCCTCAGACAACCATCAGTTTGCTCTCCATATTTGTAGATCTGATTCTGCTTTTTATTTGTTATTCCTTTGTTTTCAAAAATTCCACATGTAAGTGAAATCACATGGTATTTGTCTTTCTCAGCATAACTTATTTCACTTCTCAATCTATGCATTTTGTTGCAAATGGCATTATCTCATTCTTTTTATAGCTGCATGACATATATATTATCCATGTATATAACACCTCCTTATCCATTCATCTACTGATGAACACTTGCTTTCTTCCAAATCCTGGCTACTGTAACTTTTATTTATTTTTTAGAGATATAAGTGATTTAATTTTATTATTTTTAATTTTTTACATTTCAATTCTACTAGAGTTAACATATAGTACTATATTAGTTTCAGTTGTGTAATATACTGATTCAACAATTCCATATATCACCCAGTGCTCATCACAGCATGTGTACTCCTTAACTCCCATCGCCAATTTCATCCATCCACTGACTCCCCTCCCCTTCATCCATTCCTTGACCCTCCTCTCCTCTGACAGGCATCAGTTTTTTCTCTATATTTCACAGTCTGTTTCTTAGTTTGCGTCTCTCTCCCTCTTTTCCCAATTTGCCCATTTGTTTCTTAAATTCCACATACGAGTTAAATCATATGGCATTTGTCTTTCCCTGACTAACTTAATTTGCTTAGTATTATACTTTCTAAATCCACTAATGTCATTGCACATGGTAAGATTTCATTCTTTTTTTTTTTTTTTTACAAATAGTTTATTGTCAAGTTGGTTTCCATATAACACCCAGTGCTGATCCCCACAAGAGCCCCCCTCCATGCCCATCTTCCCTCTCCACCCCACACCCATCAGTCCTCAGTTCTCAGCATTCAAGAGTCTCTCATGGTTTGCCTCTCTCCCACTCCCCCACTATTTTCCCCTTCTTCTCCCTCATGGTCCTCCATTAAGTTCCTCCTAATCCTCCAATACGTGCAAACATAGGATATTTGTCCTTCTCTGCCTGACTTATTTCACTAAGCATAACACCCTCAAGGTCCATCCATGTTGCTACACATGGCCAGATTGCATTCTTTCTCATTCCCATGTAGTATTCCATCGTATAGAGAAACCACATCTTCTTGATCCATTCGTCTGTTGATGGACACTTAGGCTCTTTCTATGTTTTGGCTATTGTGGAGAGTGCTGCTATGAACAATGGGGTCCATGTGCACCTATGCATCAGCACTCCTATATCCCTTGGGTAAATTCCTAGCAGTGCTATTGCTGGGTCATAGGGGAGTTCTATTAATTTTTTGAGGAACCTCCACACTATTTTCCAGAGAGGCTGTACCAGTTTACATTCCCACCAACAGTGTAGGAGGGTGCCCGTTTATCCACATCCTCGCCAACATCTAGAGTCCTCTGATTTGCTCATTTTAGCCACTCTGGCTGGTGTGAAGTGGTATCTAAGTGTGGTTTTGATTCAAAATTTCATTCTTTTTATCACTGAAATATTACATTCTGTGTGTGTGTGTGTGTGTGTGTGTGTGTGTGTGTGTGTGTGTGTAATCTTCTATATCCATTCATCTATTGATGGACACTTGGGCTTGTTCCATAATTTGGCTATTGTAAATAATGCTGCTGTAAACATAGGGGTTCATGTATCCCTTTGAATTAGTGTTACTGTATTCTTCGGGTAAATACCCAGTAGTGCGATCACTGGATTTTAGGATAATTCTATTTTTTACTTTTTGAGGAAACTCCATACTCTTTTCCATACTGGCTGCAGCAGTTTGCTTTCCCAACAACAATGCAAGAGGGTTCCCATTTTCCCAGATCCTCAACAACACCTTTTATTTCTTGTGTTTTTGATATTAACCATTTTTACAGGTGTGAAATGATATCTCATTTAAGTTTCGATTTGCATTTCCCTGATAATAAGTGGTGACGAGCATCTTTCATGTGTCTGTTGGCCATCTGGATGTCTTCTTTGAAGAAATTTTAGTTTATGCCTTCTATGCACTTTTTAATTGGGTTATTTGTTTTTTGGATGTTGAGTTCTATAAGATCTTTATATATTTTGGATACTAACCCTTCAGTGGATATGTCATTTGCAAATATCTTCATTCATTCTGTAGGTTGCCTTTCATTTTTGTTGATTGTTTCCCTCCCAGTGCGGAAGGCTTTTATTTTGATGTAGTCTCAACAGTTCATTTTAGCTTTTGTTTCCCTTACCTCAGGGGACCTTTATAGAAAGAAGTTGCTAAAGCTGAGTTCAAATAGGTTACTCCTGGTGTTCTATTCTGGTATTTTTAAGGGGTGAAGTCCCACACTTAGGTCTTTAACCCATTTTGAATTTGTTTGTTTATGGTGTAACAAAGTAGCCCAGTTTCCCTCTTTCGCATGTAGCTGTCAAGTTTTCTCAACACCATTTATTCAAGAGACTGTCCTTTTCCCAATGGATATTCTTCTCTGCTTTGTCAAAGATTAATTGACCATAGGGAGGGGGCAAGATGGCTGAGAAGTAAGGAGATCTGTACTTGGACTCGCGCCCATACATCACACGGAAAAGATCTGAAGCCATTGGAAACCTTAAAAAACATGAGAGATTGGGAGAAAAAGGACGCAGAATCCACTGAGAAAGCCTTCTAACGTGAATGTGAACTGGGGAAGATAAAATCGGGCCGGCATCGGAGACTCCAGGGTCGGAGGCGATCCCCCTCTGCGGGGAGTGAGAGGAGAAAAAGAGAGAGTCCGAAACAGAAAAACCTCTGCTCGGGACAGAGAAAGACCCTGCGCGTCAAATACCTGCACGCCAGGTCCCCTCGCACCAACTGGTCCCGGGGGGGCTGAGCGCACAGACTGCTTCTTTGTGCTCGCTTCTGGTGGGCTGGACTTCAGAGAAGTGGCACGCCTGCCGCCATTGTAGCTCCAGGGCGGCTGGGGCCCCAGAAAGAGCCGCGCGATCACACCGGGCGTCCGCGCTCCTGGCTGGCTGGGGCTCTAGAGGGAAGGCAAAGAGCTAAAAACTGGGAAATTTGCCTGGGAGTTTGTGTTTTGGGTGATGAGCCATAGAGGGACCTGGTTTTCCTCACTCCAGCAGGCTCGGGCTCAGCAAGCCCGGCAGGAAAGTCCCCGCCCATGCTCAGAGCCAGACCCAGAGAAGGAAGCAGCAATTCTGACTCCACCCCCAAAGCGAGGCGGGAGGCCTGGAATTGCCCCGAGGGGGTTGCCTGGGAAGCTGTGTCTAAGGCAATTTCAGCGGGGTGCGCAGACTGGGATTTGGAGATTGGGACTGGCCTAAGTTGAAGAGTGCAACCAACTTCGGCTGTGCCCCCAGTACGGGGAGTTTACACTCCTAAAAAAGCGAGGTGCAGCGCTTGGTTCAAGAAGGGACTGGAGCACCATCACTCTGCTGCCCACAACCGCCAAGGCAGAACTCCTGCCTGAGGCATTGGATCACGCCACGCCCATCCCTGCTTGAGAGCTGCCCTCCTGCCCCCCCCTTTTTTTCTTTTTTTCTTCTTCTTTCCCTTTTCTCTCTTTTTTCTCCAGAACACTGACCTGATTAACTCTGGTCGCAGGCTTGCTTACACAATCAAAAGGAGTCCATTCTCTAGTTGTGAATTCTACACCTACCGACATCTTCATCTCTTTCTCCCAGGAGTAATTAGACTATATAATTTCTCTGGATAATACCAGCATCCTTCTCTCACCTATCCAACCATATTCTACCCTTTACCTCTTTGAAAAAAGCTTCTTATCCCTTCTACCTGTTCATCCTATTTCCAATTTTGGCTCATCCCCGCCCTGTCTTCTCTCTCTTTCTCTATGCTCTCCAACCAACACTGCATACACACGGCTATTTAACAGTAGCTGGGAAATCCGGTTATATGCTTTAAACCGATCTTTGTCCATCGGTTTTCTTCTTTTTTCCTTTTCTTTTCTCCTTTTTGACCCTTTTCGGTATTTTATACTCCCTATTATTCGCCCTCCCTCCTCCGTCTTTTCTCTTAACATTTTTGTTTTCCCTCTCGCTTTGCATGTTAGTTGAATTAGCCTGTGCATTTGTGTGCTCCTGCTCCCTGTGTGTTTGTCTGTCTGTTTTCTTTCCCAGGGCTACTTCAAGAAACAAACCAGAGTACACAAGGTGTAGAGTCCCAAATATCACTAAGAATAGGAAAATAAAATAACCAAGGTCTCAACAAGAGAGACCAACAGATACCATTCAAAAAACACTCTCTGAAAGGATAGGCCCTGGACAGTCAAAGAGTCTTCTTGGGTACAGCAGCGCTCATAGGTGCAGAGAGCATAACAGGTCTTTAAAACCAACAAGAGCTGGAGAGCTAACTAAAATGATGAAACGAAAGAGCTCTCCTCCACAGAAACTCCAAGAAGAAATGACAGCTAATGAACTGCTCAAAACAGATATCAGCAGCATAACAGAACAAGATTTTAGAATAATAATGGTAAAATTAACAGCTGGTCTTGAAAAAAGCATAGGGGACATCAAAGAAACTATGGCTACAGACATAATGGATAATAACAATTGGCATGAAGAATTTAAAAATGCGATAAATGAGATCCATAATAAATTAGAGGCCTCCAATGCACGGATTGAAGAGGCAGAAAGGAGAATAAGTGATGTAGAAGACACCATTACAGTAAAACAAGAAGCTGACCAAAAAAAGGGACAAACTGATCCAGGAACATGAAAGAAGACTTCGAGAGCACAGCGAAATGGTCAAAAGCAACAATATCCATATCATAAGAATCCCAGAAGAGGAAGAGAGAGAGAAAGGTGCTGAAGGAGTCCTGGAACAAATTATAGCAGAGAACTTCCCCAACCTGAAGAAGGAAGTAAATGTTGAAATACAAGAGGCTCAGAAGACTGCCCTCAGACGTAACTTGAATTGATCTTCTGCATGGCATATCGAGTAAAAATGGCAAAATACAAGGACAAAGAGAGAATTTTGAAAGCAGCTAGGGAGAAAAGGGCCCTCACATACAAAGGGAAACCTATCAGAGTAGTGACAGACCTATCTACTGAAACTTGGCAGGCCAGAAAGGAATGGCAGGAGATCTTCAATGTGATGAACAGTAAAAATATGCAGCCAAGAATCCTCTATCCAGCAAGCCTGTCATTCAAAATAGGAGAGATAAAAACCTTTCCAAATAAACAAAAATTGAAAGAATTTGTCACCACTAAGCCAGCCCTACAAGAAATCCTGAGGGGAAAGCTCTGAAGGAAAGTTTGCAAGAAACAAAGATACCAGAGACACCACCACAAACATGAACCCTACAAAAGATACAAAGATTCTAAACCCACATATTTCAATAATAACACTGAATGTACATGGGCTGAATGCTCCAATCAAAAGACAAAGGGTAGCAGAATGGATAAAAATAAAAACCAAAATCCATCTATATGCTGTCTACAAGAAACTCATTTTAGACTGGAAGATACCTTCAGATTAAATGTAAGGGGATGGAGAAATATATATCATGCTACAGGAAATCCAAAGAAAGCCGTGGTAGCTATACTTATATCAGTCAAACTGGACGTTAATATAAGACAATAACGAGAGATGAAAAGGGGCACTACATAATAATTACAGGGTACATCCATCAGGAAGAACTAACTATCATATGTGTCTACCCACCGAATATGGGACCACCTAAATATCTAAAATAATTAATCACAAACAGAAACAAGCTTATAGATAAGAATGTGCTAAATGCAGGGGACTTTAATACTCCGCTTACAGCAATGGATAGGTCAACCAGACAGAAAATCAGTAAAGAAATAATGGACTTGAAAGATACATTGGACCAGATAGACCTGACGGATATATTTAGAACTTTACATCCTGAGGCCAGGGAATTTACTTTCTTCTCAAGTGCGCATAGCACATTCTCCAAGATAGATCACATACTGGGACATAAAGCAGCCCTCAATAAATATACAAGAATTGAGATCCTACCTTGCACACTGTCAGATCATAATGCTTTGAAACTTGAAATCAATTACAGGAAGAAGTCTGGAAAACTTCCAAAAATATGGAGGTTAACGAACACCCTATTAAAGAATGAATGGGCCAATCAGGCAATGAGAGCTGAAATTAAAAATATATGGAAACAAATGGAAATGAAAACACAACAATTCAAAATCTATGGGATGCAGAAAAGGCAGTCCTAAGAGGAAAGTACATTGCTCTCCAGGCCTATTTCAAGAGATTAGAAAAAGTGCAAGTCCAAAATCTAACAGCTCCCCTAAAGAAACCAGAGCAACAAGAACGCCCTAAACCCAGTAGAAGAAGAGAAATAGTAAAAATTAGAGCAGAAATAAACAATATAGAGACCAAAGAAACAATGGAACAGATCCATGAAACCAAGAGTTGGTTTTTTGACATAATAAACAAAATTAACAAGCCTCTAGCCAGACTTATCAAAAAGAAAAGAGAGACCCAAATAGACAAAATTATGAATGAAAATGGACTGATTACAACCAACCCCTCAGAAATACAAGCAATTATCAGGGAATACTATGAAAAATTATATGCCAACAAATTAGACAACTTAGAAGAAATGGACAAATTCCTAAACACACACTCACTACCAAAATTCACACGGGAAGAAACAGACAACCTGAACAGACCCATAACGAGTGAAGAAATAGA
The DNA here is from genome assembly GCA_017311185.1 of Proteles cristata cristata. NCBI lineage: Eukaryota > Metazoa > Chordata > Mammalia > Carnivora > Hyaenidae > Proteles > Proteles cristata. The sequence continues at coordinate 24,462 of JAESUZ010003511.1, read as the reverse complement.
ATCTGTGATCAAAAATCTCCCAACAAATAAGAGCCCTGGACCTGATAGCTTCCCTGGGGAATTCTACCAGACATTTTAAACAGAATTAATCCCAATTCTTCTCAAGCTATTCCAAAAAATAGAAATCGAAGGAAAACTCCCGGACTCATTTTATGAAGCCAGCATCACTCTGATTCCCAAGCCAGACAGAGATCCAGCAAAAAAAGAGAACTACAGGCCAATATCCTTGATGAATACGGGTGCAAAAACCCTCAACAAGATCCTTGCAAATTGAATCCAGCAGCATATAAAAAGAATCATCCACCAAGATCAAGTGGGATTCATTCCTGGGTTACAGGGCTGGTTCAACATTCGCAAATCAATCAATGGGATACATCACATCAACAAAAGAAAAGATAAAAACCATATGATCCTTTCAATAGATGCAGAAAAAGCATTTGACAAAATACAGCATCCCTTCTTAATAAGGACTCTAGAAAAAGTCGGGATAGAAGGAACCTACTAAGCATCAAAAGGCATCCATGAGAAGCCTTCAGCGAACATCATCCTCAACGGGGAAAAACTGAGAGCTTTCCCCCTGAGATCAGGAACACGACAGGGATGTCCACTCTCACCACTACTGTTTAACATGGTGCTGGAAGTCCTAGCATCAGCCATCAGACAACAACAGGAAATCAAAGGCATCAGATTTGACAAAGAGGAAGTCAAACTTTCACTCTTCACAGACGACATGACACTCTACATTGAAAACCCGACATACTCTACCAGAATCCTACTAGAACTAATCCAAGAATTCAGCCAAGTTGCAGGGTACAAAATCAACGTACAGAAATCGGTTGCATTTTTATACACCAACAATGAAGCAACAGAAAGAGAAATCAAGAAATGGATCCCATTCACAATTGCACAAAAAACTATAAAATACGTAGGAATAAACCGAACCAAGGATACAAGAGATCTGTATGGTGAAAACTATAGAAAACTTATGAAGGACATTGAAGAAGACACAAAGAAATGGAAAAACATGCCATGCTCATGGATAGGAAGAATAAATATAGTTAAGATGTCATTACTACCCAAAGCAATCTACACATTCAATGCAATTCCAATCAAAATGGCACCAGCATTCTTCTTAAAACTAGAACAAACTATCCTAAAATTTATATGGAACCACAAAAGACCCCGAATAGCCAAAGTAATCCTGAAAAATAAAACCAAAACAGGAGGTATCACCATCCCAGACTTTAGCCTCTACTTCAAAGCTGTCATCATCAAGACAGTATGGTATTGGCACAAAAACAGGCACAGAGACCAATGGAACAGAATTGAGAACTCAGAAGTGGACCCAAAAGTATACAGCGAACTAATTTTTGACAAAACAGGAAAGAATATCCAATGGAAAAAAGACAGGCTTTTTACCAGTAGGTGTTGGGAGAACTGGACAACAACACGCAGAAGAATGAAACTAGATCATTTTCTCACACCATGCACATAAATAAACTCAAAATGGACAAAGGACCTGAATGTGAGACAGGAAACTATCAACACCCTAGAGGAGAAAGCAGGAAACAACCTCCTTGACCTCCACCGCAGCAACTTCTTACTTGACACATCCCCAAAAGCAAAGGAAGCAAGAGCAAAAATAAATGATTGGGACCTCGTCAAGATTAAAAGCTTCTGAACAGCAAAGGGAACAACCCACAAAACTAATAAGCACCCAACGGAATGGGAAAAGATAGTTGCAAGTGACATATCAGATAAATGGTTAATATCCAGAATCTATAAGGAACTTAGCAAACTCCCCATCTAAAAAACAAACAACCAGTGAAGAAATGGGCAGAAGATATGAACAGACACTTCTCCAAAGAGGACATCCAGATGGCCAACAGACACATGAAACGATGCTCAGCATCCCTCCTCATCAGGGAAATACACATCAAAACCAACTGAGATAACACCTCACGCCAGTCAGAGTGGCTAAAATGAGGAAATCAGAAGACTCTAGGGGCTAGCTTGGATGTGGAGAAATGGGCACTCTACTACACTGTTGGTGGGAATGTAAACTAGTGCAGCCCCTTGGAAAACAGTGTGGAGGTTCCTCAGGAAACTTAACAATAGAACTCTCGTATGACCCAGCAATAGCACTGCTAGGAATTTACCCAAGGGATACGGAAATGCTGAGGCATAGGAGCACATGTACCCCAATGTTCATAGCAGCACTCTCCACAATAGCTAAAGCTTGGAAAGAGCCTAAGTGTCCATCAACAGATGAATGGTTCAAGATGTGTTTCATCTATACCATTTAATACTACATGGCAATGAGAAACAATGAAATCTGGCCATGTGTAGTCACATGGATGGACCTTGAGGGTGTTATGCTGAGCTAAATAAGTCAGGCAGAGAAGGACAAATATCATATGTTTGCATGTATAGGAGGATTAGGAGGAACTTAATGGAGGACCATGGGGGAGAAGAAGGGGGAGATGGTATTAAAATATTAAAGTACCATGTTATTAGCACATTCTTATCTATGAGCTTGTTTCTTTTTGTGATTAATTGTTTTATATATTTAGGAGCTCCCATATTCGGTGCATAGACACTTATGATGGTTTGTTCTTCCTGATGGATGGTCCCTGTAATTATTATGTAATGCCCTTCTTCATCCCCTGTTATTGTCTTTAATTTAAAGTCCAGTTTGTCTGATATAAGTATAGCTACTCCATCGTTCTTTTTATTTCCTGTAGCATGATATATGTTTCTCCATCTCCTAACTTTTAATCTGAAGGTATTTTCCTGTCTAAAATGTGTTTCTTGTAGAGAGCATATAGATGGATTTTATTTTTTATCCATTCTGCTACCTGATGTCTTTGGATTGGAGCATTCAGCCCGTTTACATTCAGTGTTATTATTGAAATATGTGGGTTTAGAGTCATTTTGTTCTTTCTGGGATTCATGTTTGTGGTGGTGTCTCTGGTGTCTTTGTTTCTTACAAAACTTCCCTCAGAGAGTCCACCTCAAGATTTCTTCTAGGCCTGGCTTAGTGGTGACCAATTCTTTCAATTTTTGTTTATTTGGAAAGACTTTTATCTCTCCTTCTATTTTGAATGACAGGCTTGCTGGATAGAGGATTCTTGGCTGCATATTTTTACTGTTCAATACCTTTGGATCTCTTGCCAATCCTTTCTGGCCTGCCAAGTTTGAGCAGATAGGCCTGTCACCACTCTGATAGGTTTCCCTTTGTATGTTAGGACCCTTTTCACCCACGTTGCTTTAAAAATTCTCTCTTTGTCCTTATATTTTGCCATTTTCACTATGATATGTCGTGCAGAAGACCGATTCAAATTATGTCTGAGTGGATTTTCTGTGCCTTTGGTATTTCAACGTTTACTTCCTTACTCAGGTTGGGGAAATTCTCTGCTATATTTTGTTCCAGGACTCCTTCAGCACCTTTCCCTCTCTCTTCCTCTTCTGGGATTCCTATGATATGGATATTGTTGGGTTTGACTGTTTCACTGAGTTCTCGAACTCTTCATTCATGTTCCTGGATCAGTTTGCCTCTTGCCTCTTGTCAGCTTCTTGTTTTTCTATAATGGTGTCTTCTAACTCACTTAATCTCTTTTCTGCCTCTTCAGTCCGTGCATTGGACACTTCTAGTTTATTATGTATTTCATTTATCGCATTTTTAAATTCATCATGCCTTTTTTTGTTCTCCATGTTGTTTGTAGCCATAGTTTCTTTGAGGTCCTCTATGCTTTTTGCAAGCCCAGCGATTAATTTTACGATTATTGTTCTAAAATCTTATTTACTTATGCTACTTATATGTGTTTTGAGCAGTTCATTGCTGTCAATTCTTCTTGGAGTTTCTTTGGAGGAGAGCACTTTCGTTTCGTCATTTTGGTAAGCTTTCTGTCTCTTGTTAGTTTTAAAGACTTGTTATGTACTCTGCACCTGTGAGCGCTGCTGTACCCAAGAAGACTCTTTGACTGTCCAGGGCCTATCCTTTCAGAGAAAGTTTTTTGAATGGTATCTCTTGTTCACTCTTGTTGAGACCTTGGTTATTTTATTTTCCTACTCATAGTGGTGTTTGGGACTCTCCACCATGTGTACTTTGGCTTGTTTCTTGAGGTAGCCCTGGAGAAGAAAACAAACAGACAAACAGGGAACAGAGAGACACAAATGTACAAACAAGTCCAACAATCACGCTAACCAATAGGGAAAACTAAAAAGTAATGAGAAAAGACAGAGGAGCAAAGGCGAATGATAGAAAATAAAAATACATTAAAAAGTCAAAAAGAGGAAAAGAAAAGGAAGCATGAAGAAAACTGATAGACAAAGATCGGTTTAAAGCATATAACCAGATTTCCCAGGTACAATTAAATAGCCGGGTGTATGCAGCGCTTGCTGAAGAGCTAGAGAAAGAGAGAGATGATAGGGCAGAGATGAGGCAAATTTGGAAATTGAATAGGCAGAAGGGGTAAGAAGCTTTTTTCAAAGAGTTAAAGGGTGGAATATGGTTGGAGAGGTGAGAGAAAGACGGTGGTGTTATCCAGAGAAAGTATCTAGTCTGAGTACTCCTGAGAGGCTTTATTATACTGCTATTAAGAGTCCCCGCTGGTTGCTGCTTCCCTGTTGCGAGGGGTTGAGTGAAGGATGGGGGAAGTGTCGCAGCCTCAGATCTGCCAGGGTCAAGCAGCAATACAACCCGAGTGCACCTGGAGAACGCAGCAACTTCAGGTCCAAAGAGTCGGCGTTGCCTCACCATGCAGCAGCTGCTTCACCAGGCGCCAGGACCACTGCCGCAGGCGTTGCTGCCGCTTCACCAGCCGCCGCTGCCACTTCACCGGGTCGTCGCCGCCGCTTTAGTGGGCCGATGTCGCGCTAACCACTACCGCTTCACGAAGCACCAGGACCGTCTCCACAGACGTTGCTGCCAGTTCACCCGGCTGTCGTCGCCATGGATGGTCCGGGCTCATGGCAGTTCAGTTTTTCCTGGCGCCTTCTTTGACCAGGGCACCTAGTTTAAAGTCAGCACCCCAGCCAGAGCTAAAAATAAATTGTCTTTCCAGGCCGAGATTTGTTTTATTTTATTTTTTTTCCTCCTCTTCTCCAGAGACGGTTCTATGAGCAATCTCAGCTTTTCTTTCCTTTCATCTGGACTCGTGACAGCTCGCCACCACCTGCCAGTAAATCACTCACCGCAGCTGCAGGCAAGCCGGATTTCCTCCCCTCCTTCCTTGTCTCTGGGTCCCGTCCCGCTTTTATCTTCTTCAGTTCACACTCACACACTTACGAGGTTTCCTTCCTTCCCAGTGTATTCTGTCTCTTTCTCTTCCCAAACTCCTGTGGCTCAGTGTCCTACGACTTCAGGCCTTCTCTGTTTGAGAGATGGGTGCAGGCGAAATGTATGGAGCTCCTTACTTCTCCACCATCCTGCCTCTTTCCCTTCTGTGCCTCTTGAATTTCAATGTCTACTTCCCTCTCCAGGTTGGGGAAGTTCTCTGCTATAATTAGTTCCAGGACTCCTTCAGCACCTTTCCTTCTGGAATTCCTATGATACGGATGTTGTTGCGTTTGACCATTTCGCTGAGCTCTCGAAGTCTTGTTTCATGTTCCTGGATCAGTTTAACCTTTTTCTCAGTTTCTTCTTTTTCTATAATAGTGTCTTCTAACTCACTTATTCTCCTTTCTGCCTCTTCAATCCATTCATTGAACGTCTCCAGTTTATTATGTATCTCATTTATCCCATTTTTAAATTCACCATAACTATTTTTAAGCTCCATGGTGTTTGTAGCCATAATTTTTCTGATGTCCTCCATGCTTTTTTCAAGCCCGGTGATTAATTTTATGATTATTGTTCTAAATTCTTGTTCAGTTATGTTGCTTATATCTGTTTTGAGCAGTTCTCTAGGTGTCATTTCTTCCTGGAATTTCTTTGGAGGATAGTTCTTCCGTTTCGTCATTTTGGTTAGCTTTCTATCTCTTGTTAATTTTAAAAGCTTATTGTACACACGTACCCTGCGAGTTCTGCTGTATTAGAGAGGGCTCTTTGCCTGTTCAGGGCCTGTCTGTTCAGAAAGTGTTCTTTGGATGGTGTCTCTTGGTTTCTCTTGTTTAGAGTTGGGTTATTTTGTTTCCCTCCTGGTAGTGGTATTTGGAACTCTCCACCATGTGTAATTTGGCTTGTTTCTTGAGGCAGCCCTGGAAAAAGAAAACAGACAACCACAGAGGGAACACAGGTACACAAACTCACAGACAAAACCAATAAACACACAAACCCAGGCTCGGGTAAAAACAGCTACAGCAACAACAAAACAGCTATCTGGAGGGGATGGGTGTGGTTTGGTGTAGGCAGGTCTTGTCTCCACTGTGTCCGCTGGCCTCCCTGAGGCCCCTCCTTCGTGGTTGTGGGGAGAAGAATGGAGTCACCCCAGTCCCTTCTCAACTAAGCGTTGCAAATCACTTCTTCGGTCCAATCTCCCTGTGCTGAGGATGTAGCCAAGGTGGGCTGAGTTCTATGCCCCACACCCCGCCTGTTTCCAGGTCCCAGTCCGCGGGCTTTGTTATACTGCCCTGAGCAGTCCTGCAGGTAGCTTCTTCCCTGTTGCCTGGGGGTTGAGTGGTGGGTGGGGGAAGTGTTCCAGCCTCAGATCCTCCGGGATCAAGCAGGGATACAATCCAAGTGCGTTCGGGGAACGTAGCAACTTCAGGTCCAGAGTCCGCGCTGCTGCAGCGCGCCACCACTGCTTCAGAGGGCGCCGGTACCGCTTCACCGGGTTGCTGCCGCTGCTGCTTCACCCGTCGCCGGGATGGCCTCTGCATGCATTGCTGCTGCTTCACCGGGCCGCCGCCGCCATGGATGGTTCCGGGCGCACAGCAGTTCAGTTTTTCCTGCTGCCTTCTGGGACCAGGGCACCTAGTTTAAAGTCAGCACCCCAGCCAGAGCTAAAAAGCACATTCTTTCCAAGCTGAGGCTTTTTTTTTTCTCTTCTCCATGGACAGTTCTATGAGCAATCTCAGCTTTTCTTTCCTTTCCCCTGGACTCGCGGCAGCTCACCACCACTCGCCGGTTTATCAGTCACCGCAGCTGCTCGCAAGCCGAGTTCCCTCCCCTCCCTCCGTATCTCTGGGTCCCGTCCTGCTTTTATCTTCCCCAGTTCGCACTCACGCACTTATGAGGTTTCCTTCCCAGTGTACTCTGTCTCTTTCTCTTCCCAAACTCCTGTGGCTCAGTTTCCTACGACTTCAGGCCTTGAGATGAGATTTTTCTTGCTCTTGAGATAGGCCTGTATCACTATAAGCTTCCCTCTTAGAACCACTTTTTCTGTATCCCAAAGGTTTCGGACCATTGTGTTTTCATTTTCATTTCTTAGTTATTTATAAATGTTAGTGAATTTATAGTCAAAGTAATTATATATTATATTATATTATATTATAATATTAATGTTATGTTATATTAATTTATATGTGTGTGTATTTATTGCCATTTTATTAATTGTTTTATGTTTTTTTCCTGAAGATTTTCTCTATCATTTGTCTTTTTCTTTTTCATGGTTTGTTGGGTTTCTATAGTGATATATTTTTATTTCTTTCTCTTTATTCTTTGCATTTTTAAGTGGTATTTTGACTTGTAGTTACCATTAGTTTTGTATGTAACATCTACATATATCAGTCTGTATTAAATTGATGGTCATTTCCTCCCCATGTTTTATGTATATGTTGTCACATTTTACATCATTTTATTTGGTGAATTTCTCGACTGGGTTTTTACAGAAATATTTATTTATATTTCTTTTGTGTTTCCTACCTTCATACAGTCACTTTTGGTCTTTCCACTCACTGAGTCCCCTTTAATATTACCTCTAGAGCTGGAGTAGTAGTCATCAACTCCTTTAATTTTGTTTGTCTGGAAAGCTCTTTATCTGTCTTTCTATTTTGAATTTTGGTCTTGCTAGATAGAGTATTCTTGGGTGCAGGTTTTTTCTCCTTCATCACTTTGAATGTATCATGATACTCCCTTCTGGCTTGCCAGGTTTCTGCTGAAAAATCCTCTGATAGCCTTATGGGGTTCCCTTGTACGTAACTGTCTTCTTTTGTCTTGCTGCTTTAAAATTTTTTTCTTTATTACTACATTTTGCCATTTTACAGAAATGTTCATTTTTACTGCTTTTGTGTTTCCTACCGCTATCCTGTCAGTTTTGGTTTCTCCTGTCCACTCAAAAAGTCCCTTTTAATATTTCTCACAGAGCTGGTTTATTGGCCATGAACTCCTTCAGTTTCTGTTTGTCTGGAAAACTCTTTATCTGTCTTTTATTCTCAGTGATAGCCTTGATGTATAGAATATTCTTGACTGTAGGCGTTTCCCATTCAGCAATTTGAATATATCATGCCTCTTTGGAACACTCTTCAAGGACAGCAAAAAAAACCCTTCCTGCTGTGTACCCCAGACATTCTTCAGATTACTGTTTCCACACTGTATGTCTGCAGGGTGTTTGCCCTGCTTTCAATCTGAGAGCAGTGCAGTGTCTTCTAGGCTCTCCTTGAGCCAAGCCCACTGACCTTTAAAACTCCAGGCTAAAAGCCCCACTCGTAAAAACTCAGAAAATTCAGCCCATCTCACCCTCCAAACCAAATGCTTTAGGGGTTCATCTTCCCTGTGTGAGCTCCCTTGTGTGCTAGTCTGTCTCTCGTTCTTCTCCTGCAACTGTGGTTCCTTCCCCACTGCAGTAGCCATGGTCTGTTTCTCTTCCAAAATGCTTCTCCATACTTCTTACTTTCTTCAATGTGGTGTCTTCTCTACCTTACAAGTTGTGGAATTCGTTCTGCAAGTCTTCAAGTCAATTTCTGAGGTATTAAGGGTGATTTGAAAGTTATCTAGTTGTATTCTTGGGACAAGATGTGCTTGAGGTCCTCTGGCTCTGCTGTCATCTTAATCATTATTTCATTTTTCTGTTGTTTTTGGGTTTTCTTTATTGTTCTTTTTCATACCCTTTAGGTGTACAGTTTAGTTGTTTATTTGAGATTTTTCTTGCTTTTGAGATAAGCCTATAATGCTATAAATTCCTCTCTTAGAACAATTTTTGCTGCCTCTCAAAGGTTTTGAACAATTGTGTTTTCATTTTCATTTGTCTCCATGTACTTTTTCAATTATCCTTTGATTTCTTGGTTGACCCATTCACTGTTGAGTAGCATATTATTTCACCTCCACTTATTTGTGGTCTTTCCAGATTTTTTCTTGTGGTTGACTTCTAGTTTTATAACATTATGGTCAGAAAAGCTGTGTGATATACCTTTGATATTTTTTAATTTGTTGAGGCTGGTTTTGTGGTCTTATATGTAATCTATTCTGGAGAATGCTTCATGTGCACTTGAAAAGAATGTGTATTCTGCTCTTCTAGGTTGGAATGCTCTGAACATATCTGTTAAAGCCATCTGGTTTATGTGTCATTCAAAGCAACCGTTTCCTCTTTGATGTTCTATTTAGAAGATCTGTCCACTGATGTAAGTGGGGTGTTAAAGTTCCCTACTATTGTTGCATTATTATCGGTTAGTTCCTTTATGTTTGTTATCTGTTTTATGTATTTAGGTGCTCCCATGTTGCATGCATATGTATTTACAATTGTTAGATCTTCTTGTCTGTCCCTTTATTTTTTAAGTTTATTTATCTTGAGAGTGTATGCAAGTTAGTAGGGGAGGAGCAGAGAGACATGGATAGAGAGAATCCTAAGCAGGCTTCACATTGTCAGCACAGAGCCCAATGTGGGGTTCGAACTCACAAACCATGAGATCATGCCCTGAGCTAAAATCAAGAGTCAGACTATTAACTGACTGAGCTACCCAGGCGCTCCCCTTTATTTTTATTATTATTATTATTATTATTATTATTATTATTATTATTTACAAGAGAACAAATCTACACCTTTATTTATTTACTTTTCAGTTAGTTTAAATCCTTGAGGGGCACAGCATCACATGGATTCTGTGGTCAATGGCTTTAGTAGGAAGGTTGCTTCGGAATTTTGCACGAACCATGCCACTATTTCCATGAGCAAGAGTTACTTGCTCTGGTTTTATTCGGTTTGCCACCAGGAGTCACTGTGTTGTTCTTTGCTTTGTACACATAAGCACATCTCTTGCCTAGATAGAACTCAGTTTCATCTCGGGCATAAACACCTTCAATTTTAAGAAGAGCTGTGTTCTCCCTCTGGTTCCTGAGACCCCGTTTATAGCCAGCAAAAATGACTTTGAACCACAACCTTCCAGACATATTCGTCGTTTCAGGAGTCCTGTTCCCAGCAGGACTTCACAGGTTCCAAGATGGCGGAAAGAGCCCCTTTATTTTTATATAGAGTCATTTTTTGTCTTTTGTTACATAGTGTTTGTTTTAAAGTCTATTTCGTCCTACATAAGTATGGCTACTCTGGTTTTCTTTTGACACCCATAAAATACTGTTCCATACACTGACTTTCAATCTGCCTGTATTTTTAGGTTGGAAATGAGTCTCTTGTTGGCAGCATATGAATAGTTGTTTTTTTTTTTTAATTCACTCTGACACCCTATGTCTTTTGATTGGAACATTTAATCCATTTACATTCAAAGTGATTATCAGTATGTATTTATTGCCATTTTATTATTTATTTTGTAGCTGTTTTTGTAGCTTTTCTCTGATCCTTTCCACTCTTTCTATCTTTCATGGTTTATTGTTATTCTTTAATGATATACTTGAGCTCTTTACTCTTTAGTTTTTGTATATCTATTATTGCTTTTTTTTTTAATTTGTGGTTACCATTGAGGGTTTTTTTTGTTTGTTTGTTTCAAGTTTTTACGTAAATTCCAGTTAGTTAATATATAGTGTAATTTCAGGAGTAGAATTTAGGGATTCATCACTTATATATAGCATGCAGTGCTCATCACAAGTACTCTCCTTAATAACCATCACCCATTTAACCCAACCTTCCACCCACCTCCCCTCCAGCAACCCTCAGTTTGTTTATAGTTAAGAGTATATTTTATGGTTTGCCTCTCTCTTCCCTCCCCGCCATGTTCATATGTTTTATTTCTTAAATTCCATCTTCTGCATATAGCAATCTTTATTAAGCTGATAGTCACTTAATGTTGAACTCATTCTTTACTGCTCTCCCCTCCATGTTTGAGATATTTGGTATGTTATTTTACATATTTTTATTATATGAATCCCTGGACTGATTTTTACAGAAATACTTATTTTTACTGCTTTTGTGGTTTGTTTTTTTTTTTTACTTTTTATACTTTCAAGTATGGTCTTTCCTTTCCACTCAAAGAGTCCCCTTTAATATTTCTTATAGAGCTGATTTAGTGGTCATGGATCCCTTTAGTTTGTTTACTTGAGAAACTCTATCTCTCTTTCTATTCTGAATTTTAGCCTTGTTGGATAAGGTATTCTTGGCTGCAGATTTTTGCCTTTCAGCATTTTGAATATATTATGTCACTCCTTTCTGGCTTACAGTGTTTCTGCTGAAATATCTTTAAGGCCTTATGACATTTCCTTTGTATGTAACTGTCTTCTTTTCTTTTGCAACCTTTAAAATTTTTTGTTTATCACTATTTTTTTGCCATTTTAATTATTATGTGTTTTTGTGTTAACACCTTTGGGTTGGGTTTGTTGGAGGAATCTCTGTGCTTCCTGAATCTGGATCCCTGTTCCTTCTCCCCACACTAAAGAAGTTTTCAGCTATTATTTTTTCAAATATATCTTCTGCCCCTCTTTCTCCCTCTTCTCCTTCTGAGAACCCTATAATACAAATGTTATTATGTTTGACTGAGTCACTGAGTTCTCTAAGTCTATTCTCACTATGCAGTATTTGTCTGTCACCTGTTCTGCTAGACTGCTTTTCAATACTCTATCCTCTAGATCACTGATATGTTTCTCTGCTTCCTGTAGCTTACTATTTATACCATATATTGTATTTTTAATTTTTATTGAGTTCTTCATCTCTGATATGTTATTTTTTTAATCTCTTTGCCAAGTATCACATCAACATCTGTCACCCTTTTCTGAAGTCCAGTAAGTATCTTTATAATCATTACTTTAAATTCTCTATCAAGCATACTACTTTCTGTTTGGCCTAGATCTTCTGCTGGGATTTTGTTATGTTCTTTTATTTGAGACAAATTCTTCAGTCTTCTCATTTTGTCTACCGCTCTGTGTCTGTTTCTGTGTCTTAGGAAAGTCAGCTAAGACTTCTGTTCTTGAAAAGCAAGAGTGGCTCTATGAAGAAAAAGCCCTGTAGTGCCCTGAAATGTAGTGTTCTGTTCTCCAGAAACTGGCACTACAAGGGAGTCTCCTATGTGTGTTGTTTATGTCCTGCTATTGTCTCTGAGTCTCTTTTCCTTTCAGTACAGACATCTGCACTGATTCTCTGATTGTTGTGGGCTATGCTTTCTTTCTGTGGTGTTAGTGAGGCCAAAGCAGACCAGCTCTGAGGTAGGAGGGCTCAGGGGCAGAACAGAGGTGTTAGCAAAATTTACACTAAGCTGCTAGTATTAGCTGGATCCCTGAAAGCATGGCTGTGGCTAGGGGTGTAGTGCGCATTAGCTTCAGTGGCTGAGGGCAAGGAGGGAGCTGCCATAGTAGCCAGGTGTACACAGTGACTAGGCGTGGAACATGGTGTCTGTGTGTGCAGAGGCTTGGTGCAGAGCGAGGTGGCAACTAGGGACTTGTTGTGGTTTGGCAGGGCATGTTATCAATATTTAGACTGAGCTGCTAGTCCTAGATCAGATCTCCTCAAAGCATGGCAGTGGCTGGTGGTGTGGCATGGCATGAGTTAGCAGCAGTGGCCTGGGACAAGGCCCAGGACAGCAGACAAGAACACAGGTTGACTCTGCTTGTGGTGGCTGAGTGTGGAGCACAATGGAGGCCAGAGGTGTGCAGTGTCTGTGTGCAAGGTGAGTGTATGGGGTCCACATGGCATTACCAAAATTTAAGCTGGGCCATTAGTCCTAGGTTGGATCCCCTGAAGTGTGGTGGCTACTGGGGCACAGTACAGGGGTAGCAGCTGTGTGATGCCTGCTCAGGGTAACAAGCTCTGGGCCAAGGCCAGAAGGCTTAAAGTGGGCAAATCTTTGGGAGAACTCATGGTCTGGGTACACTGCTAACAGGTTAGGTAGCAAATATCTGTGCAGTGCCACCTTCCCACAGGTTACTCTTTGTATATGTTGGAAGGCAGAGGGAGGGAAATAGTGCTTCCCAGCTCCAGTCCCCCAACAAGCTCTGAAGTCCTTATAAACAGATCTCCTTCCCATTTGCTGCAGGCATTGTGAAAACTGTATTGTATGTTTCCTCTCTATGGGATGTTCTCTCTTTAAGGGCAGGGACCCCGCTATCACTCACTTAATGCTGAGTTAGCCCACTCTTACAGCTATAGGCTCCAAGTACAGCTGCTGGTTATACAAACTCATGGAACTGAGATCCTCTAGTTTTCAAGGCCAGATGTTATGGGGATTCATTTCCCTGTGTGGGCTCTCTGGTGATTTTCCTTGTCCATGGCCACAGCTCCCTTCCTCCTGTGGACAGGTCCTGACCACAGTTTATGCCCTTTCTAACCTCTCTGATGTGCCTTCTTCTTTACATTTAGTTGTGGAGTTTATTCTGCCAGTCTTCAGATTGCTTTCGAGTTTATTGACTCAGATATGAGTGATAACTAGTTGTTTTTTTAAAGTCAACTTCTTATTATTATTGTATCATTTATATGGTTGAGTATTAATTATCCTTGCACATGTCTTTTTAACAATTAGCATGTACATGCTGATAACTAGTTGTTAATATGGGACGAGGTGAACTTAGGGGTTCTCTTACTCCACCATATTTCTGGCACCAGCTATTGTAACTTCTAAAGATCACAAGTATTAGTTAATGAACGTTGCTGGTGATTTCAGCTGTTCACTTAAATTTACAAACTTAATTTTACTCTATGATTTTTCATTATGGAAGGAGACAAGATAGCCTTTTCATTTCACTTCACAAAAATCAGTAAAAGGATGAGAACCATTGGCATAAGTTATAACCAATGAAAGAACTGATTGATTCACTGATGTCTGGTGTCTATAATATGCAAAGTCCAAGGCGAATTCCTACCATAAGGACCCAGATAAGAAAGATGCAGTCTTTTCTTATGAGGAGCTTACTGTTCAGTAGATGAGATAAGAAAACACAACTTTAATGCAAAGCCCAATGTGCTTAGTGCAAATAGATTAACACAAAGTGTGGTCAATTTCTCTTAATACCTTGAAACATTATCTCTTGACATAGCAGATTCTTTATTCATTTAAATCATTAATCTGTGTATCTTAACTGAAGATCCAGAATCTTGTTATCATCTACTTGTTCTCAATGAAAACAGAGCTTAGACCCACCTTCAATTTTCCATACAAATGAGGAAGGGCAGAAATTTCTCATATAAGTCAAAGATCTCATTTTTCTTTTGTAATTGTTTCAATTGCTTTTCCACAAACTTCTGTTGTTACATATTGTTACTGGTATTTCCACAGAGAGCTCATTGGCTGCCATTTTCTCTGTCAGGCACAGTCCACCTATTTGAATGAAATTGGGCAAATTGACAGGTTGCTAGATCTCTAACTGATGTAGTGGAGATGGTGATCTGTGGTGGTAAGAACAAGCACAATATTGTAGACCTGAGTTTTTTGTATTTTGTTTATTTATTTTTAAGACAGAGAGAGACAGAGCACGAGTGGGAGAGGGGCAGAGAGACACACACACACAGAATCTGAAACAGGCTCCAGGCTCTGAGCTGTCAGTACAGAGCCTGATGTGGGGCTCAAACCCACAAACTGTGAGATCATGATCAGAGCCGAATTCAGATGCTTAACCGACTAAGCCACCCAGGCTCCCCTATACCTGGGTTTGAATGCTGACTCTACTACCTAATACCTTGGGAGAGCCATTGCTTTCCCTATACCTTTATTTTCTCATAGTCTAGAAATAAATATTTATCTCATAGAATTGATATGAGCCTCAAATGTGAAAGTGTGTAATAATCCACACAACTGTATGCCTGTGGGTTGGGCAGTTGTTTTGTTTTTGAGAGGAAGCTGGTCTCCTTCAACCCAGCACATCCAATGATTATTAAGACTTCTCATCCAAACTGATTATATTCTTTATCATAGAGAGGTTGTTATTATCTCAAAGGAATCCTGCAGGTTCTCTCCTAACTACTTGCTGTTTACTCATCTGGGTGAAATATGTAAGGACCTCGTGATCACTTCTAACCTCTCGTTATAAAAAGTCTAGATTCTCACCATCCCAGAAGTGGGGTTTTTGGATACCAAGTATAGGGGGGAGCAAGAAGATGATGATAATAGTGTTGAAGATGTCAAGGGGCTTTAGAAATTAAATAGTCCAATTATCTCATTTTACAGTTGAGGAAACAGCATGATTATGAAGATGAATTATTATAATAATAACATCTAGAATTTACAGAATGCTTCCTTTGTGCCAGGCACTGTCCTAAGTGCTTTATATGCACTATTTCTCTTAATCTTTACATACAGTTATTCTCTGGACTAGGAATTGTTATTATACCCATTTCACAAATGAGAAAACTGAAGCACAGAGAGGTTAACTTGCCCAAGGTCACTTGTTTGGAAAGCAACAGAAACTAAATAATACAAGGACTCTTTGGCATATTTTATCTTTAAAAAACCATTTTTTTTCTACTGAAAATAAATGGAACTTTTAAATATGGCATTCAAAGCCCTCCATAATCTGGCAGTAGCCTATCTCTTCAGCTTTGTTTCTTATGATTCGTCTTCATGTATCTTGTGCTCCAGGAAACAGCTTGCTGAATATGTCACATGCTTTCCTAATTTGTTGTTTTGGCTGTGTTTCCTTCTATTATCTCCTTTGGCCTCTCTCCAGATCCAAATGTTACTCACCGTTTAATACTCTGCTCAAATGTCATTTGCTTCATTTAGAAATGACCTCTATGCTTCTGAAGCACTTTGCACTTGCCTGTCTGGGAAACTTGTATTCTGGTTTAGTAAGGGAGGACTGACAAGAGAACCTCTGCCTTTTGTCAGTTCCTAGAGTCCTGCCTGCCTTGCAAGCTTATCATAAGGATGTAATGAGGCAATGGATATGAAAGGGCTTCTTGAACCAATAAGTACTGTAAAGGTAATTGTCGCATCTTGGGTATCCCTTTATTGTCCACGTTTGGGTAAACGGATTCCTTCCGGTGTGAGCCTATTTTTAGGAGGGAAATTTTTCATTTTTAGTCTATATTAAGGAAAACAGAATGTCAAAATTGGATAAACAAACTGGCAAGGAGTGAAAGGTAATATGGAAAAATGAAAATACTGACTTTTATTAGATGATGACAATATGGACCAGTACGGTTTCATATTTATGTTGTTTTTACAATAGAGAAACATGAAAAGATAAGAAGAGTGAAGACATTTGCTTGGATTAATTGTGTATGTTCATAGCTTCTGTTTGACTTGCAAAATCTGTGTTCATTTAAAATTCCTAAAAGAGAGCTAATGCTCTTTGCTGATAGAGTGGCAGGGCCATACTGCAATAAAATGAAGAGTAGCTACAGGCCAACGTTTTATTTATGTCTATGTGTACACATAAAAACCCACCTCCATGTTAAAAGATGACACTCAAAAGCTTTAAGAGAGACATGGCATCTGCTATGGGGGAGTCACACTTGGGACAACTTGATTGACCATTTTTGGCATATGCTGCTCTAAATTAGTTTGTCTATTGGCTAACAATCTTTTCTGAATTAGGTCCAACTCTCAGCAGGCATATTTCCATCTGGTTAAGTTTAGAACTCAAGCTGTTTTTTTTTTTAAACTAATTTACACCAATACTAGTCTAGACAAAAGGTTCTTATATATTATATCACTTCTGTCCTCTAAAAAATTGGCATTTCCTTTCACTTTAAGCCAGGGGTGAATGATGTGGTCATTGATGTTCTTTGAGCCTGGATTTTGAAGAGCAAGGATGGATTTTTATAAAAAGATATAAAGGGAGAGAAGAAGAAAGAAAATGAAGACATCTGCAAAAACTGGTGCGATCTTATGGTAAAACAGGAAGCTAACATGTTAAGAACCTGAATTCTCTCAGGAGGGATGTAGCCTGATGAACAGCTGCTTATTGCAGACAGAGCCTTTTGCTCCTTGAGTCTCTCATTGTTTCTCTGTCAAACACTAGCTTTTGGGACTGTGCCTCATTTTATTGTCACATTGATGATTAGAAGAGATGACAATAAGCAAAGTCATGTGGTGCATGACATGTAAATCAGAGGCCTGAGGGCTTTTCTTGCAATCACCTCAGTAACAATGTTGTTGACTTTTCTGTAACATTATCTGCTGCTCACTTCTGGGTATTAATTCCCATAGGAGAGTTGGCTGGCTTAGGGATGGAAGGTGAAAGCAGGAGTTAGAGGATTGAGAGACATGGTTAGTATTTCTGCAGAATGTGTTTACAGCCCTGATATTGACAGAGCAGCCTGAGGCAGAGCCTCTGATTTCCAAGTGTTTTGTAATTCTGTTGTGGGGACAGGGTTTAGCAGATGTCTCATGGTTGTTAACACTTCATAAAAACCCTTTCCCTTGATCAATAGTCTTGATCAGGATAGCAATTTCAGGAAGTAATTTCTGGTATGGTGCCAGAAATCTAAGGGCTTTCAGTTCTATTTTTCAATTAAACAGTTTTAAATTTGAAATAAAAGTGAAGGTTCATGACAAATTGCAAAAAATATATAGTTCCCATGTACTTTTTACCCAGCTTTCCCCAATGATAGTATTTTATATAACCATAGTACATTATAAAAACCAGGAAACTGACATTGGTAATATACTATTATGTAAACCATAGACCTTATTCAGTTTTCATATGCATTCATCCATTCATTTGTTTGGGTATTTTTTGAAGTTTTATCACATGCAACTACCACACCCATCACAATACAAAACTGTACTATCACAAGAAAGAAGCCCCCTTATACTATCATTTTATACTCATACATACCAAGAGTGTTCAATTTTTAATCAATCAATTAATTAATTAATTTTAATAATCTCTACACTCAATATGGGGCTTAAACCCATGACCCTGACATCAAGAGTCTCATGATCTTTTTGCTGAGCTAGTTATGCATCCCCAAGGAGCAATTTGAACTAAATTTTAATCTCTCTGAAGTAGGTTCTGTCAGGAAATATACTCCTGAAGCTTCTCTTCCAGCCCCAGCCATCATGCTTGGCTTCCAGAGGAATAATATTTTCTCATTAAATGTCTGGCAAAAGTATGAACAACTTCTTCCTTCCTTGGTTTTTCTTAGCACAGTTGCAAAAGGCTGAAATTTTTAAAAGACCTGAAAAACCGTGAAGGAAGAACACAAGGAAAATAAAGAAGTACAACACACACACACACACACACACACACACACACACACTCAAGATTTTGAAGAACTTGTTTCTAATTCCACACTAGTTAATTTGTTTACAAGTCATTTAAGCCATATCCATTGCCATATTCTGTTTCCTTAAATATTTGTGCTTCATCTTCGAAGTATTGGCTATATAACTTCACAGACCCCTTAACTCACCCTCCAAGTCTACATGTGATATGTTACTCACAAGACAGCTATCCCATTCTTTCCTTTTTTCCACCAATTATTCACACCCCCAACCTTATATAATCATCCACTCAGTTACAGTTTTCCATCTAACATTTTATCCACAATTGATTGGTAAATGATTCAATAATATTCCTATCCTTCAGGTGAGACTCTGATAGCAGTAATATAATAGTAGCATAAAACATTGTTAAATCATTTTATTACAAACTCCCAGAAAGTAACCACAGCAGCACACAGAGTTACAGTGCATGATCTCACACATTTGTCTCTAAGAGGATCTTCTCTGTAGATCTGAATTCATCAGGGAAAAGAAATATATGAGTTTTCTATGGCTGTGTAACAAATTGCCACAAACTTGGCTGCTGAAAACAACATCCATTTATTAACTCACAGTTCTTTCAAAGTTCAGACATGGTTTAGCAATGTTCTCTGCTCAGAGTCTCACAAAGCTAAAATTATGGTGTTGGCTGGACTTCATTATTTTTTGGAGACTCTAGTGAAGAATTTGCTTCCAAGCTCATTCAGGTTGTTGGTGAATTCATTTCCTTGCAGCTGTAGGACAGAAGTCTCTATTTTCCTGCTAGCTATTGTCTGGAGAATGCTCTGCTACTGGAGGCTGTCCCTCTCCAATGGCAGCTCACAAAATTGGTGCTTGCTTTATTCAAGACCACCTGGAACTTATCTCTCTGACTTCCTCTTTGGAGACAACTCTTTACTTTTAAAGTATTCATGTGATTAGGATAAGCCCACTATATAATCTCCTTATCTTAAGATCAACTGTGCCACAGGACATAACCTAATCATAGGCATAAAATGCATCATTTTCACAGGTCTGGGGATTATGCAGGGCATACACACCAGTGAGAACGGAATCTTGGGGGACATTTTATAATATTACCTACAACATGATACACTACTTTTAAAAAATCTCCCTTGAATGATTCTTCATCCAGAATGAAGGCTGAATGAAGCATAGCCTAACTTCTCAATTGATGTGCCACAAACACATAACAAGTAATGCCAGATATTGATTCCTTCAGCCTTTGGAAAGATGAGTCAGAGTCTCAGATGACATGAGCCCCGAAGCTCAGGGCACTCAAAGTATGCTCGGATATGTCGGTCACATATGCCAAGAAGCTATACAAGTATAATTTTCTATGACAGATAGAAAGGTCAGAAACAAAACTTTAGTACTTTCAGAAAATCTCAACAAGCTATTCAGACCAATATGAAATGTGTTAAGAACTTAGATCTGACAACTCTCAATTCTAGATGAAGACACTATGATACTTAACAGTGCCTTGAATGTGAAAGGTGTTATTTAGGATATAGACATGCTATCCAAGAATTGAGTGTGGACATTATATTTCAGTTAAAACTGAAGTTTTGGGGGGTGCCTGGGTGGCTCAGTCGGTTGAGTAGCTGACTTCGGCCCAGATCACGATCTCCCCATTCATGAGTTCAAGCCCCACATCGGGCTCTGTGCTGACAGCTCAGAGCCTGGAGCCTGCTTCAGATTCTGTGTCTCCCGTTCTCTCTATCCCTCTGTCTCTCAAAACTGAACAAAAGTTGAAAAATTGTTTTAAAAAATCGGATAATTTTTTTATCCAAAAATCTAATATCCAAAATCTATAAGGAACTCACCAAACTCCACACCTGAAAAACAAATAATCCAGTGAAGAAATGGGCAGAAGACATGAACAGACACTTCTCCAAAGAGGACATCCAGATGGCCAACAGACACATGAAACGATGCTCAGCATCCCTCCCCATCAGGGAAATACAAATCAAAACCACACTGAGATACTACCTCACGTCGATCAGAATGGCCAAAATGAACAAATCAGGAGACTATAGATGCTGGTGAGGATGTGGAGAAATGGGCACCCTCCAACACTGTTGATGGGAATGTAAACTGGTGCAGCCCCTCTGGAAAACAGTATGGAGGTTTCTCAAAAAATGAAAAACGGGACTACCCTATGACCAGCAATTGCACTACTAGATATTTATCCAAAGGATAACAAAACACCCCATTGTTTATAGCAGTGCTATCACCAATACCTAAATTATGGAATGAGCCCAAATGTCCATCAATGATGAATGGATAAAGAAGATGTGTCATAGGTTCTGGCACAGGGCAGCAGACACAGTTAGTGGGTCCTGAGGTGGAAAGGGGGTGCAGCTCCTTCACCTCCATACCCTGTCCCCTCATGCATGAGCCCCACCCCTTTGCTGGCTAGGCCAACCTGGCTGAACTATCCACTGCGGTGCAAGGGGGAAGGGGGAAACAGAAGTGGCTCTAGGCAACCCCCAGTAGATCCCGCCATCATAGGCAGCCAGAGCTCCAAGTCTCCCTGGGGCCAAGTGACCACCAAGGAGGCAGCTGGCACTTCCCTGCTAAGGTAAACGGACAGGAGAATGGCCACATGAAAAACAATGGACATTTACTTCCAAGGGTGAAGGGGAATCACCTTCCATGAACCGAAAAGAGGAGGCAGCAGGGATCACTGACGATGCCATTGAGCTAGCACCTTCTAGCCAGGGCGCTCAGGTCAAGAGGGATTCCCCCACCAAGGAGACTCTCAAGAAGAAGGAGAAGAAATTCTCTTTCAAGAAGCCTTTCAAATTGAGTGGTCTGTCCTTCAAGAGAAATTGGAACAAGGGTGGGGGTGACACATGTCTCCTCACCCAAAGAGGAAGAGCAGGAGCAAGGGGAAATCAGAGCCTGTGGTCAGGAAGGCACAGCTCAGGAAGGGAAGGCTATTGCCACCCAGGAGACTCAGGCCAAGGGGACAGAGGCTGGTGCTGCCTCCAAGGGAGGAGACACAGAAGAAGAGTAGGGCCTACAAAGCCACCCACTCCCTCAGGGCCAGATAGTGGCCCTACACTCAACAACGAGCAGAATGAGTAGCTGGGTGGGGGCAGGTAGGTGAGCTCTAAGCTGCAAAAACTGTGCTGTCCTTATGAGGTCACTGCTTGGATCTGGTGACCTGGCTGCCTTCTTGTGCCCTGAAAGGAAGGGACTGTTGCCCCTCCCAGCCACATTCCCTCTCCTTTTCCCTCTTGTGGATTCTTCCATCTTCTCTTTGGCCTTTCCCTTAAGGCTAGTTGAAGATGGTCCCTTGCAGTTTCCCAGGTTCGGTTAGCGATGTGAAATGCTCCTGCTCCTGGCCTTACCTCTCCTGTCCCCACCCCTGAAGAAGGCAATTGCTGGCTTTCTTCCCCAATTCTTTTCTAAATAGGTTTTTTTTTTTACCCTGTTCCCCAAATCCCTGAGCCAGATGTGGGGTGCCTACACTCCCAAATCCTAAGTGTCTAGCCCACCCCTCCTCCTCCTGTTGAGATTTTAGTCTCTTGTGCTGTGCGTAGTGGCACCTGGGCTGAGGAGGACACTGCTCTTGTCTAGGTTTTTATAAATGTCTTACTGAAATTCAAACGTCCAGCTTGTGAATGGACTGTGTCTCTTTTTTTTTTTACTTCGGAAGCAAGATTCGGCTTTGGGGTCAGGAGGGAGGTCTGTAATGTGAAACAACTTCTCATTGTCTTCTTTTCTCCCTCCAAACCCCAGATTTGTACTTTTTTTTTTCTAACTGCTGAAACCATTCTTTTCCACATGGCCTTAGTGTAAAATTTGGAAAAGGAATAAATGTCATCCATTTAAAAGTAAAAGAAGTGGGACTGATCCTGCCTCAGACACTAAGAGGAGCTCTGCTTCCTCAAAACTGGCTGTGGGGGATACAGGAGGAGGTGAGGTCTCGGCCACAGAGACAGGAACCGGGTCTCCTCAGGAGCCGCTCTGGAGGATTCCAGAGGACTTGGTGCCACGTCCAATCAGACAAAAACCTGGCCTCCTCAGGACCCGCACGGGAAGAGCAGGCTGCAGAATTTGCCTGAAGGTTTGAGATGAAGCCCCAGAGCTCAAGGAGGACTCAACATGTGCCCTCTTCCCTGACCAGAGGCAGAGAGGTCTACCTCGAGAAACAAGCCAAAGTAAACATGGTGGAGAGTCCCAAATACCACTACGACTAGGAAAATAAAATAACCAAAGTCTCAACAAGAGAGACCAAGAGACACCATTAAAAGAACACTTTCTGAACGGACAGGCACTAGAGTCAAAAAGCCTTCTTTGGTACAGCAGTACTCACAGGTTCAGTGTGCATAACAAGCTTTTAAAACTGACAAGAGATAGAAAGCTAACCAAAACATGTACCCCAATGTTCATAGGAGCACTTCCAACAACAGCCAAAGCATAGAAAGCACTTAAGTATCCATCAAATGACGAATGAATCAAGAAGATGTGGTTTATCTATACAACTACATGGCAATGAGAAAGAATGAAATCTGGCCATGTGTAGTAACATGGATGGACCTTGAGGGTGTTTTGCTGAGCGAAATAAGTCAGGCAGAGAAGGAGAGATACCACATGTTTGCAGGTATAGGAGGATTAGGAAGAACGTAACGGAAGACCATGAGGGAGAAGAAGGGTAAAAATTGTGGGGGAGAAGGAGGGAGGCAAACCATGAGAGACTCTTGAATGCTGAGAACAAACTGAGGACTCATGGGTGTGTGGTGTGGAGGGGGAGATGGGCATGGAAGAGGGCACTTGTGGGGATGAGCACTGGGTGTTACATGGAAACCAACATGACAATAAACTATTTACAGTAAAAGAGGGAAAGAAAGAAAGAAAGAAAGCTAACCAAAATGATGAAAGGGAAGAACTCTCCTCCAAAGAAATTCCAGGAAGAATTGCCAGCTAAAGAACTGCTCAAAACAGATATAAGCAACATAACTGAACAAGAAGTTAGAACAATAGTCATAAAATTAATCGCTGGGCTTGAAAAAGACATGGAAGACAACAGAGAAACTTGCTACCAAGACTATGGAGCTTAAAAATAGTTGTGATGAATTTAAAAATGCTATAAATGAGATACATAATAAAATAGAGGCACCCAATGCACGGATTGGGGAGGCAGAAAGGAGAATAAGAGATTCAGAAGACACAATTATAGAAAAAGAGGAAGCTGAGAAAAAAGAGGGATAAACAGATACAGGAACAAGAACGGAGAGTTCGAGAGCTCAGTGATACAATCAAATAGAAAAATATCCGTATCATGGGAATCCCATCACAGGAAGAGAGAGAGAAAGGCGCTGAAGGATTCCTTGAACAATTTATAGCAGAGAACATCTCCAATGTGGGGAAAGAAACAAACAATGAAATTCAAGAGGCACAGAGAGCTCACCTCAGATGTAACTTGAATTGATCTTCTGCACGACATATCATAGAGAAACTGGCAAAATATAAGGACAAACAGAGAATTCTGAAAGCAACTAGTGATAAAAGGGCTTTAACATACGAAGGGAAACCTATCAGAGTGGTGACAGACCTATCTTCTGAAACTTGGCAGGCCAGAAAGGAATGGCAGGAAATCTTCAATAAGATGAACAGAAAAAATATGCAGCCAAGAATCTTCTATCCAGTAAGCCTGTCATTCAGAATAGAAGGAGAGATAAAAGTCTTTCCAAATAAACAGAAATTGAAAGAATTCGTCACCACTAAACCAGCCCTACAAGAAATCCTGAGGGGGACTCTCTGAGGGAAATGGTGCAAGGAATGCAATATACCAGAGACACCACCACAAGCATGAATCCCACAAAGGACACGGTGACTCTAAACCCATATTTTTCAATAATAACACTGAATGTAAATGGGTTGAATGACCCAATCAAAAGACATAGGGTGGCTGAATGGATAAGAAAATAAAATCCATCTATTTGCTGTCTACAAGAAACTTATTTTAGACTGGAGGACACCTTCAGATTGAAA